>JAZKJV010002650.1:0-320353 GCA_037367405.1 Ottelia alismoides | reverse complement strand
TATTCCCTGGGCCTCGAATCTGTGCACTTGGTACTGCATGATTTTGGAGGGCCCATTGGGTTGCCCTGGGCCATTGCAAACGTTCCCAAAGTAAAAAGCCTCACTCTGCTCAACACTTGGTTTTGGCCTTTTGAAAGAGTCGACTCGGGTTTTGAGTCTCAGAAGAAAATCCTGGGCTCGCGCTGGATGAAGTTTCTGTACCTGTCGCTCAACATTTCGCCGCGCTTTTTGGTGAAAATGGCGTGGGGCAAGCACCAAAAAATTACCCCCCGAACAACACGCGGCTTTTACGGCGCCGTTTCCCAGCAAACAAGATCGTTACGCTCTGTACGGCATGGTCCAGGCGCTTTTGGACTCCCGGTCATTTTGGAGTAGCCACCCCGAAGCCCAGCTCCAGGCATTAGTCAGCGTGCCTACCCAGATTCTTTGGGGATGGTGGATCCGCTCATTAAACCCATTCACTTGGCACGGTGGCGGGAGCTTTTTCCCGCGCGCGGGTGCAGGAACTGCCAAAGGTCGGGCATTTCCCCCTGCTGGAAGACCCCGCAACTACAGCTCGCTGGGTGTCCACATTGATGCAGGAAAAATAGGGAAAGAATCGGAGAGGGGGGGATTCCGTTTGGCCCATTCTCTAAGTAGTTAATAACAGTCAAAAAACCAAATCTATCGACGAGCAACTCAGAAATCCAGACTGACAGGAAATGACAGTCACTGACCCCATATAGCCTGTCCTGTCCCCGCGCTGTCCCCGGCAGCCGGGGACGGGGATCGATCACTCGTGCAATGCGTCCGATTTTCGGAAGAGACAGTAAACGAACTTCTGTGTCTTTCCCCACGGAGTGGAATGGCTTTCCTCGACGCTTTCAATCAGCTCGAACCCCCGGCCTAGCTCTTTGAGTAGGGTCTCGGGCGAATACCGCCTGACATCTAGCCCACTGCACTTTTCGGGGCCGTCTAGCCCAAATGTCGCAATTACGGCGTAACCACCGGCTTTGAGAGCAGTCCTTAGGTTTGCTGCGTATGCATTTCGTTGGGACTTTTCAGTAAGGAAGTGGAAGACGGCACGGTCGTGCCATATGTCATAAGCACTTTCCTGGAACTTAGCTTCGACTATGTCATTGGCCATCCAGGTGACCTTGCCGGCTACTTTTCCCAGTCCTTCCCGCGCCTTTAACAAGGCTGTTTTCGGAAATATCCAGCACCGTTAGCTTTTCGAAGCCCTTCTCCAATAGTTGCTTTACGAGGATGGAGGTTCCGCTCCCAATATCTATCACCGCGGCATCCCTGCCTAAGCCTGTTTTGCCAATCAATTTCATGGATTGGTCGGCGCCAGCCTGAGTCCAGCTCATTTCAGATGCCTGCTTGGAGGCGAAAACATTTTCCCAATGATTCTTCGTCGTCATTTTTGAGCCTGCAGCCTTCCACTCACCTTTGCAAGTACTTGAGAAACCACTCGACGATTAGTCGATCGGCCTCTTTTCGGTTAGCAGTGAGATAATGATCGTCGTCGTAAAGAACGAACTCGAACGTTTTCTTCTTGTGAATCAGCTTTGTGACAAATGGCAATGCCTGTGTGGCCGCATCAGTTCTCCAGTCTTTGCTTCCTTGTAATATGAGTAGTGGAACGTTCAGTTTTTCCGCCCAACAATACGCGGAGCGATCGCAGAGGGACCGTTTGCGGTGATGTACAAAATCAGGAATTAACTTCTCAAATGTATTTATTGTTCGTGGGCGTGTTTTCATTGCCTCTGAGAGGTTAGTCAGCCCGCTCTCTACGGCCGCAGCCTTAATAGGAGCTCGCTTTTTGATGCTTAGGTAAGTCGACATGCCACCTCGCGACCGCCCATACATAAAAACATTGCCAAGGTCCGCATACCCTAAAGCCTCCAACACGGAGAAGAGGTTCAGGATATCGTTTAGGTCTTTGCCACCGTATTCGTCGAACCCCTCAGTTTCGTCGTTTCCTCGAAGCTGAGAGGCGATAACAATAAACCCAGCTTTCAAAAACGAGTAAAAGCCTTCGCGATACCACGGCTCGATCTTTCCGAATCTTCGGCTCCTCCTCGATTAAAAATAATGACTGGGAGAGGTTTAGGCGTTCGAACTGGCTTCCATACGAACGCAATGATTTTTAGGCCATCGCTCTTATATCCAATCCGCCTGCACTCGAAGCCAGAGTAGCCACTATATTCTTCAAACTCCGTTTTATTGAGAAGTAGGTCCTTCAAGTTGGCAGGGATGCTTAATGTGATCCCCTCTTCCTTCGCTAGTTCAACTTCCGACTTGAGGAAATCCGTCTTGTCCCGAATGTAGTCCGAGTATTTTGATATAGGATTCGCCGAACAGGCATCGTTCTGAAATACTGGCGAGGGAGCCCGTATCCGTAGTTCGCGAAGCCAAAGCAGACCGCGGGATACAAAATGTACTCAAACATCCAAATAAAAAAATGAGCGCAATGAGCTGTGAATGTAACAAGCGTGGGGCGCATCTACGTACGGTAGAGGCATATTCTGTTCCAAATCAAGTCGGAACAACCTAGGAAGAGGACTTCATGACCTGCCTAGGCGGCCATAGCAAAGCTGGTCGGCGGGCTTTTCGTCTAATGGATGCCGATTTTTTAATCCTCGAAAGAAATCACTCTCAAAGATTGATCCCTGTGGCGCCCAAGCCCATGCTGTCCTCGCTGTGCGTGAAGGTCGCGATGCATAACAGGATCCGGACCATAATCCGCTTGAGGAGTCGCTAAAACTGATGCCAGGCCGCGCGCTGTTCTCTGGGGATTGCCAAGTGCTGGGCCCGCGTTTTTCATTTTGCTAGGAGGCTGCCCCACGGATTTTAAAGCGGTTTTTTGTTCGGTGAGCTGCCTTGTCCCCGTAGTTGTGGTCGTGGCAGGGATCTGGGCTTGGGGAATCTGTATTGCCGATACGCTTTTTAAGAGCTGATCGCTCATGGCTTGCATGTTTTCCGACAATCCGCCTAGCGGATCACGCCAAGGACCTTTCTCTCGTTGAAGGAGTTTCGTAAACACACTGTCCAACGATACTTCTTTCAGGGGCTTCGAGCTTTCTGCGACCGCTTGCTGTCCTTTTGCGATGCCTTCCGTTACCGCTTTCAAATTCTTTCCGATAGCCTCCGATGCCTGGCTTGCGCCGTTCTTCGAGGATCCCCCGCCGCCAGATGAGCCGGACGACGCGGAATTCGACTTATAGGTCGATTGCTTAGCTCGGGCGAGGAGCATAGAAAGAAGCTGCATGTTGGGGTTTTGCATATATCCGGCGCCGCCATAGGGCCCATTTAACGGCATTCCGTTGGGGCCGATAGCGCCAAAGGCAGGGTAGCCGCCGCCATAACCGCCGCCGTAGCCGCCGTTGTTCCCGTAACCATAGCCCGGGTAGCCGGCTCCCATTGGATTGTAATATTCTGCCCAGCAAAAGCTGCCACAGGTGAACAGCGTGAATACGGCGATTAAGGATTTCATTAGCTCCCCCGAGGAAAAGAGCTGCAAGTAGGGTGCCGTAAAATCAGCCGTCAAAAGGTCTGTATACTTTTAGAACTGTGTACAACCAAGCTTCACGTCGAGCGCAGTTCGACGATTTCAGTTCCGTAGAGGAGCTCCGCAAGGCCCAATTGAATCTCCCGACCGCGTCGAAGGCCGACGCGGTCGGAAGTTCACACATGGGTACTTACACTTACAAACGGATTCTGCCAGCGCCTCGAGGCGCCGCCACAGGTGCGACTTTATGCGGCACCGGTGCTAGCTCAATATCCTCGTGCACCTTGAAATTGCTCACCACCAAGTTGCCGCCCCAGAAAGCACTTTGTCGGTGCGGTAACCTTCGACTTCGACCACTGGGTTCGTGCCAGTGGTGCAATGAAGGTTGACCAGTCGCGGACTGTCGATGACGTCGAACTCCTTGCCGTCGCTGAACCGCTGGACTCGTAGTTCGTGATCGTGCCGTTGCGTGTGACTCATGGGGTTTTCGACAATTCTACCCACTGCCTTAAACGGAGTTCCGTCACTCGCGTGTGCCTGTATAGCGACGACGAAAAGCGCCATTGCGACTAATAGATGTGATTTCATTTTCTTCTCCTTAAGTCCCGAAGCGAACCGCTTCGAATCGATGTTTCTTCTTGTGTCGATTGTTCCCGGATGAGGGGAATGACTTTAGGCGGAAGGGGGACGCGGAACTCGCTCGAGAAACGGCACCGAAGGAGGGGCGCTATTCGCGAATAAAGTCCAAGTGGTTCTGGGAGCCATTGGCGTTACAACCAGGGATGTCGGAAGCTCTATACAAGCATGATGCGCGCAATGATGGCCAGGAAGACACGGGAGCTCTGAATCGTTAGAGGTGTGTGTGTCCGAACTTTGCGAATGTAGAACGGTGACACTCGTTTGAGTGAGGGGCTGTGTATCATCCGACTGCGTAAGTTGAAGTGCAAAGAACGCGGTAAGCACGATGAACAACAAACGAAGGCCGGCGAAGCGGAAGGTAGCTTTGATGCTTCTCCTCGCTCTCACGACGCTCGATTTTGTATCGCGTTTCGCTCATCTTAATTCCACTATCCAGCAACCGGACCGAAACAGAAAGTTAATTCTAGGTTAAGAGGGGTTGCCGCTAGTGAACGAGACCGACGCCCTGCATATCACCGTAGTAGTGCGGCATCTCCCCAGTCCACCCCCTCGGGGCTCTGCCTTTGGGTTTCTAGAAAATTTTGCACGTTCTCGTCTACTTCAAACATCCTATAAAAAGGAGATTCGTGCGCCGGCAAAAGGAGCAGCGTCATTGGACGAGCTGTCGGCTCCATCATTTGCCCCGTTTGAAACCATGCTGTCTCCCAGGCCGGAATGTCGTGCTTCAAATTGATAATCCGAAACTCCCGGTACCGAAGCACCGAACCGGTAGGAAGTGTGGGATCCGAGTCTTTGGGAATGTGTCGGGAGACGAAAGCTTTCGCGCATTCGTACCGGAAGCTGTCCAGCGACCACGCAGGCGAAGTGGCTTCAATTCTTTGCATCACGTCCGGTTGTGACAGAACGAACTCGGCGAATTCCACGCCCAGCCATAGCGAATCCGTGGTCTTCCGAGTCGGCTCGAAATCCGTGTAGTAAATGTCGTCGAGCGTTTCTTGCGGAATAATCTGCTTGGTCATTCGCAGGATGGACGTCGCTTCGCGATGTCGCACGTATTGCATCTTCTTGCCGTACTTTTGAATCAACGGATCTTTAGAGACCGCCGTGAGGCGATTTTGCTCCACTGACGTCAAATCGGTCGAGAATTGAAGCAGCGTCTGATCAAAGGCCTGATCCGGGAAACGAATGAGGGTTGCCAGCGCTTTTTGGAAAGCCAGCTCGCTCATACTCGGATCTCCTGCGTGACGGTGACGGCGAGAGGTTCTGAATAGGTCTCACTAATTTCGCGCGCATGCTCGAGTTCAGCAACCAGTGCGCTGAAATCCGGCAGATTGCTCGTGCGTTCAATGATGGTCATGAAACCAGAAGTTTTTCTGCAGACGTGCGAATAAAGGTCCCATGCTTCAGGTGGTACCGCATTGTCGTGGCTATCGATGACGAAGCCGTCGGGATCGCGCGAGCCGCCAGCCAAGTGAATTGCTTTCACCGCTGACGTATCCACCTGATCGATCCATTCGTACGGGTCGAAGTTGAAATTGCGCGAATTCGTAAAAACGTTGGTTACATCGAGCAGCAGACCACACCCGGTGCGGTGGATGACCTGATTGATGAATTCCGTTTCGGAAAAATCGGAGTGGGGAATGACAAATCGGTTTGAGACGTTTTCGATCAAAAACGGATAGTCCGTCTTGGCTTGGACCAGGCGAATCTTCTCGCACACGATGTCCAACATGCCTTTGGTCCACGCCATCGGCGTGAGCGCATCGAAATCCAATCCCCCCGCTTCGGTCAGCGATAGATGTTCGCTGTAATAGACAGTATTCACCTGATTCGCGATTTCGAGGACGTCAGAGAGGTGCTTCTCCTTCAAAGGTTCCGCGGAACCAATCGATAACAACACACCGTGCACGGAGACGGGAATTCGTCGCTCGTTCGCCAGCGTGAGAAATTCGCGAAATCTGCCTTCGAAAAAATTCTCCGGAATGATTTCAATGCAGCTGAAAGTGTCGAGATTCTGCATCAAGGACTCGTGCAACTCCGGAGTCCATTCGAGACCAAAAGTGTTTTTCATGATTTTATTCTCGAAAAAAGGGAGCGAAAAAGAAAACGGCGGTGGAAGAATTGCCCTCTTCCACCGCTCGAATTCTTAGCCGCGATGGCAACCGTGACAACGGTGGCAACGGTGGCAACGGTGGCAGCTGCTATTGTTTTCCGTACGAACGACGACGATTTCAGCCGCTTTGATTTCTTTGAACATACTAACCCCTATTTTTAAGTGGTACCCATGTGACGCACGAAAAAGTACCACAACCCTTTCGTGGACCGATTCGAGAGAACCGATACGGGAAGTATTAGGAAACTTGTTCAACTTTGCAAGAGGGTGAAGCAGTTTCCTTTGTGACAGACAATGCTTCAGCTTTGAACGGGGAACAGGGCGCGGACCGAAAGTCCGCCGTTCACGGAGTTCTGTACCTGGAACTTCCCGCGTGTAGCTTCGAGCGCGGCTTTGACTATCGTCAGTCCTAATCCGTGTCCTCCGCTGCGCCGCGTATAGAATGGCTCGAAAATCTTCTGCAAGTCATCGACTGCGATTCCGGGTCCGTCATCTTCCACCGTGATCTCGAGATAGCCATCAACGATTTCGAGACCGAGCGTTACCTTTCTATGCGCGAAGTAGAACGCGTTCTCCAATAGATTACTAACTACAGTAAGGAGAATCTGCTCGTTGAGCTTGAAGGTGGTCTTCATTCCGGCATCCAAGGTTCGAGCGGAAGAACTCTTTACGTGCCGCCCAGGGCTTCCTCTGAATGCTCGCGGCAAGCTCCTTGCTAGTCGACAAAACGTCTACGGCAACGAATCCTTTCGAGTCCTTGGCCCAGCGCCGGATATCTCCGAGTGCTAGTAGGTGAGTCGCCATGGTATCCAGGCGGCGAGATTGGGCCACTATTTCTCTAAAGCGGTGCGCGTTTCTGGAGATGCTTCTTTTTTCAGCGCACTTTCGGCTTGGCCGAAATCACACTCAGAGGCGTGCGAAATTCATGCGAAACATTTTGAGCGTAGCGCTGGACCTCATCAAACGATGATTCGAGCCGCTCGAAAAGGCCATTGAAGCTGTGCGCAAGCAAACCGTACTCGTCGATGTTCTTGGGAACGACGAGTCTGCGGGAAGGTTTGCTGCGGAAAATTCACTTGTTGCCACTGCAAGCACGCGAAAAGGCATCAACAAGAGCGAAGCTGCCGCATAGGCAATCGGACCGGTTAGAAGGAGCACTATGGCGCCACTGATTAGCAAGAACGCCTTGAGTGTAGCGAGGTACGACGTCACTTGTTGCATGTTGAAAGCACCGGTGAATTTGTAGACGTCGCCTTTGAAATCGACTGTCACTGTCTTCGTTAACGTTTCCACGCCGTTAGGAGCAGAGCTTCCGAAAAATCTTGGCCATTCTTTTCGATTACTAGATAAAGATCTGGAGATTTGGTCTCAACCTTGTAGAGGGCGCCCGCATGCCAATGCTCGATTTCGTGGCGGAGAAAAGTGCTTAGATTTTCTTGCGCCTGGGTATGTAGGCGCGAAGCGACTTGTCGATAAACCAAGAAGGAGTAGACGCTCGTCAGTGCTCCGATGACGACAACAAAGAACAGTGTGAATCGGGTCTTAAGCGTCATGGGGCAAATGAAACTTAAATCCGCTGTTGCGGATAGTTTCGATGGCTCTTCGTACCCAACCTTGGCCAGCTTCCGTCTGAGGTTGGAAAAGTGAACGCCGATGAAATTGGTGTCTGGCTCTTCTTTTAGCCCCCACACGGAATGGAGAATCTCCCGACGGTGGACAATTTCGCCTGGCGCCCTCAAGAACATTTCAAGAATCGCGGTCTCTTTCGGTGTCAGCAACACGCTTTTCTCTCGATAGGTAAGAGAATGGGCGCGTGTATCTAGTTCGATCGCGCTGTCCTTTCCGATGGTCGCGTCGGGCTTCGTCGCTTGGTTGCGCCGAAGAACTGCGCGAACGCGCTCGCTCAGCTCTTCGAGCGAGAACGGCTTACAAATGTAGTCGTCGCACCCGAGTCGGAAGAGGCTAAGTTTGTCCGGTGTGGAAGTACGTGCCGAAAGCACGAGTACGAATGGGGATGGCGAGGGATGTTGCTGACGTAGGAACCGAAGAATGGATTCTCCCGACATATCGGGCAGCATTAAATCGAGAATGACGACGTCGTAAAATAACTCGAGTCTTCGAACAGCTTCCGCGCCGTTCTTTGCGTAGTCGACAACGTATCCCTGTTCCACCAATGCATCGACGATGGGCTCTGCCAAATCCCGGTGGTCGTCCACAACCAAAATTCTCTGTCTTGCTTCGTTCATTCCCTAAACCTTTTTCCCGAGCGACTCGGTAATTTTTACATGCCTAGCACGCCAAATCATCGCTGATGCCCCGCAGCTTAATCCAATCTTAAGGTGTAATGGCGAGGTGGACCGCTATATTACCTTCACTAATGGGGAGGGGTGCGATGTCAATTGGTTTGGGGAAGAAGTTATTTCCGTTGATGTTTTTCACGGCGCTTTCGCTTTGGGACTTGGACTTCCCGCGCAGGCAGCTGAAGAGGATTCGATTCAAGGCTTGTATCGGGCGGTACTGCTCCACGACGGTACCGACTATTATCAATTTGCTCACATAACGTTGCGTACGGTGAATAGCGGTAACGGACAGCTGAAAATATCGGCGAACGTACGCGTCATGTTCGGTGATGAGAAAACGAACGAATTTTTGACCTACGATTACGATGATTGCCCTCTGAACGTTCTGATGCGGCAGATTAGCGTGAAAGACCCGAAGAGTGGCGTCAGTTTCATAGGCAAACTGAAAGACGGAAAATTCAGCGGGGAATGGTACTCCACCATCCTCGGCAAGGCAGGCAAGTTCACTGCGGTTCGCAACGGAGCTCCGGAAATTCCGAAGAACGGCGAACTGATTAAGACTCTGACTGGGCACTACCGCGGTACCATCGAGAATTCGAACGAGGAGTCAATCTTCCCGAGAAGGCGACGATTTCCTTTGTGTCGACGCAAGATACGACGGGCACCGATCCTACGGTGAAGATTTCGGGAAGTCTCCGCCTGTACTTCGGCGATTTCGGCTCGCATGAGTTCTACGGAATACAAGTTCACCGACATTCAATTCAATTTTTACAATCGTTACTTGACCGCGAAAACGACGGACTACGGCCTGACCTTGAAGGGCACCGTCGCGCGGGACGGTACGTTCGAGGCCACCGTGTTCGCCGACGGCCTAGGAGAGGTCGGAACGGCGAAGTTCGCACGTTGGCCCTGATCTTCCCCCAGCTCAGAGGTAAACATGTCGGGTTTCGTTAGGTATATAACGACGGTATTCATCGCTCCTTTTTTAGTCTGCTGCGCATGCTCACGAGAGACGTTGAGCGAGCGCGATCTCGCTAGGGAGCAAGCACGAGCGAGAGCGGACATCAAACGCTCCGAGCTCGCGCCGGTCGTCGGCAGCTACAGCGGCGAACTGACGCAATCGACGGGGCTGTCGTTCAATCGCGGCTTTATCTCGAAACGAAAGATGTGCCCACGACTGTGGAGGGACAGGTCGACCCGGTCCTCGTTCCTACTCTGACGGGATATTTGCATCTGCTCGCTGGTTCCGGTCCGGGTGAATATTTCAACTACGCCATCACCCGCTCCGAATTCGATCCGACAAGAATGAAGCTTACGTTTATCGGATCAAATAATCAGTCGAAAGATATGTTCTTCTCGCTGGATTTTGCCGACGATAATTGCAAGGCGCCTGGAACGCCCCTGATGTCGGAACTTCGGGGAGTGTGGTGTTTTCGAAGTCCGCCAATACCACTCAACTCGATTCTATGCAGGGCGAATACGTCGGTCTCGCTATCCGCGAGCGCAACGGTCTGTATCACGATGCGAGTATGACTCTGTCGACGCGCTATTCACCGACGGAAGGACTGCAACTTTCGGCGGGCCTCCGTATTTATTTCGCCGATATCGCGGGCAAAGAATTCATGGCCTACGATTACCCGCGAGTGGAATTCAATCCCACCAACGGTCAGCTGACACTCCAATCCGAGGACGGCGAAATTATGGTAACCGGAAACCTGACCAAAGGCGGGTTTGTCGGACAGTGGTCCACACCCTCCGTAGGTAAGATGGGCGAGCTAATTCTCGACAAGAAAAACTTGGCAAGCCCTCCGCGGGGAAAGAGTCGTACCGCTCATGTTCGCGGTAGTTACCGAGGCAAAACAGTCAGTACGAGTGAGGCGATGGACCTTCCCGAGCGGCTCGCGATGAATCTCGTCACCAGCATCGACAAAAGCAAGGCCAATAATTTAAGACTTTCTGGTGGGTGTCGTTTGTATCTGGGCGGCTTCGACACTGCGGAGTCGAGGAGTTACAGTTCAAGGAAGTCCAATTCAACCCGTTCACCCGGGAACTGGTCGCAAAAACCGACGGCCAGTATAAGCTGACGTTCCAAGGATATCTCGAACAGACCAAATTCAGTGGCTTGGTATCGGCGGATGGAATCGGCAAGGTCGCGACTTTCGAGGTGGAACAGCAATGAGCAGCGCAAGGGCCATCTTTTTTGCTTGGGTGATCGCTTGGATGGGAATTTCGGCGGACCTTCGTGCCGCCGAGCACGAGCATGGGGACGAAGATTCCGACTCGGAATTTCGTTTAGAGAAAGGGCTTCTCGACCAGATTTACGCCACGACCGTCAAGGAGCAGACGACTTCTTCGCGTAACGGGGCACTGGCCATAGGCGTTGGCGTCTCGCTGCTGATGCCATCGGAACTTTCGCTTACCAATAGCTATTACGTAGTTTCGTGGGCGGAAACAAAGAGATGTTCCCGATGCCGTACGTATTTTTGGGTTCGACCTTCGTAGATTGGGGATGGATCGCTTTGGGGTGGTCTGGTCGGATTGGCTATAGCTACCGCGAGAGCCTACATCAGCTGAAGCTCAAAAACGGCACAGCTTCCTCGCAAGATCTACTGCGTATGCACTGGGCCTCGGGTCTCGGTCGTGCCGAGGTTTCGTTTTCCGCGCCGGGTTCTCGTGGATTCGGCCCGTTCTCTTTACTGGGTTGGGGGGGCAGTGGATCTTTCAGATTGGGCGGCTGGATGGGGCGAATCAGAGTTTTCTGATTCCCAGTTACGCCGCCGGCGCGGAATTAGTGTTTTTCGATAGAGCCCAACACGGCGGGCATTGGTTTTCCGGTGCGCGCGTCGGTGTTACTCACCTCGCCGCAATTTCTGGTCCTCAAAAACTGAGTCTTTTGAGTTGGGATTTTGGAGCCTCCTTTGCCTTTTGAGGAAATTTAAGTGTTTGACTCGATTATAAAGTTTTCGCTACGCCACCGCTTCCTGGTCCTGGCCGTCGCCAGTGCAGTATTGGCCTATGGCGGGTGGATCATCGTGCACCTGCCTGTGGATGTATTCCCAGACCTAAACCGTCCTACCGTTACTATTTTGACCGAGGCGGGAGGACTTGCGCCCGAGGAAGTCGAGACAGTGGTGACGTTACCCATCGAGGTGGCCGTCAACGGAATGCCCGGACTTGAAAGATTGCGTTCGTCGTCGGGAGTCGGGCTTTCGGTCATTTACCTCGAATTTGCGTGGGGAACCGACATCTATCGCAACCGTCAACTTGTGGGGGAGAAGCTGGCTTTGCTCAAAGAGCAACTTCCGCAGGGTGTGAATCCGACGATGGGTCCTATCTCGTCCATCATGGGTGAAATCCAGCTCATTGGTCTTACGTCCGAAAACAACGACATAACGCCGCTCGACCTGCGTTCCATCGCCGACTGGACGCTTCGCCCGCGCATCCTCAGTATTCGCGGGATCGCACAAGTGATTCCCATCGGTGGAGGTGTAAAGCAGTTCAGGTGCTTCTGTCCTCGGAAGCTCTCCGCAAACGCAATCTGGGACTTCAGGAGATTCAGCACAATCTAAGTCACTTGAGTCAGAACACTACCGGCGGCTTCCTCAACATAGGCAAGCAAGAGTACTTGATTCGAAACCTGGGCCGCGTATCCACTCTCGATGAGATCGCGAAATCCACAATCGGATCCTTCATGGGAAACCCTGTGGCCGTCGACCAGGTTGCCAAAGTGCAATTTGGCCCCCAAGTGAAGCGTGGCGACGGCAGCATCAACGGTGCGCCGGCCGTAATCATGGCGGTCCAAAAACAACCGGGTACGTCGACAATCGAGCTGACCGATGAAATCGCCAAAGCTCTCGACGAGATCGTGCCTTCGCTGCCTAAAGGCGTTGTGGTTCACCGCAATCTCTTCAAGCAGTCGAACTTTATCGAGCACGCGATCCACAATATCAAGGAAGCGCTGCGTGACGGAGTGATTCTCGTTTCGATCATTCTGTTCTTGTTTTTTGCTCAATTTTCGCACGACGGCCATCACTTTGACCGCCATCCCACTATCGTTGGTGCTGACGGCCATTATCTTCAAGTGGTTTGACGTCGGTATCAACACCATGACCTTGGGGGGCCTCGCGGTCGCAATTGGCGAGCTGGTCGACGATGCCATTGTGGACGTAGAGAACGTTTTTCGTCGTTTGAAGGAAAATCGGCTCGCGGACAGTCCCAAGTCGCCGCTACGCGTGGTGCTCGAAGCCAGCAGCGAGGTCCGCAACTCCATCGTTTTTGCGACCATTATCGTCGTGTTGGTGTTCATTCCTTTGTTTTCGATGGGTGGATTGGAAGGCCGATTCTTCGCTCCCCTTGGAGTCGCGTATGTATTGTCGCTCATCGCATCGCTGCTGGTGTCGCTCACGGTTACTCCAGTGCTTTGCTCATTGCTCTTGCCAAAGATGAAAATCTCCGAACACTCCGATGGCGCGCTCGTTCGTTGGTTAAAAAAGTGGGATGAAAAAATCCTGCATCACTCTCTTGCGAAGCCGAAATTAGTATTGGGCGCGGCCGTCGGACTTTGATCGCCTCGCTCAGCCTCGTTCCATTCATGGGCAAGGAATTTTTGCCCGCTTTCAACGAGGGCACGGCGATGTTCTCGATAATTCTCCCCCCTGGAGTTTCGCTCGAATACTCGAATGAAGTAGGAACGCTAGCCGAAAAGGAAATTCTCAAGACGCCGGAAGTTTTGTCGGTCAGTCGCCGCACCGGACGGGCGGAACTCGACGAGCACGCCGAGGGCGTGCACAACAGCGAGATCGACGTGGATTTTAAAGAAGAGGGCCGTGCACGCCCGACCGTTCTTGAGGAAATTCGACAGAATCTGGTGAAATTAGTACCGACGGCGGGAATCAACGTAGGACAGCCCATCTCGCATCGTCTCGACCACATGATGTCGGGTGTGCGCGCTCAGATCGCAATCAAGGTATTCGGCACCGACATGGAGGCGCTGCGCGCAATTGCCGGACAAATCAAAACGTCTATTTCCAACGTTAAAGGTCTCGTGGATTTGCAGATTGAGCCGCAGGTACTCATCCCTCAGGTAAAGGTGGATTTCCTCCGCGATGAAGCGAAGAAGTTCAACATCGTCGTTGGGGAGTTGGCGACGCAGCTTGAGATGTCTCTCGATGGCGAGGTGGTTTCACAAGTCATCGACGGACAGAAGATTCAGAATGTCTTCATGCGCTTCGACGAGGATTCTCGACGGAGCGTCGATGCAATCAAGGGCATCACGGTTAAAGTGATGCCCGATGGGCGGCGAGTGTCGCTCGGCGATGTTGCCGACGTCTATGAGAGCGACGGCCCGAACATCATCAACCGCGAGAACATGCAAAGACGAATAGTGGTGCAGGCAAACGGGCACGGTCGCGCACTCAACGAAATCATGGAGGAGGTGAAATCCACCATCGGCGCCAAAGTGAAAATGCCCGACGGTTACTACATCGTTTACGGCGGCCAGTTCGAAAGCCAACAAAAAGGCTAGCCGAACTATGTTGCTCCTGGGAACGCTTTCGATCCTAGGCGTGTTTCTTGTCCTCTTCATGCACTTCAAGTCTTCGTTCATTGCCGTGCAAATCATGCTCAACATCCCGATGGCACTCATCGGAAGTCTGGTGGCTATCTTTATCTCTGGCGGCGTGCTTTCGATCGCTTCGATGGTGGCGTTCGTGACTTTGTGCGGTATCGCCTCGCGGAACGGCATCATGATGATTTCTCACTATCTGCACCTGCTCAAGGAAGAGGGCGAAACCTTCTCGGAATCCATGGTCATTCGGGGCTCCTTAGAACGCTTGGTCCCCGTGCTGATGACGGCGTTGACGGCAATGCTGGGACTGATTCCGCTGGTGCTCTCAGCGGGCGCGCCTGGTAAAGAGATTCTGCACCCCGTGGCAGTGGTCATCGTGGGTGGTTTGTTTAGTTCGACGCTACTAGATATGTGGGTGACTCCGACTGTTTTTATCACTACGGACGGGCCGCGGCCGAGAAGGCAATTTCCGCGGAAAAGAAAGAGGAGGATGGACTATGAAAATGAAGTACATGTTCGCGACGGGAATGTTGCTTGTGACCGGCGCTTTCGCGCATGAGGGACACGATCACGGCGCACCTGGGGCTCTTCCAGCAGGTACGCACGGTGGCAAAATCGTGGAGGCGAAGGTAAGTAGCGGAAGCCGGCCAGCACCGACGAGTTGTTTTTCGAAGTAGTCTACAAGGGCAAGCACGTTTCGATTTGGCCCAAGTTGTTGCAAGCCGCGAATCTGAAAGAGTTCAAAGACGTCCCCACAAGTGCTTTGGGCAAAGTCGAACTCGTCGGTGAAAATGGACGTACAAAGGCTAAGAAGCCGCTAGAGGCAAAAGTTTCCGACGCTGCCATCGACGCGGAATTCGAACTGACTGGAACGAGCTTTGGCTTCGTGAACATCTCCGTTCAGCACGATGGTGTTTCCAAGTTGGCGCGCGCGCAGGTGAGTAAGCGGTAAAATGAGAAGCATTCGATACATTCTTTTTGCAGGCGTCCTATCCGTCACCTGCTTCGCCGAAGAGGCGAAGCGGGACGGGCGTCTGACTCTCGAGCAAGCGAAGCAGTTCGCCATTGGCCACAACTACGAGGTCAAGGCGCGTAAGCATGATTGGGAACAGGCGCTTGCTGAAGCGCGCCGCGCCCGTGCGCCGTACTATCCGAAAATCGGCGTTGCAGCCGGCGCCGACACCTTGACCGGCACGAACTTCGAAAATACCAGCCCCGTTGCGAATTTGTACGTATCGATGAATCTGTTCAACGGCTTTCTCGATTCGCTCAACGCGCGCAAGGCGGACTTGCTCGCGGAGAAGGCCGAGATTCAGTTCCGACGTGCGGAGTTTCGTGTGGGCCTGGATGTCGAGCAGGAATTTCACACTCTACTGTTCAAAAAGTGTCAGCTCGAATTGAACGAGGAAGCGCAGACGCTCAATAAAACGCAGCAGAAGATGGCGCTGGCCCGTAAGGCATCGGGGATGGAGCGGAGTCGGACATCTTGGAATTCGACACCCCGAGAGGCACTATTGAAGAAGATGCTTATGCGGTGGAGCAGGAAATGGAAGAAGGGGCGCGCACAGATGCGTCGTCTTCTCGGTGAGGAAGTCGGAGCGGCCGTTCAACCCGTGGGACATCTTCAGCACCAACATTGAACGGCAAGTTGATGGATTTCGTTCAGCGCATGAAGCGCGAAAACGAAACGATTACTCGTCGCGGCCCAAAGACGTGGGCGTTGCCGACGTGGAGTCGGACAGTGGGCGCGCGAGTTGGCTGCCGAGAGTCGACGTCGAGGTGCGGCCGGGCTACTATCGCTCGATTATCGTCCCCAGTCCAACATGTTCAACTTTTTCGGACTCGCGTATCTGAAATGGGAACTATTCTCGGGCTTCGACAGCGTGTGGCAGAACGAGCAAATGACTCAGAAACGTCTCGGCGCGGAAGCGAGCTGAAGGACACCATTCTGACCTCCGTGACGCAGATGGAAGTGGCGTATCGCCGAATCAAAACGATTCAGCATCGTGTGGATTTGGAAGAAAAGAATGAAGACCGCGCGCAAAGATACTATAAGGTGGTCCTCAGCGAGTACCGACGTGGGATCAAAAATAGTGCTGACCTTCGCGTGGCGGCTGAATCCGTCTACAGCACAGGGCTGCGCAAGAAACAGTTTCAGTACGATTTCCTGATGGAAAAGATAAAGCTGGAGCGCGCTTGTGGAGCGCCAATCCAGACCGAGCTGATTAACGACGAGTAAAGTCGTCGTGTGCTCGGGTTAATGGGAGGACATGGGTATGGGGAACAGGGGAATGGCGTGGGCGCTCGCCTGCGCGCTTTTTATTCAAGCAACGGCATTCGGCGAGTTTCCGTCGTTCGGCACGTTCATCGAACTTTAAAGCATGATTCGCTGAAGCGCGAACAACTGGCGAAATTGGAGTTGATAAGCTCCCGCGAGGTCGGCAACCAGCTCGAACTCATTGGAATCTTAACGCTGCATTTCGCGATTTTTCGCAGTGGCGAATACGTTTAACTACCACTTCGATAAGGTTATCTATCAACCGTTGAACAAAAGCCGTCCTTGGTCTTCGAACAATCGGATCAGGACGTAACGATTGCCGTCGATTCTTTCAAGCCCGACGAAATCTCCGGCAAATTACGACCGAACTTCGGCGGTGGGATTTGGGAACGTTGGTGTTGCGTCGTTCGACGTCAGTCACTCCGTCGCTGCCTCTTCTGCAAAAAGTCGGGGGGGGACTATGTCGGAAAATGCAGTGGCAGCAACAACTGGCGTCTCAAGGTTCAGGCATTCCGAAGTACGACGGATACCTCCCGTGTCGGCAACCCCTTTGGCGCGTATGAATGCGAGCGCAATGGCGACTTTCCAAAAATTTCAAATGTCCGCTTGGCGTGGACGGTGGATTCTGTACTCGTTATTTGATGACGCGGTAGCTACAATTTCTTCAAGAACGATCTGCGCTTGAGTCGGCCAAACTCGCACGTTGAAGTGTTCCACAACGGAAGAGGGGATCGATTGTGGGACCTGCCAGTTCAAGAAATCGAAGCACGGATTTGGCCCAAGCAACGAGCTATGACATTGCCAAACCGGCGCCTTCGGCGGATATCCTTTCGCCGCGCCTTCCAGTAATCCCGCCTTTGGCCACCAGCCTGACGGCAATCGAAGGCGATTACACGGGCTACCTACATCATGAGTATCTCGATGCGTATCACCCAGTGTCGCTCAATATCATTACTTATCAGGCGCCTACGGGAAGTGCGGCGACTTCTCTGCGATGTCGGCAGTGGCGACCTTGTTCTTTGGGGCTTTTCCTCCGACGAAATGATTTGCGTACAAGTTTACCGAACGGGAATATCCAAATCCGCTTCTGACTCCGCATTTCGTATTTAAGCGCTCGGAGAACGACGTCGATGCGGTTCTTCAGGTTACGAGCATAAAAGATGGGAAGATTCGGGGGAACTGGAACTCGATACTTTTTCGGCCGAGTCGGTAGCTTCACCGTTCGCAAGAGCGCTGCGCGGAACTGCCGCAAGGGCTCGTTCATTGACGGCGCTAACGGCGCCTTACGAGAGTTCCGATTGGGATCTCGATCTCGTCGTCGGTTTGGACAAGACCCCGCCCAATACGGACAACCCGTTCTTCCGCTCGCATTAGGCGGACATTTCTACCATAAGGACGGCATCGTCCCGCGCATTCCAGTCGTTGGTGGCAGCTACAATTTTTACACCGGCAACATCGCGTTTCAGAGGGGGATTTCATCGAGTGATCTCGGGAATACGGCAACCCGACGGAAAGTTCCGGGTGACTTGGACTCCAGCGGTCACACTGACGCCGATGCATCTCGGCGACACCATTTTCCGGGTGCGGCCCGAGGAAAGAGGTGCCGCTATGAACCGATGGATTTTCGCGGCTGCCATTGGATGAGCGGACCCGGCTTTGGCGCAGCCGCACCGGCAGTTGAACTGTTGGAATTGCGTCTTCGGGCGAAGCTAACGTACGTCGACAAAACCTATGACTGGCGACACGGGCAGGCTGGGTGTGGACATGCTTCTCAAGGGAAGCGTCGAGGGCGGAAGGCTCAAGTCGTTGTACCTTTCCAACTATCCCAAGGAGTGGGCCCTATCAATCGATTCGCCGGGAATCGCTTTGCCGATGCCGGGCAACTATGCGGTGGAAAAAATCGACGGGCGCTGGTGGTTCCGAGACCTGCACAAGTCGGAGCCGCTCTGAAGTTCGTTTTTAACGTGATTCTACCGCGCGAATACTGGTGTAAACTTCCTCGAACGATTCACACCGCCGTTCCCGACAACTCGACGGCTCATTTTGAATTGGGATGGCGTCGAGGACGGTGTGGAAGTCAGTTATTCAGAATTTTTCAAAGTTTCGGGATCCGGGATGACAAGGTGCCTTACGAGGCCACTTTTCGTCTCATTCAAAGATCTCCGAGCGTAGTAGAAGCGGAACTATTTCCGGAACTCAACACATGGGGAAAAATGAAAAACATCATCAATAAATCGATCTTCGTTTTCGCGGTGGCAGCGTTGTCGCTGGTGGCGGATGCGGCGACAAAAGCAGTTCTTCGGGCCGGAACGCGGTGGAGATTAAGAAACTGGGTTCGTTGGAGTATGGGGTAATAGGGGCGACGTAGCAACGGACGGACGGAAGCATTTCAGGAAACGGCACGGTGCTCTTCAAAAATCCGCTACCTGAGGAAGACAACCACTTCGCGTTGACTGTGACCTTGGCGCCCAACGGAAAAATTATCGTCGCCACGAACACGGACAACACGTTGAAGACCGGTGTCGCTTTGACGCTCGCGCGCGGCGCAGACGACAAAATTGTCGCATTCATGACCGCCGGCAACGACAACACGGATGTCAGCGCGGTTTTCGCAGGGGGCGATGCAACAAGCCTGCCGTTTCAGCTCGAGTACGAAGTGCATCCGCACGGACACCTGATTTTCACGGCCTTGGATCCGATCGAAGAATTCGACTTCACGACACGTCCCACGGGTAAGTTCTGGGGCATCGTGCTTGAGAATGCGACCGTGACTGCCGCCTCTATTTCCAAGGTTCAGGAAGAATAGTCCAATAATCCAAGCATTCGAAGTGGGCACCTATGAAGTTCTTTAAGTATGCATTGATGACGCTTGCCATCGGATCGTTCGCGCACGCGGAGGATCTGGGGGTTGAAAACGTCGGTTTCCGTCGATACGGCAGGGCAATTTGGCCTGTCGCCATCGGCGGAGCGACAAATCGGATTGACGTGCGCGAGGCAGAGTTTCTTCTCTACGCTCCGGCGGATCATATTTACGGATGGCCAGTTGAACATAGCGGCCCATACGGAGAACGGCGTGCCGCAACTCGAGGTTCACGAAGCTTACCTGGGGTCGAGCAAGCTCATTCCCAGGTCGCGGTTTCGCTTGGACTCTTCTTTCTCGGAATTGGCGATTGAACCAGATTCACCGTCATGATTGGCCGTTCGTGACTGCGCCCAAGTATCATCAGCTGTTTTTTGCGGAGGAAGGCGCGACCGACACGGGACTCGAATATACGTTTCTCGCGCCGACGCCCTTCTTCCTCGAGCTGACGGCGGGTGTGACGAATGGATTCATCTTCGGCCACGATCACTCCGCGGGTCGACGACCACGGTTTCCGACGCATTACCTGCACGCATTGACCTACACGTCGATGCCCTGGGACGGGGGCGCTCAAATCGGGCTGAATTACGTCGGAAGAAAAGCCGCTGATGGCGTCAACATGACGCTCGTCGGACTCGATTTCGCCGCGAAGTGGCGGGAAAACCAGATACTCGAGTTTCTTTTTCAGAGCGAAGTTTGGTACCGAACTCGCACGGGAGCCGCGAACGAGTTCGGATTCTATCTATATCCTCAGCGTCACATGGCGGGTAGCTGGTATCTGGGGGCCCGTCTCGATTATTACGCGACGCTAAAATCAGCTCGACGCATTTGGCGGTACTGTGCCCCTTTTTCAATGGGACGTAGTTCCGTCTGTCACGTATCGTTCGAGTGAGTTCGCGTTGTTTCGTCTTAGTTATGACCACAGCTGAGAAATGCCTCGGGTGTCAGTTCGTCCGGCGATTTGGTGGAGATGCAAGCTGTCTTCTTTTGGGTGCGCACCCGGCACACGATTTCTAAGGGGAAACCATGGGTACGAAAATGTTCGGCATTTGGGTATCGCTCTCCGTTCTCGTTGCGGTTCCATCGTTTGGCGTGGTGAAGTTCGTGACTTCGACAACGGACTTGGCATGGGTCGCGAATGAGCTTGGGGGAGATGGTGTCGAGGTAAAAAGCCTTTTGCGGGGACATGAAAATCCGCACTTTGTCGACGCCGTTCCGGAGTTCATTCGATATGTTTCCGAAGCGGACATCGTATGTACGGTGGGGCTCGACTTGGAAGTGGGCTGGATGCCGAAAGTCCTATCCCGATCGACGAATGCCCAAGTGCAACCTGGCGGAAAGGGCTTTTGTGAAACCGGACCCGCGGTGCACGTTCTCGACAAACCGGCCGGCGCCGTCGACAGATCGATGGGTGACGTTCACCCTTCGGGCAATCCTCATTTTTGGTTGAGTCCTACTCATATGGCGCAGGCGGCGAAGAAGATGTCGGAAGCCTTGGATCGGCGTCGCGATCCGGCCAAAGCAGCGCGCTACAGAGAGAGCCTGAAACGGATTGAAAAAAGCTCGCGGAAATCCACGTACAGAATCAGAACCGCTTGAAGATGGAACTTAACGGCAAAAAGCCAAGTGTTCTCGAGTACCACAAGGAATTCAGCTACTTTTTCAGTGCATACGGCCTTGAGTCGTTCGGAAGCATAGAGGAAAAACCTGGGGTGCCGCCTTCCGCCGGTCGATTGGCGGAAGTGGCTATCTCCGCAAAAGCTGCAGGCGTGCAGCTGGTAATCGCAAGCGATACGGTGCCAAAGAGCTATTTTGGAGCGCTTCAAGGAACTTTCGGGAATTCCGTACGTCACGGTACCTATGTCGCTGCAGCCGTCTCAAGGTGTCGATAGCTACGACAAGCTTCAAACGAAATTGATCGATGCGGTTAATAAATACGCCAAGGCGGGCTGATTATGGCACTTACCGAAGTCAGAGACATTACGTTGAAGACGCCCGAAGGGCGTGTGCTTCAGAGAAGGCTGTCATTTGACGTCGAGCCCTCAAAGCTCGTGCTCGTTCGTTGGTCCCAACGGTAGCGGAAAATCCACGCTCATTAAGGCAATTGCGGGACTTGGGCGGGTGTCGTCCGGCGAGATCCGAATGAACATTCCGATGGCACGAGCACAATTTTTGCCGCAGTTAGAGAACACGGAAACGCACATGCGCTTACTCTGCTCGACGTCGTAGGCCTTTCGAGGAAGCGCCGTGTGTCAGTGGCGGAAGCGTGCCAGTTTGGTTTACTCAGCGAACAGCAACTCGCCGCAAGTTGGAACACGGCGAGCGGCGGTGAGAGGAAGCGTGCTTTGCTTACCTGCGCATTGTTATCAAATCCCTCTTTGCTGATTCTGGACGAGCCGATGAACCATCTCGATCAAGCGAGCCGTAAGGCAATGATTCTGGGCATGGCCAATTTTCTCCGCGCGTCGACGGTGGAAAATCCAAGAGGGGCAGTGATGGTCTGTCACCAAGGTCTTTTGGAGTCGGAAAAGTCGTTATTCACCTTCGAAGAAATCAATTTGTTTTGCCAGGAAGAGACCGGATGGAATCGATGATTCTGATGCTGGGATTGTACAAATGGCCCCTTTTGGCAGGGGGTTCTTGCCGCCACCACGTTGTCGCAGTTGGGGGTCCAGCTAGCGACCCGCGATCGCGCAATGCAGACGATGTGCCTTGCGCAGGGTGCGATGTTCGGTGTTCTGCTGGCATTGGGGTTACTTGGAACTTTGGAGACGTCGAATGCCTCGTCGATACCGCTGGCTGGAGCGCTTCTTTTCGCGGCGCTATGCTTCTGTGTGACCGAATGGGTGGCGAATAAGAAACCGGCGTCGAAGAATACCTTTTTTGCGTTTCGTATTTTCGTTTCTGCTCTCCATGAGCCATTTGATTAGCTCGATGTTTCCGATGTTGGAGAACCATTTGGCTCAAATTTACTTTGGAGATTTGGCAACCTTGGGTGAGCGAGAGAGCTGGTACACCGGTATCTTCTCAATCGTATGTGTGGCCATGTTGGTACAGCTGCGCTACTTTTTCTCTGCTGGCTCGTTCAACCACTCCGTTTACGGCTTGCAGAACCAGATTCGCCGCGGTTTTTGGGAACGGAATCTGTTCAATGCTCTGGCGCTTGTGACAATTTGTCTCTCGGTGCAATATCTGGGGTTTTTGTTCACGATTTCGACTCTGTTTGTGCCTACGGCAATGCTCATTTTCTCCCCGAAGAAGGGTCTGATGGCACATTTGTTCCGCTGCTCAACCGTGGCCGCGGTGAGCGCGTTAGCTGGGTTCGTGGGTGTCGTTGCGCTATACGCACCTTCCGACGGGTTCCTGCCATAGTAGGAGTCATGGTGGGCTTACTAACCGCGCTCGTTGCCGTCGAATGGGGCAAAAAACTGGTGTCCCGCTTGACTACGGGATACCTGCAAAAAAAATCCGAGATGGTTTTCGAAACCATCCCGGATTCCAACTGATTTAAACAGTCGTCTTAGTGATGTCCACCATAGCATGCATAGTGCTCGTGGCCTTTGCAGCGACGGTGATTGTCTTCGATCTTGTGGTGGTCATAGCCGTGGTGTTCGGCTTCGTGTTCGCACTCGTGATCGTCGTGGACGCACGTGATGAAGTGCCAGTGCGTGCTCTCGGGCTCGCGGCATCTTGCGCGCCATCAATTGACGTTTCGACCGCTGTTTCGTCGGTGGCTTGCGCCGCTTCATCGGCCGCGAAAGCCGACATTCCCAGAATCAAGGAGAGTGCGAGCAATCCCCAACCATGTTCTTAATCATTTTATTACCCTTCCCATGTGTATGCCCCAACCTGTGACGGTTACGACATTGTCAAAAATCCCGTGCGAACTACGCACGGGATAGTCTTAGTTATTGCGGGTTTGTCGACGAGTCACTCTGCGATGTGTCGTGCTTCAAAGAGTGGAAATCGTCGTCCAGTCTAGGGAAGTGAGCAAAGAAAAATTGCGGCCGCTGGATACTTTGGTCTTCCACTCATAGGAACATCCTAGTTTAGTGTGCCGCTTGGCCGACCCCACGTTTTGAAGCAACCAAGGACAACCAGGCAGCATACCCGCCGCATAGAGAACGCACGTCTTTGAACCCAAGTCGTCGTAACTGTTCCGCCGCCTGCTCCGATCGTCCCCCTCCCTTTCCACACACCGTGATGACGCCGCGCGCCGCCCAGAATTTCCGATGCTCGGCGGTTGAGATCTGATAGCGGAATATGTATTGCGCTCGGCATGTGCCCATCCTGAAACTCCTGGAAAGAGCGTACGTCCAACAGAATCGTCTTGGCATCCGTGAGATGCAAATCGAGCTCACCGAGAGGCAGGCAATTCATTTTGGGGACCGATTTTCATCTTCAAAGTCTCGCGCATTCGGAGTGCGACGACCAATCCGGATGCAAAGGTGAATCCCGGCTACAACGCCGACCGCCCACCGGATCCCAAGGAGGTCCGCAGTCAGACCAGCAATAACAGCACCAAATGCATACCCGAGTCGCGCCACAAACGATAGATCCCGACAGATGATGCTCTCCAACGGGGATGTGCCGTGTCCCCTATGGCAGCAAGTAGAGTTGGATAGACCATCGCAGTGCCCACACCAAGCAGAATGCTGCCCAACGCAAAAACTAAGAACTCCGAACCAAGCGCGATCAGCGCAATCCCCGCCGCTTGGATCCACATCCCCCAGACAATGAGCCATTTGCGACCCCAGGAGTCAGAAAGATGCCCGGTCCAAAGTTGAAGAACGCCCCAAACACCGGGATAGATAGCGCAAAGCCAGCCAACCTCCTGAAGCCCTCTGCCGGAGACTGCAAATAGGATCGGAAATAGTCCCCATGCCATTCCATCATTCAGGTTATGGCGAACCCGCTTGGGTAACTGATGAAAGCTGCCGATCCAAAAAGGAAGTCTTGAAGAAGAGCTGTTTAGGCGAAAGATTTTCTACTTGGTCATGATGGTGGAGCCTTCCTTCCCCATCGACGTGGCCCAGAGTCTCACGGACAAGGAAAACACTCAGGGCTAGACCAATGGCCGTATAACCAATTCCCAGATAGAAGGGCTCCGGTCTAAGTCCGTAAATACTCGCGAGGTATCCGGTGGCAAGGGCCGAGACAGCAACTGCAAGATACCCCGCAAATTCGTTCAGGCCATGGCAAGCCCGCGGCGGAATGGCCCCACGAGATCGATTTTCATAATCACGGTAGTGGACCAGGTTAGTCCCTGACTCATCCCCAAGAACAAATTGGCGACGAGAATCCAATGCCAGGTAGGGGCCCATATCAGAAGGAAAGGAACCGGAACTCCGATCAGCCAGCCCAACACAAGGACTTTCTTTCTTCCCACTCGGTCCGAGAAATGCCCCGCAAAGTAGTTTGTGATGGCCTTGGATAGCCCAAATACGGCAATGAAGGAAAGAATCGCCGACTTGGCAATGAGGTGAAACTCTTCCTGCGCGAGCGCTGGAAGAATACTTCGTTCCAAGCCGATCATTGCCCCAACAAATGCATTTACAAGGACGAGCAAGGAAAACTGTCCTACATTCTCGCGCAGCCCCAATCTAGGATGTGAAGCTTGGTCGCCCATGGCTACCCCCGCGCCAAAATTGAACAAAATAACTTTGGCTTCTCTGTTTTCTATTTCCGTCGCTGAAAATCTTACCAGAGAACGGTATCTTTACGGTGGTTACCACCAAGAGAATGCTTCGGGGACAACCGGGCCAGCGCCCATTAAGCAAGCAATCCGCGACGGGCGCCGTGGAAAGCAATAGCATTCATTTAGAAGATCTCCTGTGCATCTGCCGTAATGCCTTCAATGTCTCACACCATTGAGTGACTTGCTGCATTGTGATGGGTGCGTTGGTTTAAGAATTAGAGAGCGGTTGACTAGGGATGGCCCGGTCCACAAGAGATCGCATTTGCTCCGTATCTGCATCTTGGGAAGAATGGCTCAATCGTGTTCACTCTTACCGTGCTTCCGGTCGTGCATATCCTTCATCCATCCCCTCTCACCCATCATGGGGCAGTGACCTTCCTTCGTCATCGGGCATTCTTTCATCATGGCGTCGTGGCATTCGGACATTCTTTTATCGGAGCGGAGGCACTCGGCCGTGTGTCTGTGTACTTCGGCCATCTTCTCGAGTGTGTCGGCCCGTTTGAGGCGCTCCTCTTTACTCAGCTCAGGTGTTTTTTTGGCAGTATCCTGCGCGGCCGCGAAGCTCGCGAAGAAATTGCCAGTGGGTATTGAGACGAGCACGCACGTCCATCGTAGAGCCCTCGAGTTCTCTACGGAAGTCAGTCGACCGTTTCCTTCAGTTCGCGATTGAAGGAGAAATCGGATCTTCTCATGGTTCAGACCCCATGCCAAAAGCGCGCCCGAAAGGTTTTTTCTGGGAAGTTTCGCCGAACGCTCGTTCTGCAATCGCGGATCCCGACTTTGGTCATGAATCCGAAAGCGGAGGTGCGCAAACTCTTCGATAACATTCTTGTCGCATCGGATTTATCCGAGACGTCGGCAAAGGCATTCGACCACGCGATCGAATGGGCCAAAGCCACGGAAGCCCAGCTGACTCTATACAGTCGGGTACCACCCCCCTATGTGCTCATCGCGTCTCCGGGCATTCTCGCCTATCTCGAGTTGGAGCGTGCCTGTCGCGAGCACCGGGACATGGCCTGTATCTGGGCGGAACGGGCTAGCCAGAAAGGGGTTCGCGTGACGACGGATGTCTGCGAGCTTTCCGGAAGTCTTTCCGACGCTATCGTCTCCCATGCAAACGAAAACGGGGCCTCACTCATCGTGGTAGGCAACAACCATCTCTGGCCGCCACTTGGTACCGACCGGGCGAATTGCCCGCCAGGTCGCCCGAAAAGCGGCGTGCCCGGTGCTCATTCTGCCGATTCAAGGGCTGAAGGGTCTAACGTAGTTTCCACAAGTATCGACGGTATCTGCCGGAGCTTCCGGCAAAATGGCTACATGCTCGCCAAAAAGCTTTCGCGCAAATTCAGGAACAGCGGGTTTTGCCAGCCCCCTGGCCCACCAGTGAAAACGTTCAGCTGAGTGGGGAGCAAATCAGGCGGAATCGTCGACTGTTCTGAGCTCGACGTTTATCAATTAGTCAGCGGCTCGCTCTGTTCGACAGTATTTGGAGCTCCCTCCCACCCCCACAATACAAACAGCTGAAAATATTATTAAATATTGCCACAGAATTCGGCGAATACTGGCTCGTGGGTTGCAGGTTTGTGGAGTATGGGGGGAAGACTAGTTGTTTACATTGTGCTGGCGCTTTCGCTAGCCGTTACACGTGCCGGTTTTGCTGAACCACCGGCGCAGTCCACCCATGCAAACGCCAATCCAAATTCACAGGCTTCCGCGGACGCAGGAAGTTCCGCTCGAGATCAAACACCCCAAGCCAGTCGCAGTTCAGAGGACGAGGCTCGGAGGAAATTACTCAATGGCGCGGCCGATGCCGATCCGAGCCTAAGCGAAGGCCGACGAGCGCTACAGTCTGCAGCCGAGTCCTTTTGGGGCTCCCTTGATACAGATCAGCAAGCCGGCATCACTGCGGAGTTGGCTGGTGGCAAAAGTGAAAAACTAGACACTTTACTTAAAGAAAAGGGGCTTGTTCTAAGTTCCCCCGAGAAGCGAGAAAAGTTTCTTCAAAATTTCGGGATACAGCTGGCCGCCAACGCTAAGCGGGGATCTTCGGAAGGGATTTCCGAGCTTATCGCATCCGCCAACAGAGAACCGAAGGGAGATCCGCTAAAGCGACAGCAGCAGCTCGCCGCCAAAGAAGCTCTGCAAACGGAAATCGGGAAAAACCGCGCTGCGGTCGATTTTTTGACCAGGAACCTCGGCTGGACTGCGCAGGATTCGCTTCTCGCCGTTCGGCGAGTGGAAGAGCAATCAAAGCTTTTGGCGAGCGGCACTCCCAAGCAAAAAGCAGCTGCACAAGACTACCTTTATCGGATTTTCGGACCGGTTTACGGCGTGGGTATGCGTAATGCGGACAAACCCTCAAACGCAATTACCGAGCTTTTTTCCGACGCTGCTCTGAGAGACTCTGAGTTTGGGAAAATTGGTCGGCCTTTTATCACAGCGGGCATGGGACAGAATTTCACCAGCAAAGAGAATCCGTATGGTGCCTGCGCGGGAGTTGAGTGTGCCCGGGATTTCATAGCGGACGCGCTGGTTAGGTCGGCTATGAAGGGAGACGGAATCCCTGCGGCTCAAGCGGTCGAACAATTTGAAAAAGAAAAAACGTTGCCTAGAACTCTGAAAACGGACGAAGGCGCGGTAGTGCCCACAATATCAGATAAGGGTATTCAAACTCTGGCAGATATCTACACGAAGTACGACAATGGGTGGCTCTACTCCGAAAAAGAGAAGATACGCAGCAGCACTGGTCTGAAAGATTTCTACGAGGTAGATCGTGTTAACAGCTTTAAGAATCAGCAGGAGCTGAATGCTTTCTTTGATCGACCTGAAGTTAAGGCCAATAGCGGCGCCACGATTTGGGTGTCCCGAAAAACACCAGTCACGCAGCCGGACGGGACAACTAAAGAAGTCGTAAGCGGCCATGTCGTGACTCTTTCGAGACTAGGAAACAGCCAGACTTACCTCGTACGCGACCCAAACATTAAGGGCTTAGCATATGACGCAAGAATCGACCCCACCACAGGAAGGTTCACGTACAGTTATTCCGGTCCTGACGGCAAGAGCACGACCTTCGAGTGGGATAACTTTTTCCCGTCGCCTAATTTCTGGCAAACCGCTTCCAAATAATTAGCGGAGAAGTCGCAGTGCATTTGCGATAACCAGCAAAGTTGCTCCCGTGTCGGCCGCGATCGCAAGCCACAGGCTAGTAAATCCGGAAATAGACAGGACTAGAAATACAAGCTTTGTCCCCAGCGCAAAAGCTGTGTTGAACCAGATCACCCGAAGCGTACGCCTGCCCATGCGAATGGCATCGGCGATACCCGTAAGACGGTCCTGCATTAAAGTAACGTCCGACGTTTCGATGGCCGTATCAGTGCCGGAAGCCCCCCATGGCGATTCCAAGACTTGCCGTGGCCATCGCCGGAGCATCGTTTACGCCATCGCCAATCATTGCAACGGAACCAAAACGGTCCTTGAGTTTTTTTATCTCCAGAACCTTGTTATCGGGTAGCAGGTCCCCATGGGCTTCATCGATTCCAACCTGACGAGAGATCGCATCAACCGTCCGCTGGTTATCGCCGCTGAGCATGATAACGCTTTCAACGCCGGCGCGGTGGAGATCCTCAATTGCCTGCTTTGCATCCTTTCTAATCGCGTCTCCCAGGCCGAGAACGCCCAGCACTTCGCCGCGACATCCCGGGTGAGGACGGTGCCCGACAACGACAACGCTCTGGGCTTCGTCCTCAATGGCCTTAAGCTTTTGCTCAAGCTCCTCTGAACAAATTGCGAAATCATGCGCGAAACGGTGATTGCCGACGAAGTAGGTATGATTGTCAATCACGGCCTCTGCCCCGCGACCATTCACGGAGCGGTAATCCACGCTCGGCTTAACGAACAGCCCCTGTGCCTTGGCTTCGAGAACAACAGCCTTAGCTAAAGGATGAGTGGAATGCAGATCAATTGACGCGGCAATCGATAAGAACTCGTCTTTTGTTTTATTGTTCACAGCATGAATCTGAAGAACTTTGGGAACCCCTTCCGTTATCGTTCCCGTCTTATCCACCGCGAGCGCTCTAAGTTTTCCAATGGCTTCTAGTCCCGCGCCGCCTTTTATGAGAATTCCCCGTCTGGCCATGGCCGTAAGTCCTGAGACCACTGACACCGGAGTTGCGATAACTAGAGCGCAAGGGCAGGCGATTACCAACATCACCAGTGCGCGGTAAATCCATATCTGCCATTCTCCACCGAAGAAGAGCGGGGAAATTAGTAGAAAGGCTAAGGCGAGTACGAAAACCGATGGAGTGTAATACTTGGCGAACGTGTCCACGAAGCGCTGGGTAGGGGCTTTTTTGCTTTGGGCGTCTTCGATGAGGCGAATGATTTGAGCAATTTTTGTATCCTGGTGGCCTTGTGTGACACGAATCTCAAGAGAGCCTTCTCCATTGATCGTGCCCGCGAGAACCCGGTCACCCGGTTTTCTTTCTATAGGAAGTGATTCGCCCGTGATGGGGGCTTGATTCACGCTCGAGGTTCCACTAACCACTTCTCCGTCCAGCGGTATGCGGCTTCCCGATCGCACGCGGATGAGACTACCCACGGAAATCTCGGAAATAGGTAGTTCCACCGCTTCCTCGTTTCTAAGCAAGAGGGCAGTCTCCGGGACAAGCTTCAAAAGAGATTGCACCGACCTTCTCGCTCGCTCCAGACTGTAACTTTCTAGCATTTCAGCTAGCGCAAAGAGAAAAACAACCGCAGCGCCTTCAGCGTACTCACCGATTGCCATTGCTCCCAGGGTGGCAACAGCCATTAGGACATTCATGTCGAGGGTAAGTGTTTTAACTCCTCTCCATGCTTTCGGAAGTACGAGCGAACCGCCAAAAAGGATCGAAAAAATGTAAGCAGCTCGAATTGACCACAGGGGAATAAGAGCACTCCATTCAGAGACAATCCCAGCGCCCAGGAATAAACCGGAAAGAGCCACGCGCAGCGCGTGACTGAGGAGCAAGGGGCGGGACTTTTTAGAAACGGGCTGATCCAATTTGACGGTCAATCCCGCCGATTCGATACGCGCTGCAAGCTCTTTAAGAGAAGCGGAGCGGTCGTGTAATACTTTGATGTGGGAGCCGATAAGATTTGCTTCGACTTTTCTGACTCCAGTCAACAGCAAAAGAGCGTTACGAACCGCTTTGACTTCGTCCTCGCAATCCATGCCTTGAACCAAGAATTTAGTCTCTATTAAAGAGGAGTCGGTTCCCGTCACCATATGACCTAGCTCCTAAAAACCACATGTTGGCGAATTCGAGACCGAAGCAAGTAGCTCAATCCAAAAACAGAAGAACCGCCTAGAAGGGCGCCAGCGATCCAGGCGATGACAAGGCCCGCCGGGATTGCCATCTCCTGTTCCTGGAAAGCCAAAAAGAATCCAACCGAGATAAACGACAGAAGCGCCCACTGAAGGCCGCGAGACTTTCGAATAACGCGTACTTCCTGAACCTTAAGAAGGAGTGCTGCAAAAAGCCCGGTCGTACCCAGGAAAAAAGCGCCACAAGCGATCATGCAGCCATACTCCCCCAGCCAGCGAAAAACGCCGTAGAGCAATTCGCTTTGTGAATGGACCCCAATTCCAAACTGAGGACAGAAAATCAGGGTGACGGTGCCCGAGACAAAATGAATGGCAAAGAGCTTCGCTAGTACAAGCCAATGCGCGGGATTAAGCTCTGTCCCAACCGCTTTCTTAATATCGGAAGAAAACTCTCTTGGGGGCGTACGCCTAGGGCTATCAAGAAAGAGGCGATACTCCTCGTTCCAGTCGAATGGGAATTTTTTGTCATTCATTTTCCGCCCCCGTTCTTGCTGGCGAAGGATTTCAATTTTCTTACCGCTCGACTAATGAGTTGGCGGGCATTAGCAGGCGTAGTCTCAAGACGTTTCGCTATATCTTCAAATGACAAGTCCTGCTCGAACCGAAGCGAAAGTGCCTCTTTCTGTGATGAGGACAATGTCTTAAGGCCAGCTATACCTTCGGAAAAAACCGGCTGGGAGCCAAGTGTTGTCTCGGCTTGGGGCGCAACTTCATGGTTTCGGTACTTGTCCATATCCTCATCAAAAGTCTCACGACGCCGGACTTGTTGCCTTAGGCTATCGATCATGACCGTTCGACAGATGGTGAAAAGCCAAGGCAATACCGGCAACGGGGGTCTATATTGAAAGCGCGTTTGATGAAATTTTGTCATGGTGCCCTGAAAGACTTCGTCTACCTGCTCAAGCGAAGTAAGACGACGCTCCAAGTACCCATAGAGCTTATCTGCCGTCCGGTCATACAGCTCGTTAAAGGCACGCGAGTCGCCTTCCTGATACGCCAGCATCAGCTCCTCCTCGCTCCGTTCCGAGTAGTTTTCTTCCTTCTCACTCATTGGCTTTACGTGGACCTTCCGTCCGCAGTGACAGATATCTTAAAAAACGCCGAACCGTATAGGAATACCTGAAAGATTGATGCTAATCAATACTCCAATTGTATCAATAAGTTAGGTTTAGCGTTCCGGGGCATCCAAATATTTGTCACAGCTTACCCATCCCGCACGTAAAGGTGAGTGAGGAGAAGAGGTTTCATGTTTAAGGGGATGCAACACATGTATGGGCGGATAGGAAAAGGGCTATTTCACTCTCTCATTTTAATAGCCGCTTTGATGTTTGTTTCTGACTCCTTTGCCCTGTCATTCCAAGCTAGTGATGATCGGTGCGCCACGGTTTCGTGTAAGAGCGCTACCGAAGTTTTTCAAACAGCAGGCGATTCTCACTCTCCTGAGGGAAGTCGCCCCTGCTCTGACAGGGATCACTGTCATCAACATCACTGCCAGACCCTCACCGCTGAAAACACCTCGATTACCTTCGTTGATTCCCTGTCATTTAGTGGAATCGAAGACCAGCGTGTTCCCTCCACTCCTTATCTTGATCGGGTTCCCCGCCCGCCTTCTGTTTAAGCATCCGTTTTACACGACAAGCATCAAACTAATTTGAACGGTAGGCGTTCTACCGTTCGCTACGGAACTAAAGGTCTGGGATGGCCCTGATGCCCTACTTGGGAAATGCCAAGAGCTATCCATGCCCAAACTAAAAGGAAAATAAAAATGAAAACAAATTCCAAAGTCATGGCAATCGTTGCCGGGTTCGCGTTGATGTTCTCCGCCGCACAAGCGTGGGCTAGCGAGGAAAACACTTTCAAAGCAATCGGCAAGATAACGGAAAGCCCCTACGACCATACAACGAAGCACGAGCATGAGCTCCAGTTTGTAAGGCTTAGCGATGGAGAGAAATTCGATATCGTAGATAGCCCGGAATTACTGAAGGAGCACTGCAAGAGCGAAAAAAACTCCGTCGTGGAAATCGAAGGGTATCGAACCGGAAAGTTTCTCTTCTGGGGCGGCAACTTGGTCGTAACAAGTTTCATAGTTCACGAGGACATTGAAACTCCAAAACTGGCCCACGTAAAGCCGGAGTCCATTGTTCGTCCGTCTAGGACTCGCTCTTTGAACGGCAGACTCTAACGGTAACTTAAGTTCCCGGTCGGAAGTTACGACCGGGAACATTCCAAAAACCAGTAAGGATGCGCCAAACGACATGTAAGATGCGGTACCCCATGATAATTTAAAGGCTTATGACGAATCGAGACGTGAAAAGACAGTCTTCTTCGGGCACGCACCTCCGAGATCAGTCTGGTCACGAGGGGGCTTGGTCGCGTCGTTAATACTAATAGTTACTGCTTCCGCCGGATGCAGTGAACGGGAGCAAATCTCGATGAAAAATTACCTGTATCGCAAAAGAGTGTCTGTCCTGGCGCAACTCTACGTCGGAATCTCGCTCTCGCTGACCTTGAGTCTGACATCCTTGGGCGTGGAATCCGAAAGCCCCGACGTTATTCCCGTATTGGAAATTGGGAAAAAGGCCGCGGAGAACACGAGCCTTCTGAAAGCGCAGTCGGAGGAAGTCCGAGCCTCGCGGCTAGAAGCCGAAGGTGGCGGCCTGCTCCCGAATCCCTCGATAGCGATCCAGCTCGGCGGTCTCACCAGCGGCGACTCCTCGGGAAAAACCATTGAGACTACTCTGACTCAAGTTGTCCCGTTTCCCGGCAAATTAAGAGCGCAGGCCCGGTTGAAGGAGCTAGAGTCGAAAATCGTTGAGAGTAACGTCGATCAAGCACGCGTGCTCGTTCAACACGAAGCGACACTGCGCGCTTTCCGATGGGTCGTGCTCGACGAACAAGCGAAGCATTTCAAAGAACGGCAGAGACGATTTCAGCTCATTCGTGATTTCTTGAAGAATCGCCCTCTCGTTTCTCCTGCGGCGAAAGCCGAAAGCTATCTTATCGAAGGCCAGATAGAGCTTTTGGAAAAGCGCTTTGCAGAGCTCGAGCAGGAGAAAAATTCTTTAGAGTTCGAGATTCGTTACTTCCTGCAAGCCACCAACCGTGTCCAACCGAAAGCACAATGGATCGCGCCGAAGAGCCTTCCGGAACGGCAGAATGGGAAGGAGCTCTTCGCGAGAAGCCCTGAGTTAAAGCGCAAGCAGCTCGAAGTTGCGCAAGCCGAACAGGCTCTGGAAAAAGCGAGCCTACAGCCGCTTCCGGATATCAGCCTGGGGGCGGGATACCGCAACGAAGCGGTCTCGCCGGCCAATCATTTCTACTACGGAAGTATCGGGCTCACGATCCCGATTTTCGACAGAGGTCAGTATGCGAAGCCGGCGGCACGGGCAAAGCTCGAGGCTGAGCGGGCTCGCGAGGGAATCTTGCGCGCGAAGCTTAGCCAGGAATTGGAAAAGGCATGGAGCGGACTCTCTTCGGCAAGAAATCTCGCGACCAAGTTCGATTTGAAGCGGATTGAAGGTATCGACGCGCGGTTTGCAGAAGTAGATCGCGAGTTTCGCAAGGGCCGGGTCACTACTTCCGTTTTGCTTCAGACGGATGCGCAGCTACACGAATCGGTTGCCGCGATTTACGAGGCTCAACTCACTCTCGCCGAGCGTCTGAGCGCGCTAAACGCTCTACTCGGAGAGCCGCTTTCCTGGAAATGAGGACTTATGCTTGCAAGATTGATTCGATTTTCTCTCTCAAACCGTTGGTGGGTACTGGGGATGTTCGGGTTGCTTGCCATACTGGGTGCAGCCACCATCGCGACCCTTCCCATCGATGCCGTTCCGGATATCACGAACGTGCAGGTAGTCGTCAACACGAAAACGGATGCACTCGATCCTGAGAAAATCGAGGTTCTGGTCACCCGTCCTATAGAAGTTGAAGTGGCGGGCCTTCCTGGTTTGGAGGAGACGCGTTCCATTTCGAAATACGGTCTTTCCCAAATCGTGCTGGTTTTTTCGGAAGGCACTGACATCTACTGGGCGAGACAGCAGGTGGGAGAACGGCTTCAGAACGTGCGCGGCGAGCTTCCCCAGGGGACAGCACCTGAACTGGCTCCGATTACAACCGGTCTGGGTGAAGTTTTCATGTACGCCGTCGAGGCGGCGCCGGACTCCGAGCTTTCCAAAAAGACGGAAAAGGAACGTCTTACCGAGCTTCGAACGGTGCAGGACTATCTTATACTTCCTCAATTGAAGCGGGTGAACGGAGTCGCCGATATCGACACGAACGGCGGATACCAGAAACAGATTCACATCAATTTTGATCCGGCCCGACTGGAAAAAGTAGGGCTTACGGCCGAAGCTCTCGTAACCCGGCTTGAGACCGTGGGAGAGAATTTCGGCGGAGGATACATTCAACGAGACGGGCGACAGATCATCGTACGTACCGTCCCGGGCCTCGGCGATCTGAGCCGTCTGCGCGACGTCTCCCTGGGACTCAATGTCCGGGGACAGCCTATCCGTCTTTCCCAGGTGGCGGATGTTCAGGTCGACCATCCGTTGCGCGTGGGTGCTGCCACACGCAACGGAGAGGAGACGGTTCTTGGTACCGTCTTAATGCGAACGGGCGCGAATAGCCGCCAGGTCGCGGAAGACTCGGCTCGCGCAATCGAAAAATTGGACCTCCCCAAGGGGGTGAAGATTACCCCGCTTTATTCACGGAGTTTTTTGGTCAACGCGACCATCGGCACGGTCGAGAAGAGCCTTTTCGAAGGAGCGATTCTCGTCATTGCGGTGCTGATGCTTCTTCTGGGAAATCTCCGCGCCTCCGTAATCGTCGCTTCCGCCATTCCGCTCTCGATGCTCTTTGCCGCGAAAGGCATGTCGCTATTGGGTGTCTCCGCGAACCTGATGAGTCTCGGAGCGATCGATTTCGGACTGCTGGTGGATGGCTCGGTTGTGCTTATCGAGAATGTCCTGAGCAGGCTTTCCTCTCACCGCATCCGTGAACGAGAGGAGATCCCCAAGAGGAAAATCATCGAGGACGCCGCTATCGAGGTCATTAACCCCGTCGTTTTCGGGCTTATCCTCATCATGGTGGTTTACGTTCCGATCCTGACTCTCGAAAGCATCGAAGGAAAAATGTTCCGACCGATGGCCATAACCGTTCTTCTCGCTCTTTTCGGATCGCTTCTGGTCGCCGTTTTTCTCATGCCGGTACTTGCCGATCTCTTTCTCTCGCTCAGGAAAAAGCGGGCGGGAAATCACCAAGAACAAGTCGAGCACGACACCTGGGCATTTCGAATCGCGAAACGGCTCTACCGGCCGGTTCTCGAAGCGTCCTTCTCGCGACGAAAAATTCTGGTCGGGATCGCGGGAGCTCTCGTTCTCGTGGCGGGTTTGCTGCTTCTTCGCATGGGGGCCAACTTTATCCCGAACCTCGACGAAGGCGACTTGGTCATCACGCTGGTGCGCGATCCCAGACAGGGAATTTTGGCATCGGTCGAAGCACAGAAAAAGGTTGAGAAAGCGCTCTCCGAATACCCCGAGGCCGAGAAGGTCTTTTCCCGAATGGGAACGCCTCAATCGGCAACCGATCCGATGGGGATCAATCTCGCCGATACGTTCGTCATCCTGAAAAAGGATCGCAGCCAGTGGCGGTTTCCCTCGAAGGAAGCTCTCTTCGAGGACATGAAAAAGAAAATCGAAGGGCTGAAAATCGATCAGGAGATCTCGGCGTCCCAGCCTATCGAGATGCGCTTCAACGAAATGCTTGAGGGAAGCCGTGGCGGACGTGACCCTTCGGGTCATCGGCCCCGGCTTAGACACGCTCTTCGAGGCCATCGAGTCGGCGGAAAAGATCCTGAAAACTATCCCTGGCGTCGAATCGGTGGAAGCCGACCCGCTGACGGCCCTCAAGAAAAGCGAAATGCTCGACATCACTCCGAACTACACGAATCTTTCGCGCTACGGCCTCAATATTTCAGAAGTGAATCGGTATCTTGAGCTGGCAATGGCCGGAAAAGAGGTGGGCAGCTTTCAACAGAACTCTTTCCGCTTTCCCATTGTGGTTCATCTCGATGAGGCCCTTCGCGAGCGCCAGGACGTGATCGAGGCTCTGCCGGTCGGCCTTTCACAAGGTGGTACGGTGCCGCTAAACCGACTTGCCTCCTTTTCTCTCCAGGATCGGGTCACGACCATCGCGCGTTCCTGGGGAGAGCGGTACGCGGCGGTTTCGATCAATCTGGCGGATCGGGACGTGGTTTCATTCGTGAAAGAGGCGCAGGAAAAGGTCGGACAGGGAGTGAAACTTCCGGAGGGATATCGACTCTACTGGGGGGGGCAGTTCAAGAACCTGGCCCGCGCCCGACTCCGACTCGGTATCATCGTGCCGCTGACACTGGCCGTGGTTTTTCTGGTTCTTCTCAAGAGTCTGGGAAGCTTTCCGCTGACGGCGCTCGTTTTTGCCACGGTTCCCTTTGCGGCGGTGGGTGGAGTGATTTCCCTTTTTGTTCGCGGTATACCACTCAGCATCTCCGCCGCAGTTGGTTTTATCGCGCTTATCGGCATCGCGCTCCTCAACGCGATCGTTCTTATCAATGTTTTCCAGCAGCGCCTCGGTCAGAAAGGGATGACCCTGGACGAGGGGGTGCGAGAGGGGGCTCTGTCGCGGCTCCGACCGGTCCTGATGACAGCTCTCGTCGCAAGTCTCGGGTTTCTTCCGATGGCGCTGAACACCGGTCTGGGCGCGGAGGTTCAACGCCCGCTTGCCACGGTAGTTATCGGCGGGCTTGTGACTTCGACCGTGCTGACGTTACTGCTCCTGCCCGGACTCTACGCGTGGCTCGTTAGCCGCAGGCAGAAAGTTGTCACGAAAGCGGATAGCCAACAGTAAAGCTTGGTGGGGGAGGCAGGTGAATGTGCAGTCCCCCAAGAAAAATTAAAGAACTCTTATAGTGAGGTGTCGCCGGTGAAAGGTGACAATGAACACTTGAGAGCCGTCTGCCTTGAGAGGAAGACCAACATCAGAACATGCTTGACGCGTCACACAAGACATTCGCAGGCTTCGCTTCGCCGCATCGCATTGTTTTCCTCGTCCTTCTCTCTATCTGTTTTCATTTCTCGGCACCTCTTTACGGAGCGTCGGTCCACCCTTCCTCGCACTCGGTCGGAACCTCATCGCATGCTCACGGTCCGTGCCATCGCCCGCACGCGCCGCGGGGATCGAAGCAGAAGCCTGCGTGCATCGACTTTTGCTGGGACTGTTTTCAGTTCATTACGTCGGTAACTTACTTTGATTTTCGCCCGGCGTCCTATCCTGGGCGCAATACGCTAAAGACTTCTGTGAGACCGTCGTTTCTTCCCCCTCCTTACAAGCCACCAAAGCCCAACGCCTGATGAAGTTTTCAGCGTTTCATTCGGCTAAAAATTCGGCTCGTTGGCGCTAAGGCACCGCTGCCTCATCACGTGCCGGCAACTTGCTTGGAGACTACCTCAATGCAATCGACAACGGCGTCCTGGCTCAGCCAGGCTAATTTGGCGACATTACTGCGCCCGATAGGGCGACTCACACTCTCCGGTAAATGGGATCTCGGCATCGATTCCCTGCGCTCGGACTGGAGAGCTCTGTTCAACAAAGCGCACTTGCGCGACGATCTGGTCGCGGGACTGGTCGTGGCCTGCGCCGCGGTTCCACTCTCCTTGGCCATCTCACTCGCCTCCGGCGTTTCCCCGGCCACGGGACTCATTACGGCAATCGTAGCCGGGTTCATTTGCGCGCTATTCGGCGGAACACCGCTTGCGGTGAGCGGGCCGGCCGCCGCCATGGCGGTGCTCATCAGTTCCGTCGGAGCTCGGCACGGAATGGGAGGTCTGATCGCGGTCACTGTGGTTTCCGGTCTTCTTCAGGTGATGACCGGGATTCTCAGGCTCGGACGGCTGGTAAAATATATCCCGTCGCCTGTGGTGATGGGTTTCACCGCCGGAATAGGAGCCATCATTCTCGCGGGCCAATTGCCTCGGGCATTCGGGCTTCCCGCGCCGGACCCGTCCCACATCTGCGGTTTCTGGACACATGCGGGAGAGATCGTCCGACAGATCAATCCCTCCGCGCTGCTCATGGCCCTCGCAACGCTCCTCATCATGCTTTTCGTTCCCAAGCGCTGGCCGAAAGTCCCCGCGGCTCTCGTAGCCGTGGTCGTTCCTTCCGTTCTGGCGTTTTCTTTCGGGCTTCAAATCGAAACGATCGGAAAGATACCGAGCAGTCTTCCTATGCCCCAGTTCCCTTCGATTCCGACGAGTGGAATAGGAGAATTATTAGTCGCGAGCCTCACCGTCTTTGCTCTCGCATCTTTGGAGACGCTTCTGTCCTCTAGTGCCGTCGATAAGTTGAGTAAAGCGAAGCCGCATGATCCCGACCAGGAGTTAATCGGTCAGGGACTGGGCAATGTGGCCTCTTCTCTCTTCGGAGGTATTCCCGCGACGGGCGTAATCGCGCGCTCCGGACTCAACATCCAGGCAGGTGGAAAAACGCGGCGTTCGGCTCTTTTTCATTCCGTGTTTCTGTTGGCGACGGTGTACTTGCTCTCTCCCATTGTCGGCAAAATTCCTATCGCGGTCCTCGCCGGAATTCTTCTGTCGGTGGCGCTCAAGATGCTAAGCCCCAAGGAACTTACGGGTCTTTGGCGCTCTTCCAAAAGCGACGCGGTTGTCTACGCAGTGACATTCATCGTAATCGTCACGGTAGGATTGCTAGCAGGGATCCAAGCCGGCGTTGCTGCTTCCCTTGTAATCGCAGCATTGCGCCTGTCGCAGATTCAAATCACTTCGCATGATCATAAAGAAGAAGCCACCTTCCGGGTGTCGCTCGTCGGCCCACTGACTTTTCTTGCCTCGTCAAAACTTGAGAAGCTCAAGGACAAGCTGATTGAGAAGGCGGAAAAGCACGTCCTATTTGATCTCTCACGCCTTACTTTGGTCGATAGTTCCGGAGCGGAGCAATTGGCGGACGTGGCAGAGCTACTCTCGCGACAAGGCGCGAACGTCGTTCTCTTAAGCCCTTCGGGTACCTGTCGCCGTCTTCTCGAGCGAAGCGGGCAGGCGGAAATTTGTCGCCTTTTTGTTACAAGTGAATCCGAAGCGCGAACACGGTTCGGCGACAATGGCTCTCTCTGCCGGCTCGTCCACGGGCTGAACCTCTACGGCCAGAGCCGAAGCAAGTACGATACTTTGTTTGAGAAGCTATCCAGCGGTCAAAGCCCGCATACGCTACTCATCACGTGTTCCGACAGTCGGATTGATCCGGGCCTCATCACATCGACGTACCCGGGAGAGCTGTTTGTCGTTCGAAATGTGGGGAATCTCGTCCCTCGCTTCGGCAATACGAGCGCCCCGAGCGAGCAAGCCGCACTCGAATACTCATTGAGCGTCCTCAATGTGCGCGATCTCATCGTCTGCGGCCATTCCGGTTGCGGGGCAGTTCAGGCCATGATCAACGGAATTCCTGCGGGGCTTCCTGGCGTCACGAAATGGCTATCGATGACGATGGGGCGCAATATCCTGGAGACCTCCAATGTCGATGATGTCGCGCGAGCAAATATTCGAACCCAGATAGAAAATCTGATGAGCTACCCGGTCGTCCGCGAAAAGGTCGAAAGAGGGGACTTGCAGATTCATGCCTGGTTTTACGAGATAAAAACCGGGGAAGTTCTTTCGTGGGACGAGAATGACCTCTCATTTCGAAACGCCACGGAACGAAGTCACTGCCCTCTTTGAGTGAAAGTTCCGGGCCCGGATTCGAAACAGCAGGAGATCATGTACTAGGCGATCTCAGACTTCGATGGTCGTCGGGCCATCGTCATCCCACACCTCCCTTCCGCCGTTTTAATATCGTGGAGACTCTAAAGGATGGAGTCGCCTCGCTTCGGATAGGGTTTTTAGCAACACTCCAGAAAATGCATTGACGCTCTTGTAAAGCAAAACAAGTTTCCCGATACTCTCCCAGTCAGGTCAGAAGCCTTGGTTCCGTAAGAAGACGTGGTAACTTATGGCGTGTACACATGGGTACCACACACATGGGGGTAAGTATGTTCAAGGAAATCAAAGTACCTGAAGTGGTTGCCTCCCGCGTGCAAAGCACTGCCGGCTGTCATCGTTGTCACGGTTGCCACCGCGGCTAAAAATAGGCGGGGAGGCGGAGGGCTCCCCTCTTCCGCTTCCCTCTCTTTTTGGAATACCCAGCAATGCAAAATACCTTCGGCCTCGAGTGGACTCCCGAGTTGCACGAGTCCGTGATGGAGAATCTCGACTCATTCAGCGGCATCGAGATTATCCCCGAGAACTTGTTTGAAGTCAGATTTCGGGAATTTCTTACACTTGCGAATCAACGCCAGATTCCAGTTTCTGTGCGTGGAGTTTTACTCTCGATTGGTTCCGCTGAGCTGCTTAAGGAAATGCACCTCGGCAAGGTTCTTGAAATCGCACATAAGTTAAATACCGTTTGCTACCCCAAGCACCTCTCCCTTAAGCGGGAGGTCTGGAATTTGAGGCTTTGACATCTATGTCGTGGACGAGGGGAATGCTGGATATCGTGTGTGAAAAAATCCAGCAAGTGCAATCCAGGATTCACTACCCATTTTTGATCGAGGAGACTTCGCCCACATGGGCGGTCGACTGTCTTAGATATGAGTGTGGTAAGGCCTTTGTCAGTCGACATATTCCAAAGACTTCCGATCCGACGCTGCCCGCGGGATCGACACTTTGTCTTTTTTAGGCGTCTACTCCGCGACGGTTAAAAACGACTTCTATCTAAAACTGCTCCAAACCAGATACGACCGAGAGAATAATTCTCGTCAAAAATGGGGTAAGTCTTTTGATACCCTATCTAAATACGGTGAACAATTGGTGACACAGCGGGAATGTCCGACATCGTGGAATGGTCCACTGCCGCCCTTTTACGACGACATGGGGGGGCCGGGGGGCTCGTCCGCCGATGACCCAGGCTCAAATTTGAGCTTTGGTCCTGCGATTTGAGAGGCGCGTCTTAATCTAGACTTAACTTTTTTTCGCGCGCGAAATATCCGATATTAGGGTCAGGATGATCGAGATGACTCGAAAATTGGTCGGAAGTATCGTGAGGCGATGGCCCAAAGAATACCGCCACGCGCGAAGCCTTACTCCTAGGCTCATTCTTTTCTTGCTCGTTGCTAGCTTTACATCGCAAGCACTGACGCCGGAAATGAATTTCGAGTCAGTGCGGGAATCCGCCATCGGGGAGGTCACTACCCACTCAGAGGGCTGTGCCCACTTGCCGGCTGACAACCACGCCCCGTGCATGCCCGGCCATCATTGCGCTCATTATCATTGTGTCGGGTTACTATCCGCGATCACTAGTCGGCCGCTGGATTCCACAAGTATCTTGTCTTTGCCAATCAACTACCTGCTACCCCCCGCTACCTTTCTGACGCGAGTTCCACGTCCTCCCTCTGCCTAAAGTCCCAACGATTGGGAAGCTCACAAACTAATAGCACGCATTCAAAAAGAATATGAAGTCGCGCCATCAGTGCCGACTTCCACTTAGAAAAGGAAAAAATCATGAAACGCTATGTATTGGCAATAATGGCCGCAATCAGTCTGGCGCCCGATTTATCGGCGGACGAAGGAACACCATTCAAGGCAGTGGGAAAGTTGATAGAAAGTCCCTCTTCTCATACCAAGAGACATCAGCACAGCCTGAGATTTCTGAGGCTCAGCGATGCCAAAGAGTTCGACATCATCGACAGCCCGGAACTCGTAAAGCTCCACTGTGAAACCGAAAAGAATCCCGTGCTCGAGGTGGAGGGCTACCGAATCGACAAGATCCTGTTTTGGGGTGGGAACGTCGTCGTCAAGAGCTTCAAAGTTCATGAAGACATTGAGGTGCCGCGAATCGCGCACACCGTGGAACCCATCCGATCTTCGCGGGGTGCAGCATTGCAAAATCCGCGATTGTAAACCCCATGTGTGCTCCCGGCGGCGGAAGGCCGCCGCCGGGAGAAAAATCCAGCAAGCCAGTCAATCAAAACTAATATCTTGGGAGGAGAAAAATGGGGGAAATGAAAATATCACGGGGAGTGTGGGCGCTGATACTTGCGCTCTTTGCCTGTCAGTCAGTATTCGCGGCGAGTAGCACTTCCACTGAAGAAATCGACACAGGTTTCTTCGCAAAGAGAAACTGGGGACTTACATATTTCAACTACATGAACGGGCCGACGCTTTCCGAGTCGGCGGGAGGATCGATCAATCACTACATTACTCTGAAGCGGGTTCTCGGACCGCAATGGACGTTGTCGGCGACGTTTCAACCCGACACTAACGTTGCTAATGGAAAGGGCGCGTTCACCTTGGGAGATCCGTACCTGGTCCTGGGTTATCCGCCGCTACTAAAATCCAATGCGGGAAGTATCTATGGTCAAATCCGATACTTCTATCCCGCAAGTGACAGCTCCAAAAGGGCAAACTTGCTCGGTATCATCTCGCCACGCTTGTATGCCGAGTGGCAGCGAGGCGCACTACACCTAACCTACATCCTAATTCCGAAGATCTTTTTAAACGCTACGGCAACCGATGGTCAGAAGGTCTTCTCTCACCAACACTGGCTCCAGGCATCCTACGATGTTGTGAAGAACGTCTCCATCGACTTCGCGTTGTATCCCGGGTGGATTCACGCACGCCGGGCGGGAGCGAATTTCACGGGCCTGATGGCATATCCAGGTTTCACCGTGAAGTTCAATGAAGCCTCGTCTCTGTCTCCCTACGTGGAGATCGACCTCCTCAAGACGGAGGGAAAGACGACGAGTATCGGCGCGAGTTTGTCCTACGCGCTGCTGTAATGTGATTAGAACCGCGTGAATACAGGCGGCATGGACTGGCGATTGCATGCCCTTTGTGAAATGCGGAGTCATGGCAGAGGAGGGCATTTTTGTGACGTGCTTTTCGCCGCGCAAATATAGCGAGGCGATTTGGACTATTCGTGACCACTCAATTGCGGCTCGAGCCAACGGTCGATCTGCCGCTGCAGGGCATCTTGATGTCCTGTAATATATTGACTCTGTAGTGGAAGGAAAATGCCAGTATCAGGGTAAATTAAGACGTCTCCGGTGGCCGGGTTGAACACGTAGTTGTCCACTTTCATATCTCCTGGAAAATAACCTCTGACCTCCATTTTTGCCTTGAGCCTGAGGAGGGATTTCGCAACCCGCTGTCGGATTTCGGTGGGTGTGGTTCGGTAATTTTCGAGGTTTGGGGCGATATAGGTTTTATTGTCGACCAGATCGAAAACGTACGCTTTGCGGGCTACGACTTTACCATTTCTGTCTGTAATCAATACCGTTTTGGATCCGTGGTAATGCGGCATTTGATCGCCCACGGTGGCCGCCATCTCCTCATAAAGAGAATCAAAGTCTAGGCTTTGATCTCTAGGTGTCCTATAGACCATCGGCTCTTCCGATTGTCGATACACGTCAGCCTGACCACCACCGGCGAATGGTCTCATGCCGGAAAAGTCGGCAATCCCGGCGATCGAAGGAGGGTGTTGATCAGCTACGGCCCTGTCTCGCACTGAAGGCGATATTGTTGATACAGATTCTGTCGGTTTGCTTGTATTTGTTTGGGAGAACAGCAGACGAGACAAATTGCGCAGTCGAAAGCAGAAGGTGCCGTTTTCCGCAACCGTCGCCGCCAGGACGGGGAACGACATCACGATCAATAAGGTCGTGAGTGGCGATTTTAGCGACGAAAACTGCATTCATTAGAATAGCTGTCCACTTGAAGTAGACGTTACAATATTCCCGTGGAATACAGCCGGGCCGCATTAGGGATCCTCGGCGGACAAGAATATCCGTGCGCATGTAGGAGCTAAATCAATGGGTATGGTCAAAATTAACAGTCACTTTGTTGCAGACTTTAATCGCGGTAGAAATGTAGTTCATAATCTCAAAGCACTTGCCCTGTTATACCGCTGCTTTGATGGGGCGAACGACGAAGAGAAAGTGATTCTATGTAAGCCTATTATTGTCTTTATTGGATCGATATCGGAAGCAGTGCTATTCGATTTTCACTATCGCATTCATTCCTTCACTCGAGAAGGTGTTCGGTCATTACCCCGCAAGGCGCTCGACGCAATTCGCGCAACGTCCACCAAGAAAGATGAATTTTACTCCCTTATTAAAAAGTGCGAAGAGAACGACCTGTTTGGACCGGCTGGAAGTGCGATCTATCAACAGTTGAAGGACCTAAGGTTGCTTCGAAATCGGATCCATATTCAGAACAAGGATAGGAGCTTTGAAGAATATGAAGCCGATGCTTTCTCTTTGGAGCGCAAGGAAACTGCGGAGAAAGCACTAGAGTTTATTCTGCGAACAATGAGCGAAAAATATGGGAGGGGTGATCACCTCAGATATGTGGACGATTACGAATTGCCTTGGAAAAGCCATATTGACATGGACTGAGATCTCCCGTTTTTGATGGCATAGCGAAGGTGAAAAAAAATCGGAGCGGGAAGCCGTTGCTTCCCGCTCCCTTCGTTTACCGACACTCTAATAAGCTGAGTAGATTGTCTGGCTGGTCGCCGTCAGCGACCGTTTTGAGATAAGGGTTATTAAAGCGGCTCGTCGCAACGACGACATCCACCAAATGCCCTCCTTTTTTTACAAAGAACGCCCATTTACCGGTTTGTACCCCAGCGATTGCTTCGGTCTGGGATAGTTTCCAGTTCGTTCCGTCTGCATTCAGACCTCCGATATGGGTAATCCGTTCATGCGGATTGTAACGTTCTACCTTATTGATACATTTAATCTCATGCCGTGTGGGCATAGATCCTCCTTGCCGCCGAAGCGGCTTTCTTTGAGTTTGCGGAGGAGTGCCTTGACCCTGCGGCTGCGCGATGCAAAAGTGAAGTGCGAACTTAGCTTTAGCATTGCAAAGCTTTAGGGCAGGCGCCTGGACATCCTCCGTGTTGTTCGGGCGTCAGTCTTTTAAAGGGCTATCTCGGTTCACCTTTCCTCCTTTCACCCCGACAGATATCGGGCCTTTTTGACGACCTATAACCCTCATATATTCAATCACTTGGGCTTGCGGTCGCAATCGAGTAGCGCAGCACGTCAAGGTATGAAGTGTTGCCCTACCCTTTGGTTCATAGTAAACTTCATAGTTATGGATGTCATGGATTTATTGAAAGAACCCGAAGGAAAGCGGCTGGAATTCAAACTGGATCTTTCATCCCCGGAACGGGTGCTCCGCACTGTGGTTGCTTTTGCAAATACATCCGGTGGTCGGATCATCTTCGGGGTAGAGGACAACCCGAAGAAAATCGTGGGGATTAAAGAGCCGTTAGAATTGGGAGAGAAACTAGCCAACATTGTGTCTGATAGCGTTCGGCCGATGCTCCGCCCTGAGATTGAAGTCGTGCCATGGCGAAGATCTCATCTCGTAATCGTCGAAGTCTATCCAAGTATGACTAGACCACATTTTTTGAAGGCGGAGGGTCCAGACGGTGGAGTCTTCATACGAGTCGGGGCTTCCAATCGTAGGGCTGACAGTTTTGTTATCGAGGAATTTAAGCGACTGGCCAGAAATGAGTCATTTGACGAGCAGCCTTTTCCTGAAGCGAGCTATGAAGAAATAGACTTCAGAGCAGCTTCAGAGCTCTTTAAAGAGACCCGCAAACTCAAACAGTCAGATATGAAGATTCTAAGGTTGACCACCACTCACCAGAATAAGGAAGTCCCTACCGTTGGGGGCATCTTACTATTTGGCAGCAATCGAGAACGCTATTTCCCCGACGCTTGGATTCAGGCGGGACGATTTGAAGGTACTGATAAAAGTGTCATTTTGGATTCTACCGAAATCAAAGGCCTGCCAGTTAGAGCGGTGGAAGAAGCAATTGCGTTTATTTATCGTAATACGGCGAAAAAAATAAAAATTGGTTCGGTGAAGAGGACAGAAACACGAACTTATCCGGATACCGCGGTGCGGGAGGCGGTTATCAACGCAGTGGCACATGCTGATTATTCTCAGCGCGGAGCTCCTATTCGAGTCGCAATCTATGCAGATAGACTCGAAATTGAAAATCCCGGTATTTTGCCCTTTGGACTAACTATTCCCGAAGTGCAAAAGGGTATTTCGAAGCTTAGAAACAGAGTGTTTGGACGAGTCTTTCATGAGTTGAAATTGATTGAGCAGTGGGGAAGCGGGATACAGCGTATGACGTCGGCCTGCCGTGGTGCGGGACTAGCCGACCCCATTTTGGAAGAAATTGGAATGCACTTTCGCGTCACTATAAGAAACGCTAGTGGTCAGCATCCGATTGTCGAGGGTATAGACAAGATAGATCAGATTATTTTATCTGCCCTTGGCAAGGGGAACGGCCTATCCACCCAACAAGTGGCAAAATTAATTAAGCGAACTACACGAGCCGCTCGTACTAGGCTTTTAGCTCTCTCCGAAAAGGGCGTCATCATTGAAGTGGGGACGGGGCCTCGTGATCCAAAACGCCTCTACTATCTGCGTTCTAAACAGGGGTAGTCTGACCGTCGCCAGGTCTATTCTTCGTACAGATCTTTGATTTTGACTCCTAGAACTTTTGCCCATTTTTCCAATGTCGAAAACTTAGGATCGTACCCAGGGCGAAAAAAACGAAAGACAGATGGGTAGTCCATCTGAAGCATCTTCGCGAATTGTCGCTTAGACAAATCCTTCTTCTCTAAGATTTTTTCTAAAATTACTCTCGCCACTCTAGAAGAATATCACCACATGGCAATTTAGTTAGCATGGCAGTTATGCCATGCTATAAATATTGCCATGGGTGCAGAAACCTACTAAATTAAGAAAGAGCCCGAGGGCTGCAACCCTCGGGCTCTAAGAACTAGCAGCTACCAACCGCAAAGAAGGCGCTGCTTAGGAAACCACAACACAAATTGGGCTTCCGATTGCCTATGTTGGCATGCGGGTCAGCCCAGTCAACAGGAGGCAATCATGGGTGGAAAAATCATTGCTGTAACAAACCAAAAGGGTGGAGTGGGGAAAACCACCACCGCTATGAACCTCGCGCAGGCGTTGGCGCTGTGCGACATGTCAGTGCTCGTAGTTGATCTTGATCCGCAGGGTAATGCTTCTCAGGGCTTAGGGATTTCTTTAGAAACAGTCACACTCTCCGTAGGCGACATCATTCGCGATCGCGAACTCGCAACCGCTCAGGTGATTTACAAAGGCCAAGGACTGGATCTTATTCCGGCTACTCCACTGCTCGCCCGTGTGGAACGGGAAATGGTGGGGATGACTAATAGCGAGTTGCGTCTTTCATCGCGACTAGACCGATTGCGTGAAGTGTATGAAGTCATCATCATCGATACGCCGCCCACACTTGGTCCTTTGATGAACTCAGCTTTGAATGCCGCAGACTCACTCATCGTTCCAGTGGATTCTGGCTACTTCGCAATGATGGGTATTAAGGAGTTGCTTTCTGAAGTGGAGCAGATCAAAGAGGGCACGAATAAGAATCTTAGGGTTCTTGGATATCTGCTTACCCTTTCAGATCAAACAAAAATTGCTTCTGAAACCTGGGATGGACTTATTGCGGGCTTTGGTGAGCAAGTCTTTGAAACAAAGATCCGCCGAAATGTGAAGTTGAAAGAGGCGCCAGCTTTTGGTCGAACCATTTTCCATCATGCGCCAGCAAGTACCGGGGCGGAGGACTACCTTCGCTTGGGATATGAGGTGATGAGCCGGCTTGGGTTTTCAGCCGAAAGTTCAGAAAGTCTTGCGGTCGGGGGTGTGCAATGAAACAGCGCCGCAACGATATGAGGAAGGCTTTCGAACAGCTACAAGTTAATCGGCCCCTTCGTCTTCCGGGCGAAGGACCGGGACTTGTTCCTCCACAAAATAGAATAGAACAAATTGAGGTGCCTCCAATGGAGGTACCTCTTACTCAGGTAGCAATTCCAGAGGCACCTCGTAAACAGCTACCTCCGAAAGAGAGAGCTTCGTTTGAGGATGCCGCTTTCGAGGTAACTCAGTTTGAGCAGGCTCACGAGAAGATACCTCAGTCTGAGTTGGCATCACGCCCAGGGGCCGACAGGAATGCTAAAGCAAAAACTTCCGCACACGTGCGAGAGCATACCCAAAGTAATTCCAAACAAACTGAGGGATCTCAAAATGAGCACACCGAGAAGGAGAAGCCTCAGTTGCAGGTAACTCACAGTGAGGTACCTGATTACGAGGAGCCTCAAGAACGGGAACCTTCCGCAGCTGCTTTCTTTCGTTTGTCTCCTCGCGTTTTTTCCGAAGCCGTCACCAGAAATATGTCGGGAGATTGTTTCAGGCTTTTTTTATGGTTGTCTTGGCGTGCCTGGCGTTTTCCCAACTCTCCAGGCGTAGTCCGCGCGGCGGTGAGCTTCATTGAGCTGGAGACTGGGATGGGACACGCTACGGTTTCGCGCTGCTTGAAGACTCTAAAAGAGTTAAACCTCGTGACGTTGGTCGAGACAAACTTCAAGCGAGGTAACGTCTGGAAGGTATCGAGCCTCGCGTGCCCAGGGCGAGTTCCAGATCCCGGACCTGGCGCGAGACAACCTAAAAAAGGGGCACCTCGAAGCGAGGTGGCAGCTGCCTTTAAAACAGGAAACCACTCCCTCAAACCGAGCAATGAGCATCCTCAAAGTGAGCTACACATAAAGAATTACAAGAATCTAAGAAAACCTCTCTGCCGAGCGACGCGGGTTTTGTTCGAGCGACTGGATCGAATCGAAGCGCCAAAAAAGCGTGCGAGGGAAGCTGCGAGTCTTGAAGCCCTGCTCGAAAACTTCGCACCAGATGTTCTGTTACGGGCTATAGAGTTCGTGGAGAAAAAGGGAACTCTTAAGGGAGAGCCATGCCATAGCCCATTCGCCTATCTCACCATGGCTGCTGACGACGTACTAAAACGCCTATCGGCTAACGGGGGTAGTGACCGAGCCATTGCGCTTGTTGAAGTGCGGCCGGAAGCGCCGCGCATCGAGACGACACTGGCCCTGGAATCCTTTCAGCAGGAACTATCGCCCCCCGAGCGGGACCAGTTTTTGGAATCTTTCATTCGAGCCGAGTTCCCGCACGGTTTCTTGCCACCACGCAGAGTAACTGAATCACTGGCCGCGGCAGCGTGGATGGCCAGCGGAAGATCCGCTAGTATCTTAGGTCTGGCCGGTTGATGCAGGCAGTAGTGCACTGTGCACTTCGACAGCTTGCATGGCTTGTCGGTATTTGAAAAACGTTCTTCGAGAAAGGCCAGTGGCACGGGTGAACTCTCGAAATTGGTCCTCCACAGAAATGGACGCATGGTCAAGCCGCGAAATGAGGGCTCGAGGATCTAATTTAGGAATCAATTTATCAAGCAGGTATTGCCACTGTCCGGGATTGGTTTTCGCAAGTTCGTATGCAAGATGCAGCGTTCTTAGGTTCATTTTACTGGAGTCGTAGGAAGCAGCCCGCTGAGAGAGGTAGTCTACGACCGAAGAGGCGATCTCCTGATCTTCAAAGTAAACGCGGTTTGCTGAGGCGCTTCTCAACATTTCAACTATCTGGTCGCCGTCGAAGTGTAGGGAAAGGTGCAAGGTACGAGATAGGAATGCTCTCGCGTCCGCGCCGCTCGGAACGGTATTAGCTAGCAGGATAAGTTTTCCTGAAAACGAGAACGATGATGTCAACGCACGCTCAGATGTCGTGTTCCAACTGACGAGGCGCTCTCCGGCGCCGCCAGCGCTCGCCCAGCACGCCGCCTTCAGGACAGCCATCCCCGCCTGGTCGGAAAAGAGGCCAGCCGAATCATCTAATACAAACGTGCTTGCCGGCGAGATGCTGAGCGCGTTGTAAAGCGCCAATGGAGTCGAATAAGACCCGAGGCTAATAGATGGAATCGAAAGCTCCGAAAGAATCGCTTCGACGGAAGAACTTTTCGCCCATCCTGGCGGGCTCTCCACGACCAACGCATGAAATTTTCCGCTTTGTTTCAGGGTTACGATTAGCGCACGAATATCGTCGATATGTTTCATAGAGCTCCCAATAATTTCCGTCCTAGCCCCCCTAAACGGAGGTGCCTTGAGGGATTATTTTTCCAAATACCTTGTCGAAAACGTTAGATTCGGACGCCGAAACAGGATCCGATGTGATTGCGAATGCTTTCTTAACACCCAGCTGGCGCAGATTTCGCGCGATATCGATTCCGTTATGCTCCGAATTTTCAAAGTGGATATCTACAAGCGCCACAGTATCGGGGGAGATCTTTGTGTCGCCCGAATGGATGAACTCCTCCCAGCTTCGATATGCCTTAACTGTGGCCGCGATATCGCCGGCCCAGTTGGCCCACCTTTCTCGGAAAAAACTCTCATCTTCAAAGATAAGCACGGGGTTCTTGTGGATTTCAGCGTGCAGGGATACCTCGCGCGCGGGCGGAAATGTGGCGCCTCTATACCGCCGAAGAGTGAACTTAAAAACGGTGTACTCTTCGACTGAGGAATCCAACCAAAGTCTTCCGCCATGTTTTTCAATAATTCGTTTAGCGATCGCCAGCCCGAGTCCCGTTCCAGCCTTCCTAGTTGTGAACATGGGAAGAAAGAGATTGTCGATATGACTTTTTGGAATTCTAGGACCGGTATTCTTAGCTGTTATCTCTACTTTGTCATCGGAAGTTGCTTCAGCGGTGATCGCCAGAGAGCCCTTCATCCCCATTGCCTGCAGCGCGTTCTCCCCCAGGTTAAGCAGTACGCGCATCACTTGTTCCTGGTCAGCTTCGACTACAAGCTTTTCCGGAACTTTGACTTCGTACTGCGTAGACGCCGTAGGATGCAGTCTTTTTAATGTATCCACCAAATGATTCGCGAGCCGTGCAACCGAATTAGCCTGCAGTTCCGGGGTGAAGTCTTTGCCCACGTCTAGCAGATCCTTCAGCATGGAATCCACAGACTGCGCAGTAGAATGGATATCAGAGTCCAGTCGCTCACCCAGCTCTTTGACTTCACTATGAGGGCTCGCTTGGAGTTGAAGCAGTGCTAGCTGAAGCAATTGAAAAGGCTTTCGGATGTCATGTGCGACCATTCGTGCCGTCTCAGCGATAGCGGCATTTCTGCCTTCTTGCGTCAATTTTTCAAGTAGGGGAGTCAGCACTGCTCTTTCAACTCTCCGTACAAGAGCAGAGTGCACCAAGATCGCCACAATAACGGCGCCAAATACTATAAGAATCAAAAGGGGAGGAAATAGGTCTGTGAGGGAAAATCTTGTGACGATATTAGACTTCATCAAAGCCAACTTCTCATCTCCGACGGATACTGAGCTTTGTTCCGCACGGACGTGCCAATCGGTTGCGCCAGCTTCGGTGGCACTGCACGCCTCAATGGCCTGTGTTCGAGAGGTCGCCGGGTACAAAACAACTTGCACGCACGCTTCATTTCGGGTCCCTCGCGCGCGCCAGTCCTTTAGCAGTCCTTCGAGTCGAAGTTTCACTGCTTCGCTTTGGCCTAAAAATACTTCCTGAGCGATTAGCGCACGTTGTGACGCAAGTAGCGAATCCAGCGCCATGCGGTCCGAGTGAGCGCGTGTTATTTGCTCTCGGTAGAGCAAAAATGCCACCGCTCCGAGGAAGAGTATCGCCATTAAAAGGACCGGCACCCAAAGAGTATGGTGGAGTTGCTTTTTTAGACGTTGCACTGAAAGCGGACGATTCATTCCCACCTCCGCCAGTACGACGCCTTGCCGTTCTTCAGTTCGAATAACTCTAATGCTCTGAGGGGATCGCCATCTGCGCCGCGGCCGACGGCTCCGGTGATTCCGATGTAGTGATGGGACCTAATTCTATTAACCAAGGCCCGGCCGCGCGCAGTCGGTTCCATCGTGAGCACTTCAAGAAGGGTTTGCACCGCATCGTAAGCTGCCACGCTAGTCATTGATGGTTGATAACGAGAACAATGCTTTGCCTGGAGCTTTCGGTAATTCTCCGCCTTTGGACCCGTCAGCTTTCCATCCCAATGCTGGGGATAAATAAACCGGATCTTGCTCGAGGCCCTTACCTGCGGAAGGAAGCGAGGCTCTTTCTCAATTACGTCACTGGTCAAGAGCGTCAGCGACGCATCCTTGTTAAGTAATTCCACGTATAGAGATGCAAGCTGAATTTGGGGGATTGGAGCAAAAACAATATCGGGCTGGCTCCTGCTGATCTCTTGCGCAACTTCCGGGAACCCGCCGAAACCATCTATTACCTTGATGGTCGAAGCCTGCACTTTACCTTCAACCTGGCGTCTAAACTCGTCCGCCAAAAAGTCTGAATAGGGATTCGATACGTTGTGAATGACTAAAATTCGCTTCGCCTTGAGTTCGCGGACAGCGAGGTCGGCGAGGAGCGTCGCCTGACGTTTGTCGTTAAACGCAACTCGGACGACGTACTTTCGGTCCTTGGTGATGTCTACATGGCTAGCCGTGGGAACAATGAAGGGTACTTCCGCACTCTCTAGTGACTTCGAGACTACCAGCGCATCAGTGGATTCCAATGTGCCTATAGCCGCATCAAATTCCGATTTAACGATTTTGGATGCGGCCGCTTTTGCCTGTATCGAGTCACGGTGGTTATCAATTGAAGTCAGGACAATGTTTAGTCCCTTTGCTCTTGCCTTGTTTACGACTGCCCGTGTGATGCAGGCAGCCTCTTCGCCGCAAGTACAATTCTTATGTCCCGCCGTCGGCGCAACCGGATAAATCGCAGCCAATCGAAAGGGGGTGCCCCAGGCGATGGTACCGCTCATCACCGAAAACATGAGAAGCATCCGGATCATTGCTTCTTCCTTGCCGCAATTCGTCTCGTCGGTTTGGGACCACTACGTCCCTTGATTACTTCTAGGAGCTCGAGCTTTCTGAGAAGGTCGTGGAAGCTGCTATGAGACATCCCAAGCTTTCGCGCAGCCTCTCTTTGCGAACGAGAATCTCGGAGAGTCAGTAAGACCAACTCCCGACTTGGGGTCGGTGGGCTAACTGCTTCCTGGGCAGGGTGAATGTGAAAAAACTTAGCATCAAGATCATTTTCAGTGACTAAATCACCTGTGGCTGTCGCGCAGATTCGCTCAATCGTGTTTTCAAGTTCACGGACATTGCCTGGCCAAGGATATCGGCGGAAGCAATCCAAGACTTTTCCAGAGAATTTCTTGGGCTCGCGATTTGGTCGCACACTCTGATTCGCAAAGTGAATGGTCAGAGGAAGGATGTCTTCTTTTCGCTCGGAAAGCGTGGGTACTTCGATCCGCAGTACGTTCAGGCGATAATAAAGGTCTGGAAGAAACTCTCCCGTTCTGGTGCGCGACTCCAAATCAGGTTTCGCCGCGGCGATCAGGCGAAAATGCACGGGAACTTCTCTTGTGCTACCGACGGGGCGAACCTTCTTTTCTTGCAGAACTCTTAGAAGTTTTTGTTGAGCCGACGTGCTCAACGTATGAATCTCGTCGAGGAATACCGTGCCGTGGCCTACATCCTCGAAGACTCCCTTTTTGTCTCGGGAGGCGCCGGTGAATGAGTCTTTTTCAATCCCAAACAGTTCGGACTCCATCAGAGTTGCCTCTCCGTTATAGGAAGCGCAATTCACTGCTCTGAAGGGCATGTGTTTATTTGCGTGCAGGGCAGCGGCAATTCTTTCCTTACCCGTCCCTGACTGTCCGAGAAGGAGCACGGTGCTTCTTTCGTTTTTGAATTTGGTGACCAGGCGCGCCACCTCGGCCATCTTTTGTGATGCGCCAACTAGGCCGATGGAAGCTATCAGCTTCTGAGATTCTTCTAGTGATGCATCAATCGCTACCGGTTGATTGTCTTCGTAACGTTTCACCCATTTGCGCAGGATTTGCAGAAATGGCTCGCCTTGCACCGACTTATCTAGAAACTCGACTGCACCAGCCTTCCAACTTGCTTGAAGCGCTTCCCGCGACTTGTCATTTGAGTACATCAAAATGAATTGATCGGGACGGACTCTTAAGATTTCTCCAGCTACTTCCGCTCCATCGTGGGTATCGAAGACGTAATCCAAAATTACGATGGCGTATCGGCGCGCTGGATCTCGCAGCAAGCGAGTCGCGGCAGCTGGTTCGTCGACAGCGTCGACTACATATCCAGCTTTTTCCAGGAACCCTTTCATTAGGTCCAGAAAGAGCCGGTGATCATCAATTAGTAAAATTCGTGCTTTCATAGTTAGGCGCGAGTGAGCGCAGGCCCCTATGAGCAAGAGGTGGGCCAACATTGTCCGGGACGACGCCAATCCAAAAAAGGAGTGCGCTTCCAGGAAGATATCCCGCGATGCGCTTTTGCTTCGAAACGGATGGAAGACTTTTTGGATGCCGAAGATTGTCCGAAATCTGACCTTCTCGGACAAATTTAGCTAGCAATGCCGGTAGGTATCCATGAATTTCCAGCAGTTACGCTTGTTGTCCGAGATTCGCTCTCGGCCGGACAATCTTCGGCCTCAATCACTTCTAAGCGCGTGATGATGTAAATATTTCACGATTTGTCCGGATGCCGGACAAACTCGATGACTGAGCATCGTTTTGTCCAACCGTCCGACTGTCCGCGGAATCGTCCGGTACTGAAGTCACGAGATCCATTTGTTAACTTCGTCCCAATTGTCCGTCTCCGGACAACGACGATTCCGATGCGACGACGTAGTCCACTTGCATCTCCAAAATTTCCACGGACTTAGCTTTCCGTGCCAACTGGCACAGCTATTGAAGTACGGGCCACCCACTAACTGATTTACCCGAGGTGGAAAATGAAAATCCTTTTTGGTGTTCTCAAGCATCAATTCTTTGACTGGTGTTCGCTTCTTACGGTGGACGAATGCGTTTCCAACGATCAACTCATCCGAACGATCGAGCAAGTCGAACGACTCTTAATCGAGGCAGCGAGTTAATCATGAACGACAAGCTGAAATCCGAAATCGCCGAGCAGTTGATTGAACTGATGCTCTCCCAAGTTTCCGAAGCGGAGAGACGCAGAAACGCCTGCTTACTGAAATGGGAACGCCAAATGCGAGAAAGCCTACGACAGCTGAAGGAGGTCGCAAAACATAGCGTGACTTCAATGCGGAGGTGCCCGATGCGAGCACTAATATTTTTGATAGGGCTTGCGGTGTGTGCATGCCAACCAAGAGGACCGAAAGCCGAAGTACCTTCGGCGCATGGTGCGCCATTTCATTTGCAAATTATCGAGGGCGACGAACCTAACGACTATGGCGTTTCGCTAACGTGGAATTCAGAAGTAAAGGCCGCGACATGGTTTGTGCACCGGCGTGAAATCGGAAACGAGCCAATCGAGGTGGCTAAGCTTTCCGGAGAACAGGCCGCATTCACTGACGAACAGGTAGAAGCTGGAAAGCTCTATGAGTACGTCCTAGGTTACACGGAGCAAGGGGATTTCAGAATTCGCGGTCGGGCGGAAGTCAGAATTCCAACTGATTACATTGCGACGGGTCGACTCGTGCCGTCTGGCATCCCTGTAGCAAATCGGATTTTCTTCCGGGGTACGGTGGAGGCCTCCGCGATTGGCTCCGAGCTGAAGTTTCTGGCCAACGAGATCGTTTCCGAGGATGCCATTCTGGAGTTCACCTCCTACTCGAGAGGCGCTTCGGTTGAGCGCCTTACCATTGCAGCGCCACGTGCTCGGGGACATCTGAAAATTGTCGCAAACGGCCTACCTGGGCGTGCCGGGCACCGGAAGCGGTTTTCGTTTCCGGAGGAAATACAACCCACGAACGGCGCTGACTCGGCACTCGTGTACGTCGAGACACAGAGCAATCGAGGGTTCTCAGTGGACGTACAGCGAACGCCGGGAAAAGGCGGGAAATGGTTTGAAGAGCCAAGAACGCCGGGCGCATCGGACGGGCAACTGCGGTCATTCTGCGTGCGACAGAACAAGGAGGAATTCGGGCACTGCCAAGAGTTCCCCTTCCTATTGAAACAATAACGAAGAGGAAACTTATGAATAGAAAAAATGCATTGTTGCTGGTCTTTGTTGCGGGGCTATTTCTTTGTCCTGCGGTCGGCTACGCCTCGGTGGAATCGACCCTAACCACGATTCAAACCAAGTTGATCGGAACTATTCTGCCACTGGCGGCGATCTTGGGACTGGTTTTCGCTTCGTTTTCATTCGTGATGGGCTCACCGAATGCTCGGGGCCATCTCTATCTCGCAATCATTGGCTCGATGATTGGCTTTGGAGCCCCAAGCATCATCGCCTTTATCCGAGGAATGGTTCAGTAGGAGGTTCAAGTGCGAAATGTTCCCGTAAGCAAATGTCTCGACAAGAAACTTGTTTTGATGGGTTACGAGATCGCCGATGTTCTCGCGATCTTTCTGACTCTTTCGGTTTTGAATTTCATTTTCGGTCAAGGACCTCTGGAAGTCGCGCTGGTTTGGCTACCAACCGTCCTACTTGCGATAGTCCTGCGAGTAGGCAAGAGGGGCAAGCCCGACAAGTATTTAATTCACTGGATGCGCTACCAGTTTCAGCCCGGAGTGTTTTCCGCGTTCGATGACCCCTCGGTGGATGAAGGATTTCGAAAGGGGAAAGCACCATGAGTGTTGCTCTTGCCGATAAACTGCAGATTTGGGGCTTTCTTGATGATGTAGTGGTCTTTGGTGACGCGTCTCTCGGTTTCGGATTGTCCGTCCAAGCGTTGGACGTCTCTTGCGCCGACGAGCAGCGAGTAGACTCGATTGCGCAATCACTTATCGGTTTTCTCAACGGGCTTCCGCCAAATTTAGATATCCAATTTCTTCAGGAGATAGGATCAGGAAACGACTGCGTTTTGAATGCATTCGAAAAGCTTAGTCAGAGCGGTTCCAATGTGGAGGTGGCGGCGCTGCATCAGGCACGCGTGGCACGTTTGAAAGAAGAGGATGCGCGGGGTTTACTTCCCGCATATCGACTACGTGTTTTCGTTCGAAGGCCGGCAGCTGGAACTCTGCGCAAACCGTCGATTTTGTCGTCTCCGCAAACATTTGAACCTCTATCCGAGGAATTTCTCGCTAGAGAAGTTCAGGCGTTGGGTAACATGCGTGAGGAGGTTACCCGCGGACTAAATGCCATTGGCTTGAGCGCTAAATCCATTCCGCAGAGAGAGCTTGCGGATCTCGCCTATTGGCAGTGGAATCCGTCGCGGCCGATTGCCTTGTCCGAGTACTCAGATGAGGACGTCCGTTCCTCTTTGCTGTTTTCAGACGTTCTGCCATCTACCACCGGTTTTGAGATCGGTGGTGTGCAACATCGAATCATTTCGCTAAAGCTTCTCCCCGACCAAACCTTTTCCGCCATGGCGAGTGTGTTGAACGAACTCCCGTTTGATTCCCGTGCTTTTGTCTCCATCCATGTTCCTGACCAGCAGAAGGAAATCGAGTCTCTCCAGACCCAGCGTCGACTGGCATTCTCGATGGCAAGAGGCAAGACAACGGGTGTCTCTGACATTGAGAGTGAGGCGAAATTCCAAGACCTAGAAAGTCTCATCAACGAGATGGTTGCTCAGGGCGAAAAGGTCTTTCATATGAGCCTGAACGTACTGTTGAAGAGTACCGACGAGCAGGAACTGCACGACCAGGTCTCGCAAACCCTGCACGTTATTCGAGAGATGTCCGGTGCGGAAGCGATGGAAGAGAGTTTGGCCGCGTTCGATATCTTCTCTGAATTTTCGATTCCGAATGCCAGGTCCAAAGAGCGCGCGAAAAAAATAAAAAGCTCGAATCTTGCGGACATCCTCCCTGTTTATGCTCCCTGGAAGGGACATGAAACACCTCGCATGCTGCTAAAGTCCACATCGGGGAATCTTGTATCGTTTGATCCATTTTCGTCGAGCCTGTCGAATTACAACCAGATTGTCACTGGAGGGTCCGGAAGTGGTAAGAGCTTCCTCACCAATCTGCTTCTTCTCCAGTTGATGAAGGAGAATCCCAAACTTTTCATCGTCGATATCGGGGGATCCTATCGAAAGCTCTGTGACAGCCTGTCAGGACAATACATACCCTTTGATCTCAATAGCGGCTTATCGATCAACCCCTTTGACCTCCCGTCTGAAGAAAACCGCCCTTCGAGCCAAAAGCTTAAATTTCTAGTCGGCTTGGTGGAGCTGATGACCCGCGAGGAGGGAGCCGCGGGGATTGGAAAACTCGAACGTTTTGAAATCGAGGAGGCAATTCAACGGCTCTATGAGACAGGCGAGGCCGTTACCCTCTCACATCTGCGAGATTCCCTCCTTAAGCATCCGGACCGTCTGATTCAGCGCATCGGAAAAATTCTGGGCAGCTGGTGCGGCGAAACTCCCTACGGCAAGATAGTCGATCGACCAACCTCCGTTCGTCTAGATCGCTCACTCGTAAGCTTTGATCTGAAGGGCTTGGAATCCTATCCCGATCTCCAGGCCGTAGCTCTCTATCTCGTTACGGATTTTGTTTGGAGAGAGATTCAATCGGATAGGGATCGCATGAAGGTCCTGGTCTTTGATGAGTGCTGGAAGCTACTGGAGAGCGCGGTTGGCGCAGCATTCATCGGAGAAGTGTTCCGAACGTTTAGGAAGTACTTCGCAAGCGCCATCGCTATTTCCCAGAACATCGATGATTTTTCCAAAAGTCGGGTCGCCTCCGCGGTACTGCCAAATACTTCGATTAAGTGGGTGCTGATGCAGAAAGGCGCGGACCACGAGCGTCTAAAAGAGGTGCTGCATCTTAATGATCGGGAAGTCTCACTCATCTCTCAGCTCTCTCAAGAGAGAGGCGTCTATTCCCAAGCATTTTTGATGGCCGAAGACAGTCATTGTGTCGTGTCCATTGAGGCGACGCCTCTGGAGTATTGGATGGCAACGACTGATCCCAGGGATCTGGCGCTGATTCAAAGACGAGGCGCCGCGGGTGACTTCAATGCGTTGAAGGCCATTTCAGAAGAATTTCCTAAAGGTGTCGCGGCGAAAGGGAGTGAGTCATGAAGTATCGAATACTCGCTTTGGCCGCCGCTGTCTGTTTTTGTCGTCCTGCGTCCGCTGATCTCTTCGGGGGCGACGTGGTGGTGCTCACCCAGATTCTTGCCAATGCCATGCAACAGCTGACGCAGCTCAGAAGTATCTTAAATGCCGGCCAGGAGAATTTGGAGCTGGTGAAGGAGATCAATCGCGGCATTAACGATTCGCTGAAAATGTTAAGCGATATCCACCCGAACCTTGACCCCGGCATATACAAGGACTGGAAAAACGTAAGCAAGGCTCTTCGCGATCTCGAAGCTATCTATGGAGAAGTCTCCGCCTCTCCTGAGGCCAAGGTCCAACGAGATCTGGATCATGGGATCGCGGAAGCCGTTACTTTCAATAATTCCTACTACGATTACAGCGCACAGCTCGACCAGGTTGCCGAACGAATCAAGGCGGCAAGCCATGATGTTTCCCCAGGCGGAGCGCAAAAGCTAACCGCTCAGGCACTGGGTCTGATCCTTCAGGCTTTGAATCAGAACTTAAGAGCGCAGGCGACTTCGTTGAAGCTGCAGGCGCAGGGCTTGGCTGTGGAAAATCGCCGCAACAAAGAAGACACAAGACATCTGCTCGACTCGGCCAAGGGACTTAAGTCAGCGATGCAAAGCGAGCGCGTCGAATTCAATGTGCCGAGGTTCAAATGAGCGATTTGGCGTGGCTGTCACAAGAAGCGCATCGAATTCACGACTGGTTCTGCACCTTGTTCTATTTGCTGATCACGGTCTTTCTGTTGCTGGGAGTCTTCATTGAGTACTTCAAATGGCCATTAGGAGGCGTTCCCTCCTTTGGCCCTTTGGTTGGAAGAGCGCTCGTAGCGGCGATTCTGCTTCACACTTATCCCGAGGTTGCGAATACGGTTTGTGACATCAGCGACGCAGTTACTAGTCATCTCGGCGGGTTCGTGAATGTAAGAAAGGTACTCTCACTTATGGGAGATAAGGTGGACGCGCTCACCTGGTCATGGACATCGGTGCGTCAAAGCGTTGTGATGGCGCTGTCCTATCTTGCATTCTTTCTTCTGTTCTTCACTGTTCACGTGGCTCAGGCGCTTTATCTCTATGCGATCGTGTTGCTATTTATTTTCTCTCCGATTCTTATTGCCCTGTTTGTACTGCCGAAAACAGCAGGTGCTACTGGAGGGCTCTACCGGTCGCTCATTGAAGTCAGCATGTGGAAACCGGTGTGGTGCGTTCTCGCGATTATTTTATGGAGCAGCGCGGACGCGATCCAAGCCGATACGAGCCAGGTGAACTTTCTCTCAGCTATCTGTTTCAGTCTTATCGCGGCGGGTTCTCTTATTCTCACCCCGATTTTGGTGCACTTTCTTGCCGAAAAGGGAGTCTCGGGGATGTCGGCAAGTCTTGCGCAGGTCAGCGTTCCAGGCATCGCTGTCATCACGCCCGGAAGGTTAATGGGTACGGGCATCGGTGTCGGTAAGCGCGCTTTCAACGGAGCTGCTTCAACCGCGGAGCGTGTCACAAAATCCCGATTTCCACGAGTTAACAAAGCTATTGAACGTGTCCCTCGTTTTCGAACTTCCAAAAAACCTCCTCTGATGAAGACGAAGGACAAGAAACGAAAGGATCAGAAAGAGTAATGAAATTTACAACTGCTTGGGCCGATGTGCTCAAGGAAAATTTGAACCTGCGAATGGGTGTTCTCGCGCTGGCATTTACAACTGCGGCACTAGGAATGACGACGGTCCGCTTGTCACTGCGCGCACCCTTACTTGTGGAACGTGGCTGTCAGACTGGAGCTTTAAACCCATCGGACAGCAGTCGGAACGATGCTGAAATCACGGCGTTTGTGAAAAGCGCATTGGCTAGCCGCTTCGATACCGATGCAGCGGATGCCCGGACGTTTTTGTCCGATCAGGAATTCCACAACCGGGTGGCGGAGCAGCAGGAACTCGAGAAGAAAGGTGTGCGTCAGCGCATTCTGGTGAACTCCGTCAAGGTAGAGGGTGAAAGCATCAGCATTGATTCTGACCGTATCATCTCCGTCGGTCAGATTCGGTCGGCGCTGCCGTTCCCAATCAAGGCCACCATAGCTTTTGAGGCGCGCTCAGAAACCAATCCTTACGGACTACTTCTTATGAATGTGGTGCCCGTTCGACAAAAAGGAGAAGAGCGATGAAGCATCTAATCATTCTTCCACTCATGTACAGCAGCGTTTCTTTCGCCGCCCAGCCGAGAACGCTCCATATGTCGGAAGGAAGACTTGAAAGCATCTCGGTGGTTCCAGGAAGAAGCACTATTCTCAGTTTTCCTTCCAAGCCATCGAAAGTGATTTTGGGAAACGCGGGCCTCTTTGCCGTGGAATACGTTGAGAATGATCTCGCTATAGCAGCCACGCGATCGACGGCCAGCTCCAATCTCTTCGTCTACCTTGAAGGTCGCCGATACGGATTTCATTTGAGCACCGCTTCAGGACACGGCGACGACGTCGTTTTCGTTCGCGACGAAAAGGGCAAGAAGCTGAAAGTGAGGCTTAAAAATGAATGAGACAGCACAAGTCGTTGCCGTCAAAGACAACCAAGGTTCCAGCCAGTGGGGAAGGAACCCGTTTCTTTTCTGGGACGGGAAGAAGCGTTCCGTTCACCGCAGGAAGCTTAAATATGTTCTTCTCACTGCATCATCGCTTCTGATTCTGGTTCAGTGCTTGTTTGGTGGTGAGATTCGCAGCGTCGCCAAAGCAAGTCCGATTGATCTTGTCCCAGCAGTGGAGCATCAGAGCGCGATGAAGCTGACGATGGCGTCTCAGAACGATACAGCAAGTCCGCCTAGGCAGCATGGAGCTGTAGGACCAAAGTTGTCTTTCTCAGGCCCGCAATTGATCGCGCGGCCTCGACATTTGAAGGCTATTCCGCCGGGTACGATGGGGGAGGCCGTTCTTGTAACGGGAGCTTCCAATGGCGTTATCCGCGCCAAACTAACAAGTGCCGTAACTGTAGGGGGACAGGTCGAGATCGATCCAGGTTCGATGCTCGTCGGGGTAGGCAGTTCTTCTGAAGAGAGACTCTATGTCCAGTTTACTCAGGTGGTCTTTGGTGACGGCACTGTAGGGCAAATCAGTGCGCAGGCATGCGACTTTGAAGACCGGATTGTGGGGCTAAAGGGTTCCAATATTGGGACCAAGGCGGTCAATGTTGCGGGAAGTATCGGTTTGGGTTTTGTCGGGGGACTTGCGGAAGGATTGCAGGAACGTCGTGGTGAACAAGGTGCACAGATCAGACCTCCCACCCTTGAAAACGGACTTTTGAATGCAGTGTCTAGAACAGCGCTCGAACAATCGCAGCACCTCATGTCTGATTTTAAAGGGCGTAAACCCGTCATCGAAGTTCCCGCAGGTCAGAACATCTGTGTCATTTGGGGGGACCGATGAAGAAACTAAGTAACGACGAACAACTTCATCGGGCAGGTCTTTTTTTTTGTGCACTCGCAAGACCGTGGATCGAAATTGCCGAAGGGATTCGTTCGGGAACTTTCCCGTGGAATGCTTGTCTCTCGCTCTGCATCGTTCTTCAGCTGGGCCTTCAGTTTGGTGTCGATAGCCTACTGCTAGCGGGCACCCCGTTGATGTGGTTTCATTCCACTCGGGATCGATACCACTTTTACTATTTCGCAATCACCGCCATTCCCTTCTTCGGATGGGGAATAGTACAAGCCGGGAGAAAGCGTCAGTTAACCACAAGGCTCACCAAAGTATTCGATGCCTGCGGCTTAAAAAACAAGCTAGGCAAGTTTCCCAACTTCATTTCCGATCGTCCCATTGACAGTTCTACTCGAAAGCTCCGACTGACTCGGGCCGTTCTGGATCTGCATGACTTTGAGAAGGCAAAAGGCTCTCTCGAGGGCGGACTTCAAGTCTATATCGATGAATTCCGCGAGAATCGCGAAAGAGGGACGGTGGATGTCATTTATTCGCCGTACCCGATGCCGGATAAGTACGCCTTCGGATCTCCGGAACGCCTAAAAAGGGCAACTTTTCTTATCGGAACCACTCGTTCCCAGGAAGTTACAGCTTCATTGGACTCGGTTCCCCACCTGCTCGTGGCTGGTCAAACGGGCGGCGGTAAGTCCACCTTTCTCAGGCAATTCATCACCACTCAGTTCCTGAATGACACCAAAGCGGAGTTTCTGCTGGTGGATCTCAAGGGAGGGATGGAGTTTCAAATATTCGAAAAGCTGCCGCGCGTGACGGTTCCACAGTCCACTAAGACGGCCATACACAAAATCGAAACACTGTCGGAAGCGCTGGATGAGCGAATGAAGTTTCTAAAGTCGCTGCGGTGCAAAGATATCCAGGAGTTCTTCGAAAAGAAGAGACAGCAGACCCTCCCGCCCAACATCAAAACTATTCGCCTCAACCGTCATTTCGTCGTCATCGACGAGGCTGCGGAGATGTTTTTGGCTGGTCATCATGCCAGCGGACAGGATGTTCAAAAAGCCAAACGTGCGTTGAGCAAAGTGGCGCGGCAGGGGCGGGCTGTCGGCTTCCACCTAATCGTTGCGACGCAGCGACCAGACAGCCGGGCTCTCGATCCGCAAATCAAGGCGAACTTGCCGGGCGCTCTGTGCTTCCAAATGGCCAATGATATTTCCAGCATTACCGTCATCGGAAACGGTAGGGCCACTGATCTTCCCGCCATACCCGGAAGAGCCATCTGGAAAGTGAGTAAGGACATGTTGGAAGTCCAGACTCCTTATCTCTCGACAGAAGAAGCGGACGCTCTGCTTCAGCCTTTTCGTGATGAGAGTTTGGAATTGGTCAACGAAGAGAAGCAACAGCCCTCCTTGTCTGATTCGAGATCGAAGGAATCGACTTCCAGAGAAAGGCTTCGAAATGGGTAAATGGAAAAAATCCCGAGGCATTTCCGAGAAGGACATTCAAACGCTTCGTTTCATTTGGCTATGGAAGGTGGTGCCGACGAACGTGATCCATCAGCTTCAGTCTTCGGGCGATCATCATAAGACTACGTATTACCGATTGCGGGCACTAATGGCTCAGAACTATCTCACGCTCCAAGCGGTGGAAAATCGAGCCACGCGGTTTGGCTGGTGTCTGACTAAGAAGGGCTTCGACACCATCCGCGAGTCGCTGCCGGAACTGCGGGAAGTCGGTTTTCGGTCGGAAGCTCTAACGCACGATTTCCTGGTCTCGGCCGTGCATCTGGGGCCGTGGTTATCGCCGACTAACGGCATTGAGTTCTTCTCCGAGCAGCAACTGAAACGGTATGCGTTGGAACTCTTCCCTCAATGGGTTCCGCGTAGCGAGTCTCATCGATCGGACGGATACTGGAGAGTCGAGCAGCAAGGCGGACCGGCCGTGATAGCTTTGGAAGTCGAGCGTTTTCCGAAGGGGAGCTCGAGTTACGAAGTAGTGGCGTCCTTCTACGAACAGCACACTGCTATCGCCCTTGTTGTGTGGGTAGTTCCCACTGAAGGAGCAGCCCGTTCCATCTCGACCGCACTTAAGCGGTTCTGCACCAAAGACCACGACATTCACCACTTTGTAACCATTGCCGACATCGAATTGAACGGCTGGCAAGCGCGGTTCTTTGCTGGCCACTCCAGCGGCAAGACGGTCGCGGACTTAATTACGCCTGGTTTTCGAATGCCTTTCGAACGAAAGATTTTGCCTTATTTTAACGCATCCAAAACCGGCACTCTTTCAACGGCTTCCGATGAATTCCCTCAAACGTCTGAAACTAACCGACTGGCGTCTAATCGCCTTACTTCAGTCGAATCAATTTATTTTGAATCAAACCCAATCCCGAAAGGACTTAAATCATGTACCGCAAACTAACTTTAACCCTACTCCTCGCAGCCCTCTCCGGCTGCGCAACCATGAAAGACAGTGTTCTCTTTGGTGCTGGCGTTGGTGCTGCTGGAGGACTTGGTATCGGTTCCGCAGTGGAACCAAGTGTGGGAAGTGCGCTCATCGGAACCGCTGTTGGCGGAATTATTGGTGGAGCAATCGGATACCTCGCACACGGCGGAAAAAGCGCGGCACCCGCGTCCGATGGCAAGGAGGGATTGCGCAATCCAGTGAAACCTCTGCTCAAGAACGAATTGCCGTCTCTGCTCACTCCGGAAGCCAGTTGCACGGAAGTGGAAGAGCGTATTGAAGGCTCGATCTACTTCGGTCCGCAAATGCGCTGCACAATTGAGAAGCCTGCAGTCTGGAGCGTGAAGTGATGATGAAGAACGAAGAGCAGAGAAAACGCATTGAGCGGGTCGTCCTTTCCCCAATAACTGTCGGTCGCATCGACCAATGGTTGGCGGATCTCGAAACTTATTGTCGCGGCATTAGATTGAAGCGAAAGGACCTCGTCGAATGGCTCGTTCAAACCCATTCCGCGGAACTGTCAAAGGCCGAGATGAAAGCCGTCAAGGACCGGTTTTTCGATGAGGTGGCCCACGCAAAATGGCTCCTCGACGCACTGAAGGCCGCGAAAGATCGGGGTGAGCAAACAAAAATAACGGATTTGCTAGTGCCGTGCAGAAAAAGCAATAGAGCGAAAGCAACTAAAGTGAACCCTGAGCCCGAAGGGGAACGCGGTGAACAGAAGCGATAACTACAATCCCGAATCTCCGGCCTAACAAGCCGCAAATCCAGGAAAGTTTAAAGTATGAGAATTGTTGATGACTCTAGTCGATCGACCCGGAGTTTGCCCTCTTTCCAGGCTGTTAGTAGGATTCAAAGCCCGGAGAGCCCTGGGGAATCTCAGGGGACGGTCTTTGAAAAATCAGTTTGGTCGGTCGAAGACGTGGCGCGGGAATTATCCATTTCCGTGCGCCAGGTCTACAGGCTTATTTCCAGTGACCAAATCCCCTATGCAAAGGTAGGGAGATTGGTTCGTTTCTCGCCAGCGAGAATTCTGAGTGGCTCCAAAAAGGAGGCACTCGATGAAAAATCGAAAAAAAGAAAAAGAAGTACCGGTTAGAAATAATCCTGGAATCTATAAAAAAGTCCGTCTCGATGAAAGGTCGAACACCTGGAAAGAGACGGGAAAATATCGCGCCCTTCGGCGCGTTGTCCGAGACGGCAAATCCCGCAAGGAACAGGCGGTGTTTGATAACATCGAAAATGCGAAGTCCTTTCGCATGGGAGTTATCGACAGGCTAGTTTCAAACGGGAGCAATGTTCACAAAAATCAATCGGTCGAAGTGAATGAGGGGCTCACTTTCCGCGGACTTATTGAGAAGTGGAAAACAATCCATTTCTTGCAGTTGGAGGAAAGTTCAAAACAACACTACGGAATCCGACTTCCGCACTTAGAGTTCCTGCACGGGTATCTCGTTAAGGATATCTCTACGTCGGTTGTGGACGAGTTGGTTAAAAATTGGGTTAAAAATTGTCCAAAAAACGGGAGGCGTGAAACTTTTGAAAAAGAATTAGATCTTTTGAAAGTTATTCTCAGCTTCTATCGTAAACGGATTGATCCAAGTTATCCCAGTCCAATCATTCATGAGCATTATTTGGCAGCAGATATCGCTAAGAAAGCGATTAAAGATGCTGAGTATTTGACGAAAGAGCAACTTGTCAGTTTCTTGAATGAATCTCGAATCGCGCCCTAATCGCATGTTCTTTTCCATGGCTCTAACTCAGTTTTGCTTAGGGTTGAGAATAGGCGAACTTTGTGGCCTTATTTGGCCAGCCATCGACCTCGATAAGGGCCTAATCCAAATCGAGCAGGTGGTAGTTTGGGATCACGATACATTTAATGCAACGCTCAAAAAAAGACCCAAAAACAAAAAGGTGCGAATACTAGTAATTCCAGATGTACTGCTTAAAGAGTTGAGAAGGCTCAAAGCTGAGAGCAGTCCGCTCGTGCAGCTCCTCTTTCATAATAACGGGCAACTCTTAAGTCGGCTGACAGTAGCAAAGGCTTATAAACGGGCTTTGCTAAGGTCGGGCATCCTGCATGTTTCAGGAACCCATTTCATCAGAAAGACAGCGGCTACATTAGCAAATGAGGAGACAGGGGATGTGCAGGCGATTCAAAACCTCATGGATCATTCATCACTCGAAGACACGCAACGCTATTTAGGTCATACCGTTTCTCAAAAGAGAAAAGTGGCGACTGCGTTGAATTCTGTGCTGGTGAATCGAACATGATTTTGTGGATCGTTCTTATGGGTTCGAAAATTTCTTTGTCGAACTTTGGCCACCTGTCCCCGAGCGTCCCCGGCGACGCGAGTAGTAAGATGGGTTTTCAATCATTTCAGCTGGTTGGAAGCCGAAATTCGGAGAGGGGGGGATTCGAACCCCCGATACGCTTACGCGTATAACGGTTTTCAAGACCGCCGCTTTCAACCACTCAGCCACCTCTCCAGGGTGATCCGGGCTTTGCTAGCCGGACGCCGCATTATGTACGGCTGAGGTTCTCTTGGAAAGAATCCTCGTGAAAAGGGTTTTTGTTTTGGTCTCGTATGCTATCTTTTTTGCGTGGCGGCAACCATAGAGAATTTCACATTTTCCTGGCCGATTTTTAAGGTCGTTTTGGACGGCGATTCCATTGTGGACGTGCCGCGCTTGCAGATCCACACGATGGAGCAAGCTACCAATTTCATCCAAGCGTACGGGTTTGACCCCGGCTCCCCCGAGGATCTTGATCTCATTTGGGAAGCTTTTGATGACGCCGTTGTTTTTCTCGAGCGTTCGATTGCCGATCCCGAGTATGGGCGCGTGCCGGATCACTTGCGCAGCCGCAAAGCGGTAAACGATGTGCGCAGGCTGCTTTTGATTGCTTCAGATAAATCCGCGGGCACCGACCAAGTGTTTGCTTGCGCGCTGCTGCGGCTGATGCACTTGTACATTCACATCCAGCACGATCCGCGTCTGCGGTTTTTTGACGAAGTGCAAAACCAGATTTTGGGCCGACTGGAAAACTACCTCTACGTCGATTCCGAAAAAGGCGTCACCTACTTGGGTCGGGCCGATGATCCCGCTGGCTCAATCAAGCTTGTCTATTTCAAGAAAAAAGACCGCAAGGATCGAGAGCGCGAAATCATCAAGCTGCTGCACAAAAAAGAAAACGCGGTCGAAGAAATATACGACCGCATTGGTTTTCGCATGGTCACCGAAACCAAGTTTGACGCCATCCGCGCCGTGCGGCTTCTCGTCGAAAAAAACATCATCAGCGTGCCAAACATCCGGCCCGGCCGATCCCGAAACCGGCTGGTGGATTTGCAGCGGCTGCAGTTTGAAGTGGATCGCATCCAGGCCCATTTGGAAAAAAACGGCGGCAGCACTCCGTATATTGAAAAACTCATTCGCCGGCTGGACAGCCGCATCGGGTTTAGCCGGCTGGGGCGTAGCTTGATTAACCCCCACACCAGCGAGCACTACCGGGCCATTCAGTTTACTTGTCGGGAATTGGTGCGCGTGCGCAACCCGATGTACCAAACCTACGAGAAACTCAAAAACCAGCTAACGAATTTGCACGGCGGCGATCAGGTGCTTGCCGATGTTTTTCCGCAGCGAGTGCAAAAACATCTTCACGTGTTCTTTCCCTATGAAATCCAAATCATGGACGTGAAGTCCTACGCCGACAGCATCTTCGGCAAGAGCAGCCATGAGGAATACCGTCGAAAACAGTTGGAATCGGCACGCCGACGCCTGTTTTTCCGTGAACGCGGCGCATAATTCTTGGCCCGCGACCTTTTGTTACCAGAAGTAGATTGGCACCTTGCTATAATTATAGGGAATGAGCGCAACCGACGGCGGCCAGAAGTTTTTCTTGGGCGTGAATGGAGAACAGCTAGGACCATTCTCCGAAGAAGAAGTGCGCCAAAAATTGCAGGCAGGTGAAGTCACCAACGAAACGTTGGTCTGGTACGAAGGCCTGTCCGAGTGGCAGCCGCTGGCGAGCATTACCTATTTTAAGAACACCCCACCCGAGCCACCCGAAGAAGACGCGCGAGAAAAAACAATCGCAGCGGTTGCGGCACCGGCTCCGATGCAAAACAAGTTTAAGCCCTTAAGCGAAGTGCTTGGGGGCCCCCCGGGCGGTAGCGGCGGCACGCCCACTCCGGCTTCCCCGCCCGCACCCGCCAGCAACATGGGAGATGACAACCCGGGCGCCGAGCCTAGTTTGTCGAACCTATCCGCCAGAGGCGGCCGCCCGCCACCGGACAAAGCAGCGGCGCCGGAGAAGCACGAACCCGCCTGGAAGAAAAAGGGCAAAAAGCCCGCCGCCCCCGAAAAAGGCGAAGTCATCATGACCTTTGCGATTTCGGGAAAAAAGCCGCGCGCGGTTTTCACCAAGAAGGAAGCGGTTTTTGGCGGTCGGGCCGGCAGCAAGAGTATGGTGGCACTGGGGGCGGTGCTCGCCGTCGTGGGTGTGGGTTACTACTACCTCAACTCTGACTCCGGCGATAAGGCGCCCAAGGTTGTCGAGACCAAAGCGGTCGAACCTCGGGACGTGCGGTTGGCACGGGCAAAAGAAAATATCATCCTCAATCCCGCCAAAGGCGTTGAGGAAATGCGCGCTCTGTTGAACGAAAATGCCACTGACGACATTGGCAAATCGGCCTATCAAGCGATCGAGCTTTATTATTGGGAAAAGCAGGATTACCGGGGCCTGGGCGACTTAGCCATGAGCGTGAAAGCGCACACCAAGGCGGTGGAGTTTTACCTGAAAGATCCTCAACTGGTCTCCGAAGCCGAGCGCGCGTACAAAGCGCTTTTTGAAAGCGCAACCGATCCGGCTGAAAAGAAGAAAGCGCTTCTGTCGCAAATTGAACTTTTGCTGGGACCCTTGAGGCGAAAAAACGAAGCGATTGCACAGATAAATCTGTTTGAAAAAACGTTTCCTAGCGAACCCCATGCTTACCAGTACTACACGCTGACTCCTCAGGCACAAATTGCCGAACTGTTCGATCGCACGTCGTTTTACTTTCTTGCCAACTTAAACGGATTTATCGACGGAGAATTTCCGCAGTTGAAGCTGCTCAAGGAGCCGACAGTGGAAGTGCGGCGCGACGGAGACAGATACCGCATTACCGGCAGCTACAAAGGGGAAGTCCGTCTGTATCGAGACCAGCTCAAGGGAGTGTTCCTTCACTTCTGGCTAGTAGACGGACAGTGGTACGTCGTCGAAACCAATATCACTGCCGATCGCAAACGGTACGCTCAAGAGCGCAAAGAACAATTGCTCGCTAAAACTTTGGATGAGTCGGCTATGTTGAAATACCTGGAGAGCATTTTTGAACAAGAGTTTCCGCGCACTCCACTGCACATCCGTGCCCCCCGCAACACGGCGGCCAGCGCCCCACGCGCTACAGACGCCAAGTAGTTCTGTTAACGCCTCGATAACATTATTTTTGTAGGGATTTGAGGGGCTTACGCAAAAATTGCCGCCACGCCTCTGCTTCTCATTTTTTTAGCTTTACATCGACTAGTGCCCCGATAATATCCGAATAATCTGTTCGAAAGTCTTAGAAGGTTTTGGATTTTCGTCTCCAGAGTTTTGGGTTTCTCAGGTTTTTGTTTCAAACAATTTAGTTTAGCTGAGCGGAACGTTGGTTGAGTGGTATAGAAGGGGCCTCTTGCCGTAAAGCACCACCACTATTTTCAAGGGTCCCTTCTTTCTTTTTGAAAAAGCCTCGCTGGCAGTTCGGCGAGGCTTTTTTCTTGGCCGGCCGGCGAACGCCCCTTTCAGTTGCCAACGCGGCTCCTGGAAAATAAATTTCTTTATTTACCTTTGGGGCTGAATTGAATTGAAAACAAGCGTGCGGCCATTGGGCTGGTTCTACGAATTAGCCGATCGTGTGTGGCAGTTCTTCGCTCGTACTGTTTTTGTCCGCTTTGTTTTTGAACTTCCCGTTGAACTCATCCGTACCGAAGGCGCCGCCAAGCGCGTTACTTTTGTTTTGCACCACGGTGGCTTGTTGGAATGGCTGATTCTTTCTAGCTGGTGTCGCAGCCAGGGCATGGGCGGCGTGGTCTTTGCCAATCGACTTCGCATTCTGCTTTTGTCCCGCCCCAAAGCGCTGTTCGACATTTTGTTTCGTCGAAAAACTTACGAGGATATTTTTCTTTCCGATTTGCCCGGCCAACGACTGATTTTCATGACGGGCCGCGAGCGGTCCAAGCTGTACGTCCCCACTCCTTCCGAAAAACTCTTAAGCGGCGTGCATTCCCGGTTGGCCGAAAAACAGCAGACCGTTCTGTTCATTCCGGTATTCATCCTGTGGCGTAAACACTTAAGAGGCGCATCTCGCCACTTGAGCGAGTACTTGTTTGGTTTGAGTTCCAACCCAAACTGGATTGGAAAGTTTTGGTTTCTGTTGCGCAAAAGAGACGACTCCGTGGTTCGGGGTCTGGCACCCGTTCCCCTCGAAATGACCGACCGCGCGGAAGTTTTTGAGGAAAGCGAATCCATGCGCGTAGCTAAACAAACTCGGCGACGCATCCTGGTGGCTTTGAATCAGGAAACACGCGTGGTGTTGGGGCCGCGGTACCGATCACCCAGTTTGGTGAAAGAAACTATTTTGCGCGACCCCGAAGTGCAGCGGGTTATCGATGAAGTTTCAAAAGCCGAAGGGGTGGATCGCAAGCGAACTATGTCGCGCTCCTACCAACTGCTTACCGAAATCGTCTCCGCTTATAGCTACCGGATGATCGAAGTGTTGTATGTGCTGCTGACTTGGCTGTTTTCGAAAGTATTCGACGGCCTGGATTATGTGGAAAAAGAATGGCAGCAAGTGCGCGAAGTGATGAAGCACAAACCCGTTGTGTTCGTGCCTTGTCATCGAAGCCATTTGGACTATCTCGTCATTCCGTACCTAATGTTCGAGCACGACATGGTAACGCCCTACGTAGCGGCGGGCATCAATCTTTCGTTCTGGCCCGTTGGCTCGATGCTTCGCGCGGGCGGTGCGTTTTTTATTCGGCGGTCGTTTCGGGGTGATGTCCTTTATAGTCTGCTGCTTCGAAAGTACATCCACTACCTGTTACAGAATCGGTACAACGTTAAGTTTTTCATTGAGGGCACGCGCAGCCGGTCGGGCAAAATGCTGGCTCCCGCATATGGAATTCTGAAAATGGTTTTGGAAACTTGTTCGCGCAAAGTCGTCGAAGATATTGCGCTCGTGCCAGTCAGCATCTGTTACGACGAAGTTCCCGAGCAGGGCAGCTACAGCCGCGAGCTGTCGGGTGGGCAGAAAGTTCAAGAGAGTGCTGCCGAGCTTTTAAAGAGCCGAAAAATTATTCGGCGGCGTTTTGGAAAAGTGTACGTGCGAATGGGCCAACCCATCTCTGCGCGCGAAGTGCTGGAGCAAGGCGAGAAGGCCGGTCAGGATCAAGTGCTCACTTTGCAGAAAACGGCATTCCAAATTTCCAAAACGATTTGCGATGTCACGCCCATCACGGCCAAATCCATCGCAGCTACCGTGGCGCTAACTTACCGGCCGGGCGCGCTGACGTATGAGGAGTTGGTGGGATTGTGCCGCTGGCTTGCGTCGTACGTGCACACGGCTGAAATGCCGCTGAGCACTCCCGATGGGGATGCGTTTTCGCGAAGCCTCGAGCAGACGGTTCGCCGGTTGGTGAGGTCGGGCATGCTCACCGTCTCCGAAGCGGTTCCGCGCCGCTACCAAGTGGATGTGCGGCGGCGCATGGTGCTTAATTTCTACAAGAACAACTCCATCCACTGTTTTGTCATTCCGGCCATCACCGTGCTCGCCGTTTTGGATTGGATCCGAGCCGGCTCTCCCGGCGAAGGCTCTGAGGCCGGCACCGCTGACATTGTTCGCCGCACCGTCGATATCCGTGACTTATTGAAGTTTGATTTCTTCTTCAGCCCTCGCCGCGACTTTGAACGCGATATTGTGCGAGCGGGTCAGTTTCTTTTTGGTGAGGGGTGGAACCAGGCCAGTGTGGCTGCGATGGCCGCTGGAACGGCCGCTCGCGGGCACGAACTGGAACACTTATCCGTTTATTTACGCACTCTGGGCGAGTTGCTCGAAAGCTACCACTTGATGGGACAGTACTTTTCTCAAGTGGGAGAAACACAGTGGGACAAGAAGGCGCTCATTAACAAAGTCATCAAGTTTGCGGAATCGCGTCAGGCCATGAACGCTATTCGCTACCCGGAATCTATTTCGGCGTACAACTTCGGCAATGCTTTGTTGTGGTACGAGCACAGCGGGTGGATTCAAAACAAGAAGACCGATGAAGGCACTTTGATCACACGTGTGGTTGTGGGCGAAACCGTGCTTGAAGGCACCAAACGACTGGGTGATTGGTTGGATTTGATGGACGAGAAACCAGCCTCGTTCTTCTCCGCTTAAGCTGCTTTTTCTTCCGGATTGAACGGCGGCACTTTCTTGGTGAACATTTCCTTGGGAAAGGGCAAATGGTTCACTTCGATTTCGCGCATAAACGATGGCAAATTCCCCGTCGGGTTGAGCGCGCCAATAATTTTGCCGTTGGCGGTTCTGCCGGTTTGCTCAAAAAGATAAATATCGTTGGTTTGGTAGTTGCCGTGGATATCCATGCCCAGGCCTTCCGAGATGTGCGTGATTTTGCGCGACCCATCCGACAACCGCGATAGCTGCACGACGATATTAATCGCGGCGGCCACTTGCGCGCGAATGGCCTGCACCGGAACTTCGGCATCGGTCATCAGAGCCAGTGTTTCCAATCGAGTGAGACATTCTTTCGGATTGTTGGAGTGCACCGTACCCATGGAGCCGGAGTGACCGGTGTTCATTGAGCTAATCAGATCCAATGCTTCACCGCTGCGCACCTCACCGACGATAACGCGGTCGGGGCGCAAACGCAGAGACGATTTCACTAAGTCTCGCAGAGTCACTTGTCCTTTGCCGTACTCGTCGGCGGGACGAGCCTCGAAGAACACCACGTGCTCGTTGTGCACTTTTAATTCCGCGGAGTCTTCCAAAACAACAATCCGTTGATCAGGGGCCGTACGGCTCGCCAGAATGCCTAAGAGAGTTGTCTTACCAGAGCCGGTTCCGCCAGAGACGATGATGTTTTTCTTCAAATACAGACACACATCCAGGAAACGGGCGGCATCGGTAGTCAGCGCGCCTTTGTTGATAAGGTCTTTGAGCGATAGTTTGGTCTTCGAAAATTTCCGGATTGCAACGGTTGTGCCGTTGCGAGCCACGGGTGGGATTACGGCGTGGATACGCGAACCATCGGGCAATCGTGCATCCAGAAACGGGTGCTCATCGTCAATGGGGCGCCCTACGAACTGCGCGATATTTCGCACCGCTGCCATCAAAGAGTTGGCGTCTTCGAATTTTACTTCGGTCTTAAAGACTTTCCCGCCACGTTCAATGAAGATGGTGTCGGGACCGTTGATCATGATCTCTGAAACCGAATCATCCTTTAGAAACTGGAGAACCGGCTTGAGAAATACTTGTACTGAGTGTTCGAAGACGGACATGGTGTTTGGTTCCTATCACTCGACGATAATTTCGCCGCGGGCTCCAGACAGAGCGTCAAAAAATGGGTACGAACCGGCGGAAGGTTGTAAAGTAACTTCGGTGACTCGTTCTCGTGTCAGCTCGCGCTGCAATTCAAAGTAACCTTGGGTGTTTCCCGATGTCATCGTTGGGTTGTCAGACGCAATCCAGCGTTGCGTCTTGAGACCCTCGATCACCAGCGCCGCTGGCTTTGATTCCACGGTAGTAAACCAAATCCGAACACGCGTGCCCTCGGGAACGTGCAGCTTGGAAGGGTAAAACTGATTGCGCGAAAGAATCACTGCCGCTTCCGCAGCGGGTGGTAGCGTGGGCTTTGTCTCCGAAGCGACTTCGCGTGTGCTAGGTGGCGTAGCATTCAAAATGGCGTCCATCGCGTTCGTTGCAGCGGGGGTGGTGGGTTCCATCGTTGTGGTCGTGGTTGTAGGCGGCTCTAACTCTGCACTCGGATCCTCTGCAACTGGCACTGGTGGTGCTTGAGTTGGAGTTGGAGCTGGCGTCGGAGCGGCGGCTTTTGGCGCTGCGGCCGCTGCGGCTTTCTTTGCTGGAGCCAAAGCTTTTTGCGCCGCTGCTTTTACTTTGGCAGTGGCAAGCGGAGGGAAATCTTTGTTCAGAATCAATTTACCTTCGGGGTCGGTTTTCAGCACTGCTTGCGGATTTTGCGATGTCGGCAGCGTGACTTCGATAGGTTTGGAAGCGGGACGGCTTTCAGCACCGGCGATGGCGGCGGAAAACATCAGAATAAGTGATAACGGTTTGAACCAATCCATGGTTTGCCTCGTGTGGAAAACGGACTCCTGTCCACAAGGCTTATCGGCAGTTTGAGCTCGTTTCTTTACCTGCGTGGCGACGCACTGCGGGACCGCGTGGCTCGGGACCACGCTCCTCGGGGGCAGCTCCGGACGTCGGGCGTAGACTGACTTTGTGTACACCCTTTCTGACCGTCCAAAAGTTGGGCGGAAACGGAGCTTGGGACAAAAAGGCGCCGCTGTAAGTTATTGAATTTCTGATGGAATACCACTGCCCCGCGGCCAAAACTTGGCAAGGCCTATGCATCACCTTGGTGTAGGGGGATTCATGGGTAGCGCTCGATTTCCAAAGATCAGCCTGGTTTTACTGGCCCTAAGCTCGCCCGCGTTTGCCGAGTACGGAAATGGCTACGGGGGCGGTTATGGAGGCGGCTATGGCGGAGGCTATGGCGGTGGTTACGGCCAGCAGCAAGGCGTGGGCGCGTATCCTTTCCAAGGCGGCAACTACGGTATGACCGGTGGTGGCGGCGGTGGCGGTGGCGCCAAGTATGAAACGCGCTCCGATCCGAATGAATTGAAAGAAAAGGGCACCGAGTACACCAAACAAATTTCTGAAAACACGACCAAGGCTTTGGAGTCGTCCGCGCAAGCTGCGGAAAAAGCCGTGCAAAGCATAGGCGAGAACCAGTTGGAAGAAGCCGAAGTGTCCGAAGCTATCGTCAAGACGGGTGAGGCTTTGAAGATTACCAGCAAACCTTCGGACGAGATCGTAAAAAAGTTTGAGCAGGACACCATCCAACTCGGTAAAACGCTGACTTCGACCATCGAAGCGCAGACCATGGCGGCCGTTGGAAACATGATGGCCCAGGCGAAGCCGGTTCAAAAAGAAATTACTCTGGGCGAAATGATACAAGCCAACCCCAGCTTAGCCGTGGGCCGCGCGCCAAGTAGTCCAATCGGTTGGATGATGCAAACGCAGCCTTCGGGTGCTGCGACCACGCCGGGTTCGGTAGCAAACCGCAATCCGGCAAGCCATAGCCACGGCATGGTGGCGGCGGGCTCAAGCCAAAAGAGTTTGCTGCCTCCCGCACAAAGTCCGACGGAAGAATCTTCGCCTAGTTCGGTTACAAGCTTTGAGCGGGGGATGCTGCACAATCCACCCCCGGGATTCTAATCCCGATAGGATCGGCAATACCTGCCGACTGGATCCATGCCTTAAGAGTGGCTTGAGAACGCTCCGCGAACGCGCGGTTGCGTTCTTTCTTTTCCGACTTGCGAAACGTTCCATAGGATTCTTCAAGCGGCGGAAGCACACCCAGATTGGAATTCACCGGTTGAAAATTTTTTCGAGTATCGTCGGTAATCCATCTCAATAAGCTTCCCAACATGGTGCCCGACGGAAGCAGCTCAATGTCTTCGTTTCGGAACAGGTGCGCGGCCACGAGTCCCGCCCACAATCCAGTCGCCGAAGATTCCAAATAGCCTTCCGTGCCGGTAAGTTGACCGGCAATCAGCACGCGAGGATCTGCTTTGAGCTGAAGGGTTGGCCGCAGTACGCGCGGAGAATCGAAGTACGTGTTCCGGTGCATGCATCCCAGGCGCAAAAACTCAGCGTTCTCCAATCCGGGAATTTTTCGGAAAATACGGATTTGTTCGCCGTATTTTAGCTTGGTTTGAAAGCCCACTAAGTTAAAGGCCGTGCCGTACTTGTTTTCGTTTCTAAGTTGGATAACCGCGTAGGGCCAACGTCCGGTTTTGGGATCGGTCAGGCCCGCGGGTTTCAGGGGGCCAAACGCCAGGGTTTTGGGTCCGCGGGCGGCGATGGCTTCAATGGGCATGCAGCCTTCGAAGTATTTTTCTTCTTCAAAATCGTGCGGCAGTACAACGTCTCCAGTGAGCAAATCGTGCACCAACGTTTCATACTGCTCTTTGTTCAACGGGATGTTCCAGTAATCGGCCGTGTCGCCTTTGTCGTACCGGTTGGCTTGGAACAGCTGCGAGAAATCAATGGAATCGGCGGAAACGATCGGTGAAATCGCGTCGTAGAAGTACAGCGACTGACCGCCCACTTTTTCGGTGAGACTACGGCTCAAGCTTTCTGTGGTAAGCGGACCGGTAGCGATAATTACCAAACCCTCTTGGGGAACCGCGGCGATTTCAGATTTGTGGATCTCTATGCGCGGGTGGTTGGAAAGCGCGCTGGTAATGCTTTCGGAGAACTTCTCCCGATCGACCGCAAGCGAGGCTCCGGCTGGCACGCGGAATTCCCGGGCTTTGGAAATCACAAGCCCGTTCAATTGCACCAACTCTTCTTTCAGGATTTGTGATGCGGCATGCGGTGTTTCAGAACCAAAGCTGTTGCTGCAAACTAGCTCGGCGCATTTCTCAGTTTTGTGCGCCGGTGTCATGCGCGTGGGCCGCATTTCATAAAGGCGAACATCAATGCCTTGTTCGGCAAGTTGCCAAGCGGCTTCGCTGCCCGCCAATCCCGCACCGATCACTGTAACAAACTCTTGACGCATGGCTCCCTTGCCTTGACCCAGATCCGGGGTTCTCTTACACTGATAAAGCAACCCTCTGCAATGTTTTTGCCGCTCAGCGTTGTGGCTTTTGCTTAAATAACTCGCATACTCTAGGAATCATCATGACCACCATCGCGTACGCAGCCGATGCGGCCTCCGAGGCGGAGCAAGCCGTTAATTTAAGTGCCATTGATATCATCCTAAGCGCGAGCCCCATGGTGCAGCTGGTGCTGTTCCTCTTAATAGCGCTGTCGGTTTTGTGCTGGGCGATTATCTTCTTCAAATGGGGAGTAATGAAACGCTGCCTCGCCACGACCGATCGTTTTCTGGATATTTTTTGGAGCGGGAAAAGTATGGACCAGATCTATTCCGAGTCCAAAAAATACCCTTCGGCTTCGGTCGCAAAGATTTTCCAAGCAGGATACGTGGAACTGCAGCGCTTGATGGAACGCGAGCGCCAACGTGCGAAGCAAACCACCACACCCGATCCCGATCCCCTGAAAGCCGCTCCGTCGGAGTCCGCAATCCATAACTTGGAGCGTGCCCTGAACCGCGCGCACCGAACGGAAACTATGCGTTTGGAGCGGTCGCTTACGTTTCTTGCGACCACGGGCAGTACGGCGCCTTTTATTGGGCTATTCGGTACGGTGTGGGGCATCATGAATGCTTTCCAAAACATCGGCGCCCAAGGCGGTGCGAGCTTAACTACCGTAGCGCCTAGTATCGCCGAAGCCCTGATTGCCACCGCCGTTGGTATCGGCTGCGCGATTCCGGCGTTGATGGCCTACAACTACTACCAGCACCAGCTAAAAACCATCCGCGTACAGATGGACAATTTTTCCGGCGATTTTCTGAACATTGTAAAACGTAACTTTTTGGCAGGCTAAGCATGGGCTTTTCGCCACAATCCAATGACAACGGCCCCGTCGCCGAGATCAATATCACTCCTCTGGTCGACGTGATGCTGGTGCTGCTTGTGATCTTCATGGTGGCCGCACCCATGATGGAAAGTGGCGTCGCAATCCGCTTGCCCAAAACGTCTTCCAAAGCACTGCCTCGTGACGGCAAGCCCGTGACGGTAAGCATTACCAAAGAGACGCGCGTGTTCATTGATAAGGAAGAGGTTCCTTATTCAAAACTGACCGCCAGGCTCAAAGAGATTTTCAAAGTAAAGAGCCGCAAGGAAGTGTTTATCCGGGCGGATGGCGAGCTGCCGTACCTGGTGGTGGCAAAGACGATGGCGAATATAAAAAATGCCGGAATCGATCGCATAGGACTTGTCACGATGCCGGTGGCTGGCGAGGATATCGCCAAGAGCCCCGAATGAGCAGCCAGGCGAGCACGTACAAATTCATCTTCATCCCTCGGTCGGCGCTGATTGCGTCGATTATTCTGCACCTCTGTTTTCCGGTTGGATTTTTGACTCTGAAGGTTTTGGAGTACTTCAACATCCAGCTCTTTCCGCCAAACCGTAAAGTGCATCAGGTTTACCAGGACTATGTGCAAGTCGACATGGTGGCGCTGCCGGATATTCCCATCAAAGACTTGGACAAAGTGGATGTAACCGCTCCGGTTGAGGAAAAAACCGCGGAAGCCGCCAAAGCCGAAGAAGATGCGATGATTCTTGCCGAGAAAGTGCGGGCGGAAAAAGAGAAGAAACTCAAAGAAGAGCAGGAAAAGAAAAAGGCATTAGCCAAGCTGGAAGAAGAAGCCAAAAGAGAAGCTGCTTTAAAGGCGTTGGCGCAAGGCGAAGGCAAACGTGGGCGTAAGAAATTAAAGGGAAACATTCTCTCCCAGGGTGCGGCCACCACGGGCAATTTGGGTACACCCAAAGACCGCTACGATTCGCTGATCCAAGCCAAGATCAAAGAAAAGTTTGTTATTCTGCCCAACCAGGCAAACCGTGGACTTGTAGCGATTGTGCACATAGAAATTTTTCCGACGGGAAGGGTGAGAGAAAAGCGTATCGAAAAAGCTTCCGGCGACACGATGTATGATTCCACTGTGTTGCAAGCCATCGACGAAGCGCAGCCTTTGCCGGTGCCGGAAGACTTATCGCTTCTCTACGGCGGAATCACCATTACATTCAACGCGGATGAAACACCGAGGGTGAAATGACATCAAGTTTTCAGCGGCTCTCTGTCTCTTTGCTATTCAGCGTACTTACCCTGCTGCCGACGGACGGTTTTGCAGATGTATACCTGACGATTAGCGGCGCCAAAGTGGCCAAAGCCAAAATCGCGGTCGGCCAAGTGCATCCGGCCATTGGCAGTCAGGCGGTGGATCCGCAGCTAGCGGCCAATGTTCGGTCAGTATTGATGAGCGACTTGCAGCTGATGGATCTTTTTGAGTTTTTGGATCCCGCGTCTTATGCGGCCATGGATAAGCCGGAACTTTTCTCATCTCCCAATTACGAGAGTTGGGCGCCTACAGGCGCCCGCTTCCTGTTGTTGTTGTCGTACACCCTGCGGCAGGGGCAGCTGGTTCTGGACACAAGCTTTCACGACGTCATTGGAAAGAAAAAGATTTTCGGAACGCGTTACCAGTTTGTTGCAGCTCAGTACCCGCGCCTGGTGCACACTCTTGCCGAAGACATACTGAAAACTCTGACCGGTGAAAAAGGTTTGTTCTTGAGTCGGATTGCAATGGTGTGTCAGGAGCGCGCGCGCAAACGCAACTTGCCCAAAGATGTCTACTTGGCCGATCCCGATGGCCGCAACTTTCTGCGCATCACCAACGACAATACGATTTCGGTCAGCCCGTCGTGGTCACCGGACGGCCGAAACCTCACGTATACGCAGTACGAATGGATTTACTCACGCGGCAAACGCTGGAAAGGCACGGTTCTCAAGCGCCACTACCTGGACACCGGCAAGCGCGTGCCTATCTCGGCACGTGAAGGGATGAACAGCGGTGCCGCTTGGTCGCCGGACGGCAAAAAGGTAGCGGCCACTCTCAGCTTTACCGGCAGGCCCGAGATTTATTTAATCGACTTGGGAAATCCCAACCAACCGCAGCCCTTAAGCCGCAATATTAAGTGGGAGAAAATTGGCGGCGGTTTTCAGAACGCCAACGTGAATCTGCTCTTTGAAGTGGAGCCCAGCTGGTCGCCGGATGGTAAGAAAATGGTGATCTCAAGTGCCCGCAACCGTCACCCCATGATCTATGTCGTGGACATGATGACGTATGTGGCCAAGCAACTCACTTTTGCGGGCATCTACAACGCGTCCCCGGCGTGGTCGCCCAAAGGCGACAAGATCATGTTTGCGGCGCAGCGCTTGGAAGAAGGCAACTTTGATTTGTTCCTGATTGATCCGGACGGAAACAACTTGCAGCGCATTACCGTGGGTGACCGTCCAGGCCGCAAAGTAAATTCCGAAAACCCCACGTGGTCCGCTACGGGCAGACACTTAGCGTATGCGAGCAACGAAGACGGCGCCTACGCCATTTACGTCACCAACGTGGATCAAACGGTGAAACGCAAAATTACACCACCTGGGTTGGTCTGCACCAATCCCTCTTGGTCGCCGCCCGATTAAGCAACGACCAGCCATTGGGCGCAAATCCACCCGTTAATTTCACGCAATTAACATTTTAAGGCGTCGGAATTAATCGATCGTGAGCGACTTGAGCAGATCCAACTGATCGAGCACTTTGCCGGAGCCCAGCACCACGCACTTCAGAGGATCTTCCGCGTACATCACGGGCAATCCCGTGCGCTCACGGATGAGAATATCGAAGTTAGCAAGCAGCGAACCGCCGCCAGCAAGTACAATCCCTTTGTCGACAATGTCGGCAGCGAGTTCGGGCGGTGTGCGCTCGAGCGCCTGTTTGACCGCGTCCACGACGATGTTCACCTGGTCTACCAAGGCTTCACGGATTTCATCGCTCGATACCGTAACAGTCTTGGGACTACCCACTACCAAGTCGCGGCCCTTCACTTCGCAGTACTTCACTTCATCGAACGGGAAAGCGTTTCCAATTTCGATCTTGATTTGTTCGGCCGTGCGCTCTCCGATGAGCAAGTTGTATTGGCGCTTGATGTAGTTGACGATTGCTTCGTCAAACTTGTCGCCCGCTACGCGCACCGACTGGCTGTATACAATTCCGCCCAAAGAAATCACGGCGACTTCGGTGGTACCACCGCCAATGTCCACAATCATATTGCCCGAGGGCTCGGTGATCGGAAGACCAGCGCCAATGGCTGCCGCCATGGGCTCTTCAATCAAAAACACTTCCCGCGCTCCGGCCGATTGGGCAGATTCGCGTACAGCGCGGCGCTCCACTTGAGTGATGCCGAAAGGAACGCAAATGATGATGCGCGGGCGGACGAGCGTGATTTTCTCATTGGACTTCGCGATGAAGTACTTGAGCATGCTCTGAGTAACTTCGAAGTCGGCGATAACTCCGTCCTTCATGGGGCGAATTGCCACGATGCTGCCGGGAGTTCTTCCCAACATTTCCTTGGCTTCCCGGCCAACCGCCAGCACGCGGCTGGGGCCCCCACGAGGGTTTTTGTGCACTGCGACAACCGAGGGCTCATCGATAATGATGCCGCGGTTCTTCGCATAAACCAGAGTGTTTGCGGTTCCCAGGTCGATTGCTAAATCGCTGGAGAACATTCCCATCAGGCGATTTACAGTCCGTTTGACGGGATTTAGAGATGCCATAGCCACGCCCCGAGTCAAAAAAATCTAGTATCGAAGTATAGAGCCACTTTTTCCAAGAGTCACCCGCATTTAGCAGGCCCGTACAGCCCTTTTTGCCAAAAAAATTGGTCCTCATCGCCCCCCCTAAAAATGCCGAAAAGCTAAAGAGAAGTCTCTTATTGCCCTTCGTGTGCCTTGAAGGTTCCGAAGGAGGGGGAATTTTTGGAATTTCGGCCATTCAAGATTGGTAAGTACTTGCTGCTCGAGCGGATTGCGACGGGCGGCATGGCCGAAGTGTACCGTGCGAAAGCCAGTGGAGCGGGTGGTTTTGAAAAGCAGCTCGCCATCAAACGCATTCTGCCCACGTACTCTGAAAATGAAGAGTTTCGCAAAATGTTTGAATACGAAGCGCGCTTGAGCAGCATGCTTACGCACGCAAACATCGTGCAAGTGTACGACTTCGTGAAATCCGGCGAAACGTACCTGCTGGCGATGGAGTACGTGAATGGCAAGAATCTTCGCCAGTTCCTGAACAAAGCAAAGAAAATGGGAATTAGTGTTCCCATCGAATTCGCCGTATTCGTCGTAAATGAGGTCTGTAAAGGTTTGGATTACGCGCACTCCAAGCGCGACGAACTCAGTGGTAAAGCGCTCAACATCATTCACCGCGATATGTCGCCACAGAACGTGATGTTGTCCTACGAAGGTGCCGTGAAGATTGTGGACTTTGGTATCGCGAAAGCCAAAGACCGCGTCGACGAAACCCGCAGTGGTGTCATCAAAGGAAAGTTCGGATACATGTCGCCCGAGCAAGCAAATGGGGACTCAGTCGACAACCGCACGGATATTTTCTCAACGGGCATCATTCTTTTTGAGCTACTAACAGGCCGGCGTCTGTTCGCCGCGGAAACGGACTTGGCAACTCTGCGTCTGATCCAGGAATGCGTGATTCCGTCACCGGGAAGAATCAATCCCAAAGTGAGCAGTGATCTGGAAAAAGTCGTTTTGACTTCACTCACCAAGGATCTGAAAGCTCGCTACCCCACCGCCGGTGACTTGCACCGGGCTTTGCTTGAATACCAAAATAGACACTGCCCCACATACACCCAGCGGGAAGTTTCACAGCTCATACAAAAAGTTTTTGCTGAAGAAATCGAAGCGGAAAAGAAACGCTACGAACAATTGCTTCGCCAATCGATTCCGTTCTCTCAAGGTGCGGCTCCGCCCAAAACCGAAATGACGGACGTGGAGAGCGCTTTAGAGGGAACGCAGACGCGTTCCGACATTATCGAAGAAGAGCCCATCACCATTTCTGGAGCGGAGCCTGGCCCCGACGGAGCCGACGCGCCCGTGGAATCCAATCTGGGAGATTGGATCCAGCGTCCGGAGGGCGGCACGTCAGCCTACAACATCGAAGGCAGCCAGCCCGAAGTCGACGACAACGCCGTTTCTTTGAACCAGCCTCCGGTCCCCGGCGAATCGACTTTGGTGAAGGACGAGCACCGTTTTACCCAAACTCACCAACTCGGATCGATGGATGGCGACGAACCTCCGCCAGAACCGCAGACTACTTCCGAAAAAGCGGAGCTAAGCTTCCCGACGGAGTTCGGTGGCAACAAGGTGGGGTCGTACAGCGAGATGAACCGCCTGGCTTCGAAGACGGAGTCGACTCAGCTGAAGACACAAACCAATGTTCAGCGTTCCGGAAAATCGTCTAGCCATGTCTCTTTGTCGCGCGCTCCTGAGCCACGCCAGAATAAGTACCAGCAGCGGGAAGGGCTTTTTGACGAGCCGATATACGGTCCGAAGAAAAAAAGCCGTCGTGTTTTTCCGCCCGCTCTTACTCTTGGCATGGCGGTGTTCGTGACATTCTATGCCTACCGCATCTTTTTTGACGGCGGATTCCGCTCGTTTTTAGAACAGCAGGATCTGCGCAGTCCCACGCAAGCCAATTCCGAATCTATCGATTCGCTTTTGGACGGAAGCACGAAGCCCGTGGGCGAATGCTCCATCAAAGTGGAAAGCGATCCCCCAGGCGCGGATGTGATGCTGGATAATGACCCCCGGGGCCTAACCCCCGCAACGTTCACAACCTATTGCAACAAGCCGTTAGTGCTGTCGCTAAAGCTGTCGGGCTATGAGTCGCTGACGGAAAGCGTCGTGCTGCGAAACCGCTATGTTGAGTTTTACCGCAACTTGAAGCGGACCCCGGTGGGAACGCTCGAGCTCATGATTGATCGAAACGCCGAAGTCTATATTGACGGCAACTTCGTCGGCACCGCCGATGCCAACCGTATGTTTGAACGGACATTGCGTGCCAATGAGCCGCACACCGTTCGCTTGGTGAACAAAACGTTCAATTTGGAAACACAGTTTAGGGTTGAGATTTCCGAGGGCAAAGTGACTCACCACGATATCCGGTTGGAAGAACTTGGGTCGCGAAGCCCCCGAAGACGTAACTGAGTTATTGAGTTCTTCACCCAGGTTTGGGAAAGTTCTTGCCATGACCCAGTCTGAAAAGCTTCTCCAGCAAATCGATAAATACGGCGCGCACAATTACCACCCGCTGCCCGTGGTGCTCAACCGGGGCAAAGGCAGCCGCGTGTGGGATGTTGATGGCAAAGAGTATTTGGATTTTCTCGCTTGTTACTCCGCTCTGAATTTTGGACACCAGCACCCGCGTCTAATCGCGGCTCTTGAAAATCAGCTGAAGAAAATCGCACTGTGCTCGCGGGCGTTTCACAGTGAAGAACTCTGCGAGTTTAGCGAGGAGTTGGCGCGTTTTTGTGGATTGGATGTGGTGCTGCCGATGAATAGCGGCGCCGAGGCGGTAGAGACGGCAATTAAAATCGCCCGACGTTGGGGTTATGAGAAAAAGAAAATCGCCGAGAACCGCGCCAAGATCATCACTTTTGAAAACAACTTTCACGGACGTACGATTTCAATTGTGTCGTTCTCTTCGGAGCCTGGGTACAAAGCCGGCTTCGGCCCGTTCACCCCAGGTTTTCAGATGGTTCCTTTTGGCGACTTAAACGCGCTTGCCAATACCATCGACAAAGATACAGCCGCTGTTTTGGTTGAACCCATTCAGGCGGAAGCCGGTATTTTGGTTCCACCGCCGGGATTCTTGGTGGGAGTTCGATCTCTTTGCCAGCGCCACGGCATTCTTTTTATCGCCGACGAAATCCAAACGGGCATGGCTCGCACCGGAAAAAATTTCTGTTTTGAACACGAGCAAGCCAAGCCGGACTTGCTGGTGCTAGGAAAGAGTTTGGGCGGCGGCCTCATCCCAGTGTCCGCAGTCGTGGGCAGGCGTGATGTGATGGACGTCATTGGGCCCGGTTCGCATGGTTCTACTTTTGGGGGCAACCCCCTTGGCGCCGCAGTTGGAAGAGAAGTTCTGCGGTTGATGGTTGAAGACAATTTTGCCGCGAAAGCAGAACAGCTCGGTCAGAGGATTCTTAGCCGCCTGAAAGCCGAGAACCTGTCTGGCGTCAAAGATATCCGCGGAAAAGGCGCTTTGGTTGGGATTGAGCTTGATGAAAGTTCCGGCGGTGCCCGACGTTTCTGCGAAAAACTCGCGACCCGCGGTGTCCTGTGCAAAGAAACCCACACCTACGTCATCCGACTGGCGCCCCCGTTAGTGATGACACCAGCCGAGTTGGATGAGGGGTTGGACAAGATCGTCCAAGTTATCCAAGAAGGCTAAATTACTCGCCAAATCAACCACTCTCGCTCGTGCTCGCATCCAAGCTGGGTGTTGTGTTAGACGAAGCCTATGTTTTGGACTTCGCGACACAACCTGGTTTGCGGATCGACTTTCATTTTTTTCCTTGTAATCTTAGGGGGTTGCGGGGTCATGGGAGAACCGCGACCCTACGTTGAGACGGAAGCATACTTGCGTTCCCATCCAGAAACGCAGCCGACGTCGGAGCGGGGGGGCCAGCAACAGAACATACAGCAGGACACCCAACAGAAATCTGGGGCTGAATAGCCGCGCCAAACGGATAGAAACAACATGCGATATCGGTTTTTCAAAATGCAGGGGTGCGGAAATGATTTTCTCATTACCGACGGCATCCAAGGGGAAGCACCGGAATTTAAACCTTCGGAAATTCGTTTCCTATGCGATCGAAATTTCGGCATCGGTGCCGATGGGCTGGTGGTGTTGAAAAAAAGCGAGACGGCGGACGTTGCCTGGAACTTCTACAATTCGGATGGCTCCGTCGCGGAAATGTGCGGCAACGCTGCCCGTTGTGTGATTCGCTACGTTTCCGAAAAATACCTCCCGGGTGAAACAGTTTCGCTCGAGACATTAGCGGGAGTGATGAAGGGTCGGATTATTGAGAAAGACGAAGTAGAAGTGAGTCTTCTGCCGCACAAAGATTTTAAGTTTGAGTACACCGAACACGTTCTCGATTTAGGCGCAGGAGATGGCGCGGGCAGTGGCGTGTTTCAAGTGTACTCCACCAACACGGGCGTTCCCCACGCAGTGCTCGAAGTAAAAAGCTTGGCTGGCTATCCCATTGATGTTGTGGGAGCAAAAATCCAGGCACACCCGGTATTCCAGCCGGCGGGAACCAACGTCACTTTTTTTGAACGATTTGGTACTAAGCGCATTTTCGCAACTACCTATGAACGCGGCGTGAACGCTGAGACCCTGGCGTGCGGCACGGGCGCGGCCGCCGCAGCTTTGGTTTTCTGCGAGTTGTACATGGAAACGCCCGCTATCCAAGTGGGCGTACCCGGCGGAGAGCTGCAAGTGGATTTGAGTCCGGTCTCCCGAGTACTGCTATTGCGTGGCAAAGCCGAATACGTTTTCGAAATTGAAATGGATTACCTGGACTCAAACTTTGAACCAAGGATTCCCTATGGCAAACGCCCCAAAGTTCAATCTTAACGCTTCGACCTTGAGCGGAGTGCATGTAGCAATTGCGACTCCGTTTACGGATTCGGGCGAAGTCTGCATGCGCTCGTTTCATTCGCTTGTGGACTACCAAGTCCAAGCGGGTGTCGACGGGATCGTTGCTTTGGGAACGACTGGGGAGAGTCCGACTCTCACCCCCGAGGAACGGCTTTTGATTCTCAAGACAACCGTTGAGAAGGCACGCGCGCATGGCAAAAAAGTGATCGCAGGTTGCGGCGGCAACAACACGCAGTCGGTGATTCAGCTGCTGAAACAAGCGCAGGATTTGGGCGCGGATGCGGCGCTAGTGATCACTCCTTACTACAACAAGCCCACGCAAGAGGGTTTGGTACGCCACTTTTTAACCGCTGCCGAGGCTACTCAGATTCCTATTGTGCTCTACCATTCGCAGCCCCGCACGAACGTCAGCATTTCCATGGATACGTTCCGAAAACTCTTTGAACACCCGCGCATAGTCGGTGTGAAAGAAGCAAGCGGCAATCATGCAGGCTGGCTGGCGCTGGCCGAAAGTTTTGCCACGACTAAGACTCTGCTCGCCGGCGATGACGATATGATGGCGTCTTTCTCCGCGATGGGCGGTTGCGGGATTATTTCCGCAAGTTGCAATGTCATCCCCAAAGCATTTGTAAAAATGTGGTGCGAGGTCCGTTCGGGCGACTTGAATGCCGCGTTTGCCACCCAGGTTTCGATTTTGCCAATGGTGCGGGCATTGTTTGCTGAGACCAACCCCGGGCCCATCAAGTACGCGCTATCGAAACTGAATCTCTGTGCCAATACGCTGCGGCTCCCGCTGGTGCCGGTGAGCTCTGCGACCGAGAAAATCGTGGATAATGCGCTCGCATTGATGAGAGAGCGGGACCTTTTATGATCTACAAAGTTGGAATCAATGGGGTGGCGGGTCGCATGGGGACGGAAGTCGCGTCTCTGATTGGACAGGGCTACCACTTAGGTTCCGACTATATCGAATTGACGGACGCCGTTGCCAGAAACAACCAAGTAACATCCATGGAAGGCGTTAATGTCCGCACCTGGGCCGAGCCCGCCCGTGAACCCGTGCACGTGTGGATTGATTTCAGCCGCCCTCAAGGCACCATGGAAATGCTGGCTGCGATTGACGCGCCCGTTGTGATTTGCACCACTGGCTTCACGGACGCGGAGAGACAGCGAATTCACGATTACTCAAAAAAACACGCGGTTCTGCTTGCAGCCAACACGAGTCCAGGCATGAGTTTTATGCGAAAGATTTGCGGCGAGCTTCCGCCCACGGAGTGGGGTTTTTCAGCTTTTGTTTCGGAAGCTCACCACGCGCAGAAGAAAGACTCTCCCAGCGGGAGCGCCAAGGAAATGTTGCGCCTGATGGAGAATTCCGGCTACTCGGACATTCCGGTAAATGTTGTTCGCGCCGGCGGTATCGTTGGGGAACACGAAGTGCGTCTCATCAGCGAAACTGAAGAGATTCACATTGTGCATCGGGTGTTTGATAGAAAAGTCTTTGCACGCGGCGCCGTCTTAGGAGCGTTGCGCCTGCTGCGGACGCACCGCACAGGATTATTCAGTTGGGATCAGTTGTTCGAAATGGAAGGTGAAAAGTGAGTACCGTGTTTCAGCAAAGTGAGCGCTTGCGCCAGTTGCCACCGTATATTTTCAGCGAAATCAACGCCATTAAGGCGCAGGCTGTTGCCGAAGGAAAATCGCTTTTGAGTTTAGGTATCGGCGATCCGGACAAGCCGACGCCTGCTGAAATCATCGCCAAAATCCAAGAGTGTGCGGCCAAGACCCAAAACCACATGTACTCTCCGTACGAGGGTACTTCTGAGTTTCGGCAAGCAGCCGCGACTTGGATGCAGCGGCGGTTCGGAGTTTCGCTGGATGCCAACAAAGAAATAACGGCCGTGATTGGTACCAAAGAAGCCATCGCGCATTTTCCCGTGGCGTTTGTAAATCCGGGCGATAGAGCGCTTTACCCATCTCCAGGGTATCCGGTTTTCTCGACGTCTATTTCGCTCAACGGCGGTATTCCGATTCCCATGCCGTTGAGAGCGCAAAATGGATTTTTGCCCGACCCCCAGGAACTCAAACGGTTAATCGAGCAAAATCAACCGCGTTACATGATTTTGAATTTTCCGAGCAACCCTACATCAGCTTTCTGCACTCGCGATCGATTGCAAGCCATTGTGGAACTTGCGCAAAAGCACGGAATCATCGTTTTGCAGGACAATGCCTATAGCGAAATCTATTTCGATCCGGCCAACAAACCTATCAGTATTCTGGAAATCCCTGGTGCAATGGAAGTTGCCGTGGAACTGCACTCCTTCTCTAAGTCCTACAACATGACGGGCTGGCGGATTGGGTTTGCCGCTGGCAATGCGTCGCTTGTGGCGGGGCTCTTGCGTGCCAAAACTAACATCGATTCCGGACCTCTTTTGGCGGTGCAGTCGGCGTGTCCCTTCATTCTCGAAAACTCGGAAAAATTCTCCGAGCCTATCCGCCAACTTTACAAAACGCGCCGCGATGTTCTGTGCGCGGAGTTGGACAAAATGGGAGTGGAGTACCTGCCGGCTGCGGGCACCATGTTTGTGTGGGCGCGCGTTCCAGGTGGCACAAGCTCCATGGAAATGACCAAGCGGCTCATCCAAGAGCAGGGCTTGGTGGTCACCCCGGGTGTGGGGTTTGGCGCCGAAGGAGAGGGCTTCTTCCGTATGGCCCTTACCGTCGATACTCCGGAGATATCTCGTTCAGCCGCGCTTTTGAGGAAGTACCTGGGGCGGTGATAAAAACGTCTGCCGCCGTTTAGCTCAGATATTCCACCAAGCCTGGGTTCTCCAAAGTTGTCGTGTCGCCCGAGACTTCTTTGCCGCTTGCCAAATCTTTTAAAAGCCGGCGCATGATTTTGCCGCTGCGAGTTTTGGGCAGCGTTTTCGTCCAACGGATTTCATCCGGTCTGGCAATGGATCCTATTTCTTTGGACACGTGGCTTTTTAATTGAGTGGTGGCCTGCTGATAGTCTGCAATGCCCGCGCCGTCCTTGGGTGTGACAAACGCTACAATCGCCTGGCCTTTCAAATCATCCGGCTTTCCGACGACAGCGGCTTCGGCCACCAGCGGATGGCTAACCAGCGCACTTTCAATCTCCATCGTTCCCAAGCGGTGGCCCGAGACGTTCAGCACATCGTCCACTCGGCCTTTGATCCAGAAAAATCCGTCAGCGTCTTGTTGTGCTCCATCACCTGTAAAGTACTTGCCCGCAAAGCGGCTCCAGTACTGCTCCTTGTAACGTGCTGGATCGCCGTGAATGCCACGGAGCATGGATGGCCACGGGTGTTCAATCACTAAGTAGCCGCCTTCTCCCGGGTTGCACTGCGAGCCATCCTCACGAACGACTTTGGCAACGATTCCGGGCAGTGCGCGCGTAGCGGAGCCGGGCTTAGTGGAAATGACGCCGGGAAGAGGGGCTATCATCATGGAGCCTGTTTCGGTTTGCCACCAGGTATCGACTATAGGGCAGCGGCCTTGGCCAATCTTGTTGTGGTACCACATCCACGCTTCCGGATTGATTGGCTCGCCAACGGTTCCGAGTAATCTCAGCGACGACAACTTATGGGCATCGACGGGCCCATCGCCGGTGCGCATGAAAGACCGAATGGCGGTGGGAGCGGTATAAAGGATGGTGACTTTGTGTTTGTCGATGACTTCCCAAATGCGGCCCGGGTGTGGGTGGTTCAAGGCACCTTCGAACAACACGCACGTAGCGGCGTTGCCCAGCAACCCATACACCACATAGCTGTGGCCCGTAATCCAGCCGACATCCGCCGTACACCAATACACGTCGTCGGGTTTTAGATCGAAAACGTAGTGAGCGGTTGAAATCGCGCCCGTCAGATAACCGCCCGTTGTATGCACGATTCCTTTGGGCTTTCCCGTCGTGCCGCTGGTGTAGAGATAGAACAGCGGGTGCTCGGAATCGAATGACGGGGCCTCGTGCTTGTCTGAGGCCTTTTCCATCCGCTGCGTCCAATCGTGGTAGGGCGCGGGGAGAGGGGTGGAACTTTCCTTTTGGAACACCAGCACGTGCCGGACTTGCGGAGATTTCTCAACAGCCTGTTTGACGGTTTCCAGTAGCTGCAGCTTTTGTCCACGCCGGTAAGCGACATCCGCCGTGAGAATGATATCGCTGTTCGCGTCCTGCACGCGGTCGGCTATGGCGTGGCTGGCAAAGCCTGCGAAAATAACGCTGTGAGGCGCGCCGATGCGGGCGCAAGCGAGCATCGCAACAATCGCCTGGGGGATCATCGGCATGTAAATAGTAATTGGCTTTTCGGGCTTGGCTCCCAGCTGCAGGAGTACGTTAGCGAGCTTGCAAACTTCGATATGAAGCTGCTGGTATGTCCAGTTTTCGACGTTGCCCGTTTCCGTTTCAAATATCAGCGCTGTCTTATGCGCGTGCCTTGGCAGGTGGCGATCCAGGCAGTTGTACGCAGCGTTGGTCTTGGCGCCCACAAACCATCGGGCAAAGGGTTCTTTCCATTCCAGGGCCCGTGTCCATGGCTGCTGCCAGCTAACGAACTGCCGCGCCGTGCGTTCCCAATACGCAACCGGATCTTTTTGAGAGTCAGTCCACAGACGCTCGTAATCAGAATAGTTCCCCAAGTGAGCGCTTTGGCTGAACTGCTTTGGCGGAGCAAAAGACCTCGTTTCGTTGAGTACGGTTTCAATGCTCATTACCCCTCCTTGCCAGTAGTACCTGACTGCCATATCATGAAATCACTTCGCATCAAAAAAACCGGAATCGGAATAAAAACACCGAACGACTGAACGTCCAAGTGAACCGCCGCCACCAATGAACTCCATCCTTATTGTCGACGATGAGAAGGACAACTTGGATGCGATGAAGCGTTTGCTGCGCTCCGACTACGATGTCCACATCACGACTTCGGCTACCGAAGCCTTGAAATGGATTCTGAACAACGAGTACGCCGTCATCGTCTCGGATCAGCGCATGCCGGAAATCACCGGCGTGGAGTTGCTGGAGAAAGCCAAAATCATCCGGCCAGAAACAGTGCGCATTTTGCTGACCGGTTACACTGATTTGGATTCCGTTATTGGAGCGATTAACCGTGGCAATATTTACCGTTATATCGCAAAGCCCTGGGATCCGGATGATTTGCGGCTGACGCTACGTCAGGCATGTGAAACGTATGATTTGCGACGACAGCTGCAAACAAAGAACAAAGAGCTTGAGCAAAAGAACCAGGAACTGGAACAAGCTCTTTCAGAATTGCGTCTGCTCGATAGCGCGAAAGCTAGATTCTTGACGTTGGTCTCCCACGAACTCAACACGCCCCTGACCATCATGACGAGTTTTGTGTCCTTACTGGAAGACGGTAAGAGCAAGCTTTCCAATGAGACCCAGCGATCGCTCATGCACTTAAAAGGGGCGTCCGACCGTCTCAAAGAGATTATCGAAGAAGTCATTCTCTATGTCCGGCTGGAAGCCGATCGCAATTGGAACAAGCACGATTTCGATTGGGATCAGGAGACGCTCGACCAAATCCAGTTTCTCGCTAAGGAGCGGCAGGCTCGGCAAGTGGGGTTGCGTATTCGCAGCAAAGGCAAACCCCATTCCAAAGTAGACGCTCCCAAAATGCGGATTTTATTGCACAAGCTTTTCAAGGACGCGATTCAGCGATCTGTGGAGCAAAAGGAAGTAATCGTTACGATATCGATTGCGGAAGATAATCTGCGGTTTCAGATCTGGCGGACGGGTGAGCCGATGGCTTCGCAGAACCTGGAAATCTTCGATCCCAGCCAGAATCAGTTGCACCACCACCGCAATTTGGGATTAGCGTTGCCAATCAGCAAACTTATCGTCGAAAAACACGGCGGGCAGATGTCGGTTGTGGAATCCAGCCTGGAAAAAGGCACTACTTTGCAGTTCGTCCTGCCTCTGGAGTAGCCAGCGACTGAAAAGCTTTCAAGAAAGCTTCCGCGAATTGTTGTACGGAATACTCCCCCACTACTTTTTCAAAAGCGTTGCGTCCTAGTTGGTGAGCGTGGTGTGGATCTTTGGCAAGTTTGCCCAGGCAAGCGGCCGCCTCGTCGACATCGGCTTTCTTGAATACGTAGCCCGTCTGTTCGTTCACAACTAGATCGCCTGACACCCCGCAGGTGTCGCTTGCAACCACGGGCAAGCCGCAAGCCGCTGCTTCGTTGGCGACGAGCCCCCAAGTTTCAAATTCCGACGGCAAAAATAAAACATCTGAGCCAAAGTAAGCCATGCGGGTAGCCGCCTGATCCTGGAAACCCAGAAATTTGATCCGCTTATTCTTTTGGGCCTTTTGTTTAAGCTCTGCTTCCATGGGGCCGTTGCCCACAAACACCGTGTGAAACGATTTATGCTTGTGCAGCCGCTCGTGTACCGCAAGCGCATCCAGCGGCCGTTTTCTCTCAAACAACCGAGCAACGAAAAGACTGACAAACGCGTCTTGGGAAATTCCATGGCGCTCGCGCCACTCCGTGCGCAGTCTGGCCGCTTCGGCGGGCGAGGCACGAAAGAAATCGTTGTCCACGCAATAGCGAGCGGGAAAAAGCCGGTCGGCGGGCACCCCCAACGAGCGGTAATAAGCTTCGTTGCGCGCTCCGATAGTGATGAATCGGTCGATTCCGGCAAAAAACATTTTGCGAAATTGGCGCTGCAGTGGCCGCCGCCACCGGCTGTGCGAATTTTGAAACGTCTCTCCGACGAATATGGTGCCAATACCCATCTGCTTTGCGAGCATGCGCAGCATCCAGTGTTCGGGCAAGTAGTAGCCAAAAATCACTACCGCGCGCGGCTTGATGGCAAGAAGCGTTTCTTTCAGCTTGCGGTAGCGATCTCGTAAGGGAATTTGATTTAGGTTTAGAACCTGGCTTGGAAAGCCTTGCAGCAGCGGAAGATTCCAGGTCTGCTTGGGAATCTTGCCCACTTCGTGAAACCACCACTTGCTGCCGTCGAATTGTGGATTAAAGAACAAAATCTCGGTTTCGGAAAAACGCGCGCATAACTCGCGAAACACGGGCGAGCGGTACTGGATGGGGTGCGTGTCGAAGAGCAGCAGCTGTGCGGACATGGAGTTTATTTTACCGCTCTACACGCTGCTTTAGCCACTGGTACATCCTCGGCCAGTGGGCCGATGGATTTGCTTGAGTTCGTGGCAGGCCGCTTATGGCTCACCGTTCATTGCCGGCTACCGTAACCCCATGAGATCCCTGCACCGGGGGTAATTATGAAAAATCTATATCTAGCTATTGCTTTGGCCTTTTTGGTGAGTGGGTTCGCCGACGCCAAAGTAAGTACGTTCACCAACGAGCAAGTGCTTAACCACGTGATGCAATCGCGGGATTTCGCAAAGCTGAAACAAGGCCGGCAGCTTTCCGGTCTCGAGCTTGCCAGCGTAAGTATCGAGCAAACGGGCGGTCCGGGCATTGGTACGGACTACCGCGTTGCGTTCTCGTACCACCATGTGGGCGGCATGCTGACCGTGTGTTCGTTCGATGCCACGGTTGAAAACGTGCGCGATCCACGGACTCCGTCGGGAATCACGGCAAGCAAGCTGAGTGATCCGTCTTTCAGCAGAGTAAATTGCGCCTACTAAGATGCTATTTCGGCGGGGATTGCTTGCTTGCGGTATCGCAATGGGAGCAATCCCCGTGGACAGAACCCCGAACGCTCGCTAGTGTTTGTTCAGTATGCATCCAATCCAACTGGGAAACTGGGTCCTGATTCTGCTCGGCGTGTGTATGGCGTTGGGAGGCCCTTGGCTGATTTATCGTACGGTAGCCACCGAGATTCAGACGAGGAAAGAAGGCTCACCGCCTCAGTGGATTAACAGCGCCATCAACTTGTTAATCGGCTTGGCACTTCTATTTGCCGGCGTTTTGTTTGTGATCAACAACCTGCGCGGCAACCCGCTAGCTTAATTACATTTCAAAACGAAGCCCTAAACGAAGCTCGTCGCGACTCATGTTAATCGTACGATTGTCCGCGCGCCGAGAAATCAAATACTCAAACGTTAGGTAGGTGTTGTTTATGCCCGTGGAGTTGTCCAGCTGCTGCGCACTGGAGCGATCGATCCAATCAAGTAACATCGCTGCTCCAACCGACGCATTCCAGCCGTTGTAGTGGTAGGTCGCGGCGGTTGCCTGCTGGCGGGCAAAGTGTCTTTCAAACCCCGCTTTTACAAACGGGACGAAGAACTGATCGTTCAGGTAATCAAAGCGGTACGTCAGGTAGACGTCTACCGGTACAGTTTCCAAATACGAAGTGACGCCGTTTCCTACGGGTACTTTGCTGACGCGCGTGTAACCTGCACCCGCGCCAATACCGCCTTTGCCGTAGCGGCCGGCAAGGGGCAGCCACTCAAATCCGAAGCGACCTCCCATTCCCATCCGGTTGGATTGGGCCGTGGCCGTGTACTGGTAACCGGGATAGCGAGCTGGAATGAATTGAAAGTCGATTCCAAAATTTAACGGCGAGGTCGGCGGTCCGGAAACGGTGATTTCGGAGCTCGAAGCATCGCTTGCATCGTCGGAAGCCTGCTCCGATTCCGCGGCGCCAAGTGCTGGAAATACCAGCGCAAAGACCAACAGAATCGTGGACCATTGAGTACTGAATTTTTTCAAGCTAGACCTCCATACGAGAGCGGTCCTGGGTATATACTTCATTTCGGGCCCAAATATCAAAGCTAGGACCTCGCATGTAGGTGACAAAAATGGGCCCTGGGAGGACGCCATGAGTAAAGACACGAGTAAAGGCAGTGGATTTGAAATGCGCGACAAACCCGAGGCCATGCCCAACGAAATCGACTTCGCCACTTTGGTCTATTCCTTTGCAACGAGTGCGATGATCAGTCTAGGAAAGGTTCAAGATCCGCAGACGAAAAAGCCATCGGAACTGAACCTGCCGTTCGCAAAACAGAACATCGATATACTGGGTGTTCTTCAGGAAAAGACTCGCGGAAACCTTACTCCCGATGAAGACAAGATGTTGGAACACTTTGTGACGGAACTTCGTCTCATGTTTGTTGAAGCTTCCAAAGCAACGAAATAAGCGCAGGCCCAAACCTCTTTGAAAGGCAACATGGCATCTTCCACCGGGCGCGGACTTTCACTCGAACTTCTTTGTCAAAAGATCCAGAAGGCTAAGTCCTTCTTGGTTACCACTCACCGCTTGCCGGATGGTGACGGCATCGGATCCCAAGTGGCGTTGCACTTGGGATTAGTTGCGTTAAAGAAAAAATCCGAAGCGGTGAATCTGCACCCAACTCCTTTGAAGTTCTCCGGCGTGGATCCCACTCAGATCATTCAGGTATGGGAGCCAGAAAAAAAGCTGCCGACCGTGGATATCGCTTTTGTCGTCGATACCAACGAAACCTCCATGCTGGGCGACCTGGAAAACTCGGTCAAAGCCTGCGCGAAAGAGCTTATCTTCATCGATCACCACGTGCCGCCTAAGAACCAAGCAGAGGCGTTGTACTACTACGATGAGTCGGCGGGGGCGTCGGGGGAATTGGTGTACCGCATTTTGAAAGCAATGCAGGTGCCGCTTACCGTGCCCATTGCCGAAGCCTTGTATGCCGCGATTTTTACGGACACCGGCGGCTTTCGTTACCGCCGCACGTCGGGACAAACCCACCGCATTACCGCCGAGTTAATCGAGTGTGGCGTTGAACCCGAGAAACTGTACCGAAACTTGTTCGCGCGCGATTCCGCGGCCAAACTTCGACTGCTTGGAAACGTGCTGGATCGTTTGGAGATGTTGGGCGGCGGGGATGTGGCAGTGCTGACGGTGCCGCTGGCAACACGAGAGGAGTACGGCGCTTCCATCGAAGACACGGAAAGCTTCGTCAATCACCTGGGAGCGCTTGAAAAGGTAAAGTTCGGGGTACTGTTTCGCGAAGAGCCTTCGAAGAAAGTTAAAGTAAGTCTGCGGGGCTACGGATCCACCGAAGTTGTCGGAGTGGCGGAGCACTTTGGTGGCGGGGGCCATCGGTTTGCCGCGGGCCTGACCGTCAGCGGGACTTTGGAGGACGTGCGCGATCGGGTTTTGGAGAAGGTGCTGGAGTTACTGAAGTAGCTTGAGTGGCAAAAGCCGCGAGTATTTTCAAAGCCTGTTCGGGCGACTTGCCCAAGTACTTGATACAGGCAGCGGCACACTCGGCGGTGGTAAGAGCGGCCTTTTGGGCTGAGCGGCGCGCGCGCAAGTCGGTGGCCGGATCTTCCACCAAGACCAGTCGGGTGAGTCTCAACAGCCAAGCATTGCGCCACCACAGCGTCTTGGCTTCTTTCCAGTTCCCATCAAGAATCACCACCCCGTCTAGTTTCGTGGTCAGGGGTCTTACTTTCTTGTCGCGGGTGAATTCATAAATTCCGGGGTCTTGGTCTGCCATTTTGGAAGCATCCCCTCGGCCGGACAGGTACAAAACTCCCCATTTTAGAGCTGGTTCAGCTTGGGCAGTCTTATCGGGTTTTGGCCCGCTACCTTTTGTTACCGGAAGTAGACTGGCACCTTTTTCCCAGGCTTTTTTCAGATTGGGCCAGGCGAGGCCGCGGTTGATGCGGGCTTGGGGGTAGTGACTTGCCACCAAATGAGCGGTTCCGTGAGAGCGTTTTGCTTCGCGTGGGTGCTGCAGAATGAGGACGCGTAAAGATTCGGTTAGGACCGCATCTATCGGCGTACTCGACAATTGATTTTCTTCACTTTCCATGATGAGGTACCGGTTTTTATCATGAAAACAAACCCACGCATCCGAAATATCGCGATTATCGCGCACGTTGACCATGGCAAAACCACGCTTGTCGACGGGCTTTTGTGGCAAAGCGGCTTGTTCCGGGAAAACCAAGCGGTCGCCGAACGTGCCATGGACTCCATCGATATCGAACGCGAACGTGGGATTACCCTTACCGCCAAGAACGCTTCCATTGAGTATATGGGAACGCGGATCAACATTGTGGACACCCCGGGCCACGCCGATTTCGGCGGTGAAGTGGAGCGCGGTCTGCAGATGGTGGATGGCTGCTTGTTGCTGGTGGATGCTGCCGAAGGCCCTCTGCCGCAAACCCGTTTCGTGCTCAAGCACGCGCTGGAACTCAATCGCAAAATCGTGGTCGTCATCAACAAGATCGACCGCGCCGACGCCCGCCCTGCCGAAATTTTGGAATCAATTTATGAACTGTTTCTCGACTTGAACGTCAGCGACGAACAGTTTGAGTTTCCCGTCATTTACACCAACGCGCGCAAACGCCTCGCGGGTAAAACCCCCGAGGAAGCTGCTACTGGAAAAGATTTAAAGCTTCTCTTTGAAGCCATCATTAACCACATTCCAGGTCCTACGATTGAAGACGGGGGCCTGAGAATGCTGGTGTCGAACACCAGCTACAGCGATTACATCGGCCGGCTTGCGATTGGAAAAGTGTTCGCGGGCAAATTGGAAGTTGGCGATCCGGTGATGTTGCACCAGGAAAACGGCGCAACTTCCCAGGGCAAAATCACGGCCTTGTTGCAGTACAAAGGCATGGAAATGGTGCCGGCGCAAAAAATCGAAGCGGGCGACATCGCCATCGTGGCGGGCATCGAGGAGTTGCGCATTGGCGATTCTCTGACCGACATCGAGAACCCGCGGCCATTGGAGCGCATCCAAGTAGAAGAGCCTACTATCTCGATTGAGTTCCTGGTGAGCACGTCGCCGTACGCCGGAAAAGACGGCAAGCCGATGACGTCGCGCATGTTGCTGGAGCGTTTGGAGCGAGAGCTTCGAACCAACGTGGCGCTGAAAATGGAGAAGACCGACAACTCCGGTGTTTTCATTTTGAAAGGCCGCGGCGAACTGCAGTTCGCGGTTCTGGCCGAACAAATGCGGCGTGAAGGTTTTGAGTTTGCGTTGGGTCGTCCCAAAGTGATTACCCGCAAAAACGAAGCGGGCGAAGTCGAAGAGCCCTTGGACCACGTGGTGATGGACATTCCGGAAACGAACGTCGGCATCGTCACCGAGAAACTGGGTATCCGCAAAGCCGAAATGACCAACTTGCAAAAGATGGGCGCCGATCGGGTTCGGTTGGAATTTGATATCCCGTCCCGCGGACTTATCGGTTACCGCACCGAGTTCTTGAACGACACCCGTGGATTGGGCCTGATGAGTTCGTATTTGGTCGGCTATGTTCCGCACAAAGGCCACATTATCGACCGCATCAACGGCGCCTTGGTCTCCGACCGCAATGGGGAAACCACACCCTACGCGTTGTTCAACTTGGAAAGCCGCGGCCGTTTGTTCGTCCGACCTGGAATGCAAGTGTACGAAGGCATGGTGGTGGGGGAGCACAACAAAGCAAACGACTTGAACATCAACGTTTGCCGCGAAAAGAAGCTTACCAACATCCGCGCTGCCGGCAGTGACGAAAACGTGATTCTGACGCCTGTCGCCGATCTGACAATTGAGGGCTGCATTGCGTGGTTGGCCGACGATGAGCTGCTCGAAGTCACTCCAAAAAATCTCAGGCTTCGCAAGCGCGTTCTGGATCAAAACAAGCGTTCCATCATCCGGGCACCCAAAGACGACGAGTGAGGCGCCTTGCCGGTTAGGCAACCGCTCCCCTATAATAGGGCTAAGAATCGTTACCCAACGAAAGCCGGAACATGCCCTCAAAAGATGAACTGAGAAGCTTAGTCGGACAGATGTTTATCGTGGGATTCGACGGGTTCTCCGTTCCCGCCGATTTCAAGAAATTCATCCAGGAATACAACTTAGGCGGCACTATCTATTTCAAGCGCAACGTGCACTCTCCGGCCCAGCTGGCGGAGCTGAGCAACGAAGTGCAGTTTAGCTGCCGGGGCAAGAAGACTCCGCCATTGTTTATCTCGATTGACCATGAAGGCGGCAAAGTGAACCGACTGGTGAAGCCGTTCACTAAGTTTCCGGGCAATGATTATTTGGGAGAACTGAATTCTCCCAAAGTGGGATTTGAATTTGGTGCCGTGCTTGCAAAGGAACTGAGCGCGGTGGGAATCAATATCAATTACGCTCCGGTGGTCGACGTAAACACCAATCCGAATTCGCCCATCATTAAAAACCGCGCGTTCTCGGGCGACCCGGAAGTGTGCGGACGTTTAGGATCTGCCGTGTGCCGGGGCTTGCAGAAGTTCGGAGTTATGGCAGTGGCCAAGCACTTTCCAGGCCACGGAGACACCAAAGAAGATTCACACTTCGTACTGCCAGTGGTGGACAAAGACCTGGCGGAATTAGAGAAAATGGAGCTGATTCCTTTCCGGCGCGTGATCCGAAGCCGCGTGGATGGCATCATGACGGCCCACATTCTCAACCCGAAGCTCGATCCCAAGTACCCGGCCACGATGTCGGAATACACTCTGAAAAAAGTGCTTCGTCAGGAGTTGCGCTACAACAAACTGATCATCAGCGACGACTTGGAAATGAAAGCTATCGTCGATAACTACGGCGCGGAAGAGGCTGCCGTCATGTCCATTTTCGCCGGCTGCGACCTGTTGATTTACCGCGGGGACAATGGTTTGCCCGTGCCGCAAATCGAAGCCATCGCCAAAGCCGTGGAGTCGGGCAGAATTCCCAAAGAAGACTTCATGGAAAGTATTAAGCGCATTGAAGCCGCAAAAAAGGTTTACTGCGACGTGAAGTCTCCCGTGGATGTCACCCAAGTGGGCAAGCACATCGGCTTGCCCGAGCACTTTCAGCTAGCCGACATCATCACCAAAAAAGAGATTCCTCCTGGAATGGTGTTCGACGCCGAAGCGTAGAGACTTCTAGCAGTGGAATGTCAGATCCGGCTGCTCCAGAGAGTTCTCGATCCCTTGGCAAATGTAGTGAAAATGTTCCGGCGTGTGTTTGGGATCCAACTCATCCGCGTGGATCGTCAGTGTCTTGCCGTGAGAGTAGGTACGAATCCAATCGTCGTAACAATCGTTTAGAAGTTTCAGGTAGTCGTCTGAAATGTTTTTCTCGTAGTCCCGCCCACGCAACGCGATCCGCTCTTTCAAGCTCCACAAGTTTCTTCGCACATACACCACCAGATCCGGTGGGGTCAGGTACTGCGTCATCATTTGGTACAGATCAAAATAGTTTTCGTAATCGCGTTGCTCCATGATGCCGGACTGATACAACGCGCGCGCGAAGATATGCGCGTCTTCGTAGATGGATCGGTCTTGAATTCCGGACGAAGGTGATGCCGTTATTTTTTGGTGTGCTTGGAAACGCTTGGACAAAAAATACACTTGCAGTTGCATCGACCAGCGGGGCATGTCGGCATAGAAATCCGAAAGGTACGGATTCTCTTGCACCACTTCGTAATGGGGTTCCCACTGGTAGTGCTCGGCCAGCATTTGGGTGAGAGTGGTTTTTCCCGAGCCAATGTTGCCCGCGATTGCGATGAATCGTTTGTTGCCCATGTTGTTCCCCTGAACCCCTGAAGTTTTTACTTGTTTAAGTTTTTAATCAGCATGTCGTCAAAGGGTTTGTCTGACGCAACTAGCCGAAAAGCTAAGCGTTTTGGCTAGCCGAGTTCTGTTCTTTGGATTAGAAATTACCTCGGGTGGAAATAGGGGGTGCTATATGAGTTCCAAGAATACCCGTGTACTTTCAGTTGTTTTTTTTAATGGAAATGCAGGTGGCAAATGAGTGGAGCACATTTGAAAATTGAAGCGATTCCGGTCAAGGGCTACGAGAAGGTCTGGTACTGCGAGAGCTCGTCCTCGGGGCTGAAATCCATTATTTCGGTTCACAATTTATATCGCGGCCCCGCTTGCGGCGGCATCCGGTTGTTGCCCTATGCTTCCAGAGCAGAAGCTCTCGAGGATGTTCTGCGTCTGTCCAAAGGCATGAGCTACAAGTCTGCTTTGGCGAACGTGGGCTTCGGTGGTGGCAAAAGCGTCATCCTCTGTGACCCAAAAAACAAAACGCCCGAACTCTTCCGCGACTTCGCGGAGTTCGTGAATCGGTTTGAAGGCAGCTACATTTGCGCCAAAGACATGAACATCACTGGCGCGGATCTGAAGCTCGTAAAAAAACACACTAAGCACGTTCTCGGAATTGAAGGCGAGCCTGGTTCGGGGGGCGATCCTTCGCCCGTCACGGCGCGTGGGATTGTGCGCGCCATGGAAGCCACTTGGCAGCATTTGACCGGCAAGCGCAGCTTGGCCGGCGTGCGGGTGGCGCTCCAAGGTGTTGGCTATGTGGGTTACGGAGTTGCTGAATACATTGCCAAAGCCGGCGGAAAACTCTGGGTTACCGACATCGACACCAAAGCAGTGGAGCGCGCCAAGAAAGAATTGGGCGCCACGGTTGTCAGTGCCGACAGCATTTACGACGTCGAGTGCGACTTGTTTGCTCCTTGTGCCCGCGGTGCGGTGCTCAATGCGAACACCATTCCTCGTTTGCACTGCAAAGCAGTGGTCGGTGCCGCCAACAACCAGTTACAGGAACCAGAGGACGGTTGGCGGTTGCACCGTCGAGGCATTCTTTACGCGCCGGATTATGCGGCGAACTCCGGCGGCATCATCAATGTCTTTGTGGAATACGAAGGCTACAACGAGGCGCGCGCGCTTCAGATGGCGGACGGTATCTTCGATACCATGGCCGAAGTCTACCGCCGTTCCCGCGAGTCGGGGCAGCCCCCGTTTGTGATTGCCGACATGCTCGCCGAAGAGCGTCTGGGGATGCGTCAGTAACTGCTGAGGTTCTTTTAAGTTCCGCCCGCGCCGCCGCGGGCGGAATTGCATTTACACTCCGCGTCCAAGCTCTTTGTCGCGCCGCGGAGGCCCAAGCGTATCGTTCCTTGTTATACTGGTAGTAGTAGCGGCTCCACGCCGCACGGGCTTTTCTCTACCTTTCTCTTTTCCTAGCAATCCCTGACAAACCAAAGCGTTTAAAGAAGGTCTTCCATGCGTTTGCTCTACTCCCTGGGTGATTTGTCGACGTGGGCGGAATCCATACTGCAGAGCTATGAATCCAGAGCCAGCGAGCCAGTACAGCGATGCCAGGAGCTGAACTCACTGTTAACCACCATTTCTTCCACGGGCGGTATCCCGGTGGTGCTGGTGGAAAACTCGTTCGGCAGCCAGAAATGGATAAAGTCGCTCCGGGAGGCGCGCGTTCGATCGGTCATCTTGTGGTTTGGAAAAACCTTCTCAAAGGAAGATTACGCGTTCGCTAATCAGCAGCGCGTTTTTGCCGTGCTTGAAGGCATATCGACGAATGATTCTCGCTTGGCGGACGCCGTTGCGCGCGCCGAGGACTCCGCCAATGGCGAAGATGAAATGCAGCACCTGCTTCGAACGTTAAAGACCGCCATTCTGCAACAGGCAGAAGGCGATAACCAATCTGACTTGTTGTCGGAATTGAAGACCGTGGTTGGAAAACTGGAAAAGTGCTCACACTCCAACGAACTGGTGGGGGTGCTGTCGCGTGCGTCCGCGGCGGACAACCGATTGCCATTGCACCAGCACGCGGCTCTTTCCGACGCCATGCTTACGGTTGCCGATTTGGAACGCACCGGTACGCTGCTCGTGATCTGCCGCCCATTGGGTGAGGAAGGCACGATTCAATTTCTGCAAGGCAAAGCCGTGCGAGCCACCAGTGGCGCTGTAAATGGCGTCAAAGCGATTTACCGTATGTTTTTGTGGCCCGAGTATCAGTTTCAGTTCTCCAGGCAGCAAGCGTCGGAGATTCAAGTCGAGGAATCGATTGGTATCGTCGTGCGCGACTTGTGCATTCTGGGTGAAAAGCTCCGTAAGGAATTTGGGGAGATTCGCCAGCATGTGCCTCCGCCCAATCTACATTTGGAATTGGATCCGGCCGCCATCAACGCCTCCTCGCGGCTGGAGCCGGATCTATTCTCAACGCTCGCAAGTGTTGTGGAGTTTGGAAAAGTTTCCCAAGTCCTCGATTACAACGACTTGCCCGACGTAAATTTGTACCAAGCCCTCATTGGATTGCGCCGCAAGCGCCTTATCCGCGTCGTTCCCTCCACTTAGGTTGACCTTTGGCGGATTCCCTCTGTAAACCAGGGCAGGGGGACTTCGCTTTGACCAAAAAACCTTCCTTACCCGAAGACCGGGCCGCCGATAGAGCCGATACCGCCGATGCCGCCAAGGTCTCGGCTCGCGGCATGAAGTGGCTACTGGGAAGAGCCGTCGGCAAAGCATTCGAACGCTCTGGCGTTAGCCGTGAGGAGTTTGCTTACAAAGTCCTGCCGGGGTTTCTGCTGGATCTCATCAAACGCTACTTGCGGGTACGAGGGTTTGGCTTGCGCAATGTGCCCGCCAAGGGCCCTTTTATCGTACTGGCCAACCATAGCGGCTTCATGGGTTTCGACGCGCTGATGATTGCGCATTACCTGAATCAAAACAAAAAAATCCTGCCGCATATTATTGCTCACAAACTCTGGTTTCTTTCGCCCGAGATTTCCGTACATGTGGAAAAACTAGGCTTGGTGCCAGCGACGTACAACAACGGTCTGAACCTTTTGGAAGAAGGTAAGCCGCTGCTGCTGTTTCCAGAGGGCGAGGAAGGCAATTTCAAACCCACCAAATACCGCTACCGGCTGCGTCGTTTTCGTCGCGGGTTTGTGCGCTTGGCCCTGATGACCGGCGCTCCGATCGTTCCCACGATTGTGATCGGGGCAGAAGAAACCCACATCACGCTGTCTCAGATTCGCTGGGCGAAAGATCTTTTGGGCATCATTGTGCCCGTGCCCCTAAATCTTTTCCCTCTACCGGCGAAGTGGCAAATCCATTTCTTGCCGCCCATTTATCTGGAGAAGGATCCCGAAAAAGCCAAAGACATGAAGTACGTGACAGAGCTCAGTCGCAAGATTCGCCGGGACTTTCAAAAAGAACTCAACATGCGCTTGCGGGACCGCAAGCTTGTTTTTGTTTGAGTCGATATTCGGTGCCTGGGAGTGCGGATATCGGTCTTGATGGCGCCAGCCCTTCGCCCGAGTTTGTAGGCATGAGGATTGAATACGTCAGGGCTCATGTTGAGTGTCCTTTTCAGTGCCACTTTGGAAGGCGCCCAAGGCGCTGTCGTGCGTTTGCAAGCAGCCACCGAGAACGCGCTGCCCCAGATCTATCTCACGGGTCTGCCTAATACGGTCATACGCGAAAGCCGCGAGCGAGTGCGCGCATGCCTCGTCCAAGCAGGATTTGAAGTCCCTTCCCGCCGTATCGTCGTCAATCTTTCGCCCGCGAGTACTCCCAAGCAGGGTAGCCAGTTGGATTTAGCAATTGCGCTTTGTTGCTTGGGAGCCGAGCAAAAACTCGACTGCAAAATGCTTGAAGGTTTTGGTGCGCTAGGTGAACTCACTCTGGACGGGATGCTAGAGCCCGTTCCGTACGCGCTGCCGCTACTTGAAGCGCTGGAAAAATCGAGTGAGGTGCACACGGTCTTTTTACCTTGGGCCAATGCCGGAGATGCTCGCCTTATCCACGCAAAGAAAGTTCGCTTGGCAAAAGACTTGGGCGAAGTGCTGTCGTACCTTCAAAAGAAAAGAGATTTGCCTACTGCCGCAAGCGCGCCTCAGCCAGTCGCGGCTCCCTTAGCGCCTGGAGAGTTGTTTGACACGGTGGTGGGGCAAACCATCGCCAAACGCGCTTTGCAGATTGCGCTGGCAGGCCGACACCATTTGTTGTTGGTGGGGCCGCCGGGAGTGGGAAAAAGCTTGCTGGCCCATGCGGCGACGGAGCTACTTCCGCCCATGTTGCCTGGGGAAACTCTGGAGCTCATGCGAGTGTATGCCTTGTGCCCGGGAATGAAGCCGCCATCTGGCCGGCCTTTTCGCAGCCCTCACCATGGGGCATCCGCCGCGAGTGTCCTCGGTGGCGGCAACGCCCGGATCGCTCCGGGAGAAGTGAGTCTTGCGCACCGGGGAATTTTGTTCTTGGACGAACTTCCGGAATTTCAGAAGACGGTGTTGGAAGGATTGCGTGAGCCATTGGAAATGCGCGAAGTGATGGTGCGGCGGGTGGGGCAAGCGTATCGCCTTCCGGCCGATTTTACTTTGATAGCCGCCATGAACCCTTGCCCCTGTGGATTTGCTTTGGGCGCCCCAGGGCGCTGCACTTGCAGCGCGGGGCAGCGATCCAATTACTTGCGTCGGATTTCGGGGCCGCTCGCCGACAGATTCGATCTCGTCGTAGTGATGAGTCGACCCGTGCAAGGCCACATGACCTTGGCTCCAACGGGCCCAACGGCGGAGGACGCCCGCCAAGCCATCGCGCGGGTTTGGCGCGGGAGTTTGGCGAAGCGGCCATCTTATCTCCAAGCTATCCGGGAACTCCAAAGCACGGACGCCGACTGGTTCAAACAGCAGGTCGACTTGCAGGAACTCAGCATGCGCAAAGCCAAGAAGTGGTTGTCGGTAGCCAGAACGATTGCGGATCTCGAAGCCAAACCCAAAGTCACATTGGACCACCTCAAAGAAGCTCACATCTTTGTGAGCAATGTTCTGTCTCAAGCAAGTCTTGGCGCTGGTAAGCTTTCGGCGTCGTTTTAGCCGGGATATGCGGATGGTAAAGCAATTCTCCTTGTCTTTGCTCGATAACTTGCTGCCCTGGCACTGCCCGGGATGCGACAGGCTCTGCAAGCCGTCGGTGGGATGCGATTGCGGCAGCCTGTTTGCGCCCGCGCGTCCGTCGGAAAACTGGTACTCTGTCGACGATCAAAGGCTCCTTTTGGTGCGGTCTAGTTTTCGATTCTCCGACCCGGCTCGCAGACTCTTACATCGAATCAAGTACCAATCCGAGATCCAGTGGCTGTCACTCTATGGAAGGCTCGTGGATGTGTGTCTATCCGAACCCGATGCCGTGTTGGTCCCCGTGCCCAGCCGCAGTTGGCCGTGGCTGGTTCGCGGATTTAATCCTGCAGAGGAATGGGCGCGGTACTTGGCCAAGAAGGCAGATATGCGCGTGAGGAATCTTCTATTGAGGCGTTCGGGCGGAATGGCTCAAGTGGGAAAAAATCGCGAACAACGGCTTGGGGGAATTCGAGGGCAGTTTCGTCTCCGGCGCGGGGAGCAATCCCCGCGCCGGGTACGAGAAAGGGTTTTTCTAGTGGATGATGTTGTGACCACCGGGGCCACGTTGAAGGAATGTTCCAGAGTGCTTACCGCCGCGGGCTTTGAGGTCTTGGGCGCTTACACTCTGTTTCGTGCCTGACTCTTACGCCGCGCGCTCCACTGTCTTGGCGCTGCGAGGAGTTGCAGACGTGCCACCACCGACGTCTTCGTCAGGGTCCACATCATTTGTCCGCACTTGTTTAGCCCACTCAGCCGGATCATTCACCAGCGCTACTTTCAGCGCGTCGGAAAGCTCGCGGGCGAAGTGGAACTTCAAGCGCTTGCGCATTTCCTTGGGTACATCCTCCAGATCTTTTTCGTTGCGGTGAGGGATAATTACTTCTTTGATGCCGTGTCGCAGAGCCGCCAGCGTTTTCTCTTTCACGCCGCCGATGGGCAACACTTTACCACGCAGAGTCACTTCCCCAGTCATCGCTACATCACGACGGATCGGGTTTCCAGTGAGCAGTGACAGAATCGCCGTTGCAATCGTAATTCCGGCGGACGGCCCATCTTTTGGAATCGCGCCTTGAGGAACGTGAATGTGAATCTCGTTCTTCATGAAAATACGCTCGTCGATTCCAAACACACTGGCTTTGCTGCGCAAGTAGCTCAATGCCGCGTGCGCAGATTCTTTCATCACATCACCCAGAGAACCAGTCAGGATCAGGCCGCCACCTTGGCGACGCATCATCGTTACTTCGATATTGAGGATTTCTCCTCCAAACTGCGTCCACGCAAGTCCGGTGGCCACTCCCACTTCGTCGCGATCGCGATCTTCTTCCTCGATGTACTTGGGAGGTCCTAAGTACTTGGGAACCGATGCGGGCGTGACGACGAATTTTTTCTCTTTGTTGTCATCGCTCACCACTTTGCGCGCGATCTTGCGGCAGACCGCTGCTACGTGGCGCTCCAAGTTTCGCAAGCCGGCTTCCTGAGTGTATTGCTCGACGATTTTCTCGATCGCGGCGGGTTGGAATTCCACGTCCGCGGGGTCGAGGCCGTTCTCACGAATTTGTTTTTCAATCAGGAACTGCTCGGCGATTTTGACTTTCTCTTCTTGGCTGTAGCCGGACAGTTGGATGACTTCCATGCGGTCTTTCAACGCTTGAGGGACCGTGTCCATCAAGTTCGCGGTGGCCAGGAACATGACGTTGGAAAGATCGTACGGCAGATTCAAGTAGTGATCGCGGAAGCTGAAGTTTTGCTCGGGGTCGAGAACTTCGAGCAGTGCCGCCGCCGGGTCTCCCCGGAAATCGGCTCCCAGCTTGTCGATTTCGTCCAAGACGAAAATCGGGTTACTGGATCCTGCTTGCTTTAAACCCTGAACAATACGGCCAGGCATCGCGCCTACATAGGTACGACGGTGGCCTCGGATATCCGCTTCATCTCGGATACCGCCGAGAGAGATACGGACGAACTTGCGGCCCATCGCTCGAGCGATGGATTTGCCTAAGCTCGTTTTACCTACGCCCGGAGGTCCAACGAAGCAAAGAATCGGACCCTTCATCTTTGGACGCAGCTTGCGCACGGCCAAGAACTCCAGGATACGTTCTTTGATCTTCTTCAAATCAAAGTGATCTTCGTCGAGCACGCGCTGTGCTTCGTTCAGATCCAAGTTGTCTTCAGTGGGCTTGTTCCACGGAATTTCGACCAGCCAGTCGAGGTAGGTGCGGACGATAGTCGCTTCGCTTGCGTCCTGGTGCATGCGCTCCAGGCGGCCGGCTTGCTTGATCGCCTCTTGGTAGACTTCCTCGGGCATGTTGGCTTGTTCGATTTTGTTGCGAAGATCCTGAATTTCTTCGGTCTTCGACTCGGAATCGCCCAATTCGTTTTTGATGGCCCGGATTTGCTCGCGCAAGAAGTACTCACGCTGGCTCTTGGTCATCTCGTCGCGCGCTTGGCTGCGGATGCGAGCCTGCATCGCGAGAATTTCCAGTTCCTTGACCAGAATGTCGTTCACTCGTTTGAGCCGCTCGAACGGATCGAACAACTCCAAAATTTCTTGGCCGTCGCTTACTTTGAGTCCCAAGTTGCTGGCGACCAAATCAGCGAGGCGTCCGCAGTCGGTGATATCGTCGACAACCATCAGGATGTCGGGAGAGAGCATCCGGCCGAGCGAGATAACTTTCTCCAGTTGCTCTTTCACCGTCCGCATCAGTGCTTCGACTTCCACGTTGTCGCGGGTCTTTTGCACTTCCTTGATCTGATTGATCTTGGCGCGGAAGTACGGTTTCTCTTGGACGTAATCCAGCACAGTGCCTTTCATTAGGCCCTGCACCAGGATCTTCACGCGCCCATCCGGCAATTTGCGCATGCGCATAATCATCGCGATGGTGCCCGTGGAGTATATCGACTCCGGTGCGGGATTTTCGTCCGTGATTTCTTTTTGTGCGGCGAGGAAGATCAGACGGTCTTTTGCAATCGCATCATTGACCGCTCGGATCGACGGCTCGCGTCCGACGAACAAAGGAAGAATCATGTACGGATAAACCACTACGTCCCGTATGGGCAATAAAGGCAGCTCATCCGGAATGACTAATTCTTCGTGGTCGGAGAACTCGTTCGGCATGTGACCCCCGAGGTGAATAGCGGAAGACTGAACTACATCCAATTATTCGGCGGAATGTGAAGGTACCTTAACAGGGAAACTGAATATTTCTGATATGTTGCGACGCGCTAAACGCGCTGAATCTCACAAGGCGCGTCAAAGGTGCCAGTCTACTTTGGTTACCAAAAGGTAGCGGGCCAAATCTGGGAGCTTTGGTTGCTGCTGGATGACTACTGTTGGACGATGTTGCCGCCCGGCAGAAGAGAAAGCACGGGCAAATTGCGCAGCGCCACTCGCGTGGAATCAAACGACAATTTTCCGAGAGGCGATTCAAAGTTCTGCAATTCCATCAACGCAGAGACTAAGTCGTTTCGTCCACTCGAACCACTGCGTCGCAAGCCTGCAGCCACTAGCTGCATTGCCTCAAACGACTGGGCTGCGAGCGTGTCGGGCACCTGTCCATAGCTCTCGGCAAACTCACGGATGAAATCCTTCGTGCGGGGGTTGCGGGACGACAAAGTAATCGCCCCTGGAAAAAGAGCGCCCTCCACCAGACGTCCGCCTCGTTTGTACAACTGGTCCGAATTCCACTCCGTCGTGCCAAGCAGTGTTACTTTGGAGACATCAAAATAAGCCAAGCTTGCCGCAATCTGCGCCACGGCGCCCGGGTGGTCAGGAATAAAGATACCGTCGAAATCGACAATGGGTGGCAAACGGCTTTTCGATGGTCTGTTTGTCTTTGCTTCTTGTTCTTTTTGAAACTTCGCCAGAGCCGCGTTCTCGGTTCGGCGCATTTTCGGATCGCTCAACCCTGTCAGAGAACGAATGCTTTCCTGAAAGTCCTGAGTATCCGCTTCGTACGTTTCGTAGCCTACGACGATGCCGCCGTTCTGCTCGACCAACGTCCAAAACTCCTGGCTCATGTCGTTTCCAAAACTGTTTTCGGGAGCCACAATGGCAAACCGATTCATTTGCCGTTGTTGAATGGCATATTTAACGAGGTCCTCAAGCTGCACCCGTGGCGTCAGCGCGTTCTGGAAAGTATACGGACTGCGTTTGGACAAGCCTTCTTTGGAAGTAAGGCTGATGTTGGGAACTCCCAATTCCTGCGCTCTTTCAGACACGGCCACGGCTTCCGTCCAAGACAGGGGGCCCAAGATAGCCATGACTTGGTGATCGCGCACGAGCCGATCCACGGCTTGGGCCGCAACCGCGGGGCTGGATTCAGAGTCTTCCACAAATATCTGGTACCGCTCCGAAGCGCTGGGCCCAAAGACTTGTGCCGCCAGCAGAATGCCTTCAAGCGCGCGCTCGCCATACGGAGCGCTCTTGCCCGACAGCGGAAGAATGACGCCAATGTGCCGCGTATCGCCCGAGCTGTTGCCGCCCAGCGTGGCGGGAATATCGCCGCGATCCATCGCGCTGCCCGCATAAGCGGGAAGGGTGCTGGTCGTTGGCGCCGCAAGCGCCGTGAGGCGTTGGTTGATCTTGTTCTGTGTTACGGGCTCATTTACTTGGCTTAGCAGGGCCTGCAATTCAGTGCGGTCGGTTACCCGGGATAGGTGCTGATCCATCGACGCATGCAGTTGCGTGCGCTTATTGTCGGTAATCGGCAGTTGCAAGTGTGCGGCTGTTGCGATGATGGCGGCCGAGTGGTCTCCCATGGCGTTGGCGGTTTGTACCGCCAGTTGGTACACAACTTCCGACCGGGCCGGGCCCTGCGCTTGGATCTCCGTGGGCGACAGCCAGTTTAGGATCTGTTTTGCGTTGGGATAGTTGCCTTGTTGGAATTCCGAAGCGGCGTAGTTGTAGACAACGTCAAATCGCAGCGCGCTTTGCGGGTGCCGACGCAAGAAGTCGCGAAACTCAGCGGAAGCGCGAACGTAGTCCGAAGTGTAATAGTAGATTGTGCCCAGCCGGTAACTGGAAAGCATGGCAGCTTGAGTAGCCGGAAATTTTTTCTGAATGTTGGCGTAAGCGTTTGCCGCGTTCTTGTAGTCTTGCGCGCGGAACGCTCGCTCCGCCTGATAAAAAGCACTCCGGGCTTTGGGCTCCACCGCAATCTGTTTTACTTTGTCGGTATCACTCATGCCCGAGACACGGTCTTCCGACCCGCTCGGCGCGGAGGCGCAACCAACCATCAATAAGCCCAGCAGTAAGGAAACTAACGGGGCGGTGAACAGAGAAAAGAGTCTTGGCTTCATTCGTTGGATAGATCCTCTACCTTTTTCCAAAAAGCTTCAACCGCTGGATTGGTTCCCTTGGACCCGGCTTTTTCGAACTCTTCGAGCAATTGACGCTGCTTGCCGCTGAGTTTGGCGGGTGTTTCTACAACGATCCTCACCACTTGATCTCCGTGGCCGCTGCCATTCAAACGCTTAATTCCCTTACCCCGCATTTTGAACATTTCTCCGGACTGCGTCCCCGCCGGTACTTTTAGCGCTGACTTGCCGTGCAGCGTTGGCACTTCGATTTCAGCTCCCATGGCCGCTTGCGCAAAAGAAACCGGTAATTCCAAGAACACGTGTTCGCCTTGCCGTTGGTAAACAGCGTGAGGGCGAATGGACACTTGGACGTACAGATCTCCGGGAGGGCCGCCCACTTCCGAAACTTCGCCCTCGCCGCGCAATCGCAAGCGCTGATCGCTATCGATGCCCGCCGGCACTTTTACTCGGACAGTGGCGGGTTTTCGCTGAGTGCCTTTGCCTCGGCAGGTTGGGCACTTGTGTTCGATCACCAGCCTCCGACCGCCGCAGTCTGTGCAAGTGCGGGACAAGGTAAAGAAGCCTTGGTTGAAATGAATTTGCCCCGTGCCTCGACACGTGGAGCAGGGCTTGGGGTTGGTGCCGGGCTTGGCACCGCTCCCGGTACAAGTTTCGCAAACCACATCCTTTTCAAAGGAAATAGATGTTTCGGTTCCAAACGCGGCTTCTTCAAAAGTAATTTCCAGGTTGTAGCGCAAGTCCACCCCAGAACTGGCGCGTCCGCCACCGGCTCCTCCGCCAAAGATGTCGTTGAATAAATTGTCGAAAATATCGGAGAAACCAGAAAAACCCTCGGAGAATCCACCTTGGCCGCCCCACGCCGGCATGGCCGAATTGATCGTAGGCCGCGCGTTTCTTTGAATCGCTCAGGACTTGGTACGCTTCGTTGATTTCCTTAAAGCGTTCCTCGGCCTCTTTGTTTCCCGCGTTGCGGTCCGGGTGGTACTGGATCGCAAGTTTGCGGTACGCACGTTTCAAATCTTCCTCGGAAGCAGACCGCGTCACTTCGAGTACTTCGTAGTAATCTCGTTTTGCCATAAGTATGTTTGATTAATTGTGCTAAGCGGGTCCCGCGCCCACGACCACACGAGCGGGCTTAAGCAAGCGTCCGTGTAGTAAACAACCCCGGTTGGCCACCTGTAGAATCGTGCCCACTTTCTCCGGCTGATCCACGGGAATCTGGCTGACAGCTTCGTGACGAGCCGGATCAAAGGGTTCACCCTGTTTGCCAATCATTTCGACGCCCATTTTCTCGAGTGTCTGCAGGAACTGCCGGTGTGTCATTTCGATGCCCCGTCAGGTAGTTGTTAAAATCCTTGTCATTCTTTTCACGCAACGAAGCAGAACTACCCAACGCTAGCTCAAACAAATCGACCACACTTAGCAGTTCCGAAATCAGCCGCTCATTGGCAAAGCGGATCGCCTGTTCTTGCTCGCGTGACAAGCGTTTTTTCGTGTTTTCAAAATCAGCGCGCAAATACAGCAGCTCCTGCTGCGCTTTGGCCAGCTCGTCCGCTACATTTTTTTCCGGCTCGGCATCGATTGCATGCGGCTCTGCGGTTTTTGAGTTTTCTTCCGGTAGCGGTTCTTGAGATTCATTTTTCTTCATAAACATTTTCCTCTTGTCGCTTTTTAAAGCGACCGCGCAAAATCCGGTTCGCCTTTTCGAACGCTGCGGATAGTTTGATCGATCAAGCCATGTAAAGTGCGCGCGTCTTCGATGTACCGCGGCAGTCTCGAAAAAATCGTCTCCAGCCGAGGCCGCATCTTATAAGGATCACCCGGCAGGATAAACCCAACGGTTTCGGCCAGCTCCATTAAGTGGCCTATCATGCGTTCTTTCTGTCCCGGCTTGCCGGCTTCAAAAGCCTGCCACCCGGTCAGAAAGGCCTGGTTGGCTTCATAGCTGAATATTAGGACTGCTTGCGCCAAATTCAAGGAACGGTACCGGGAACTGGACGGGATGGTAACTACCCAGTCGCATAAGTCCACATCGGCATTCGTAAGCCCGTTGGATTCCGAACCAAACACAAAAAACACTTCTTCCACTTCACCGGCTTGCAACTTTTGAATGGATTTGGGCACCGCGTCTTCTACACGCAACGGGTGCGGCCGTTTGGAGGATCCGATATCTGAAGTCGCGGCGAGCGACAGACTCCTCTTGTCTGTTTTTAAAGCTGCTTCGAGCGTGTCGTAATACTGGGCCGCGGCAAGGATGTCTTGCGCGTGGCAGGCAAAACTACGGGCTCCGTTGTCGACAATGTGGGGACTACCACAATCCGCAGATTGCTCTCAATCCCCATGTTTGCCATGGCGCGGCATGTTGCCCCCACGTTCCCGCCATATTCCGGACTCACTAACACGATGTGCAGACAAGGGCGCAGTTTATCCCAAGGGCTGTGGAAAACTTTGTAGGGATTTTTTGGCTTGTCTGAGCTCATATAAAGGCAACGGAACACCGCATTTTGGCAAGGGATTGGATACCTTATCTATGAAAATAAACCAAGCCCAGCGCTCGGTTGTGAGCCGGGCTCAGCAGTATTACCCACAAGGTTATCCACAGCCTGTGGATATTTTTCCGCGGGCTTTGGGCGGCTGCGCTGTGTCGTTTGGCAGCTATCTTCAAAACTGGCCGCAGCGTTTTTTGGAGGTTCCCCCAGAAAACAGGGGAATTTTTGAATAGTTAGTTTTACTTTAATCACCCCTACCCCTGTCAAGGTTCGACGAAAAAATCTAGCTGAGTCTGGTGGATTTCCATGGCGCGGGTGCGTGCTTTGTTGCCGCGCTGCGACTGACTTTCCCAGAACGCCTTGGATTTCGCGAGCGCGAGTAATGACCGCTTCGGGAACGCCGGCCAGTTTGGCTACATCAATGCCGTAGCTCCGGTGACAGGTTCCGCGTCCCAACCGGTACAGAAACACGATGGAGTCTTCCATCTGGACTTGGACGTGGTAGTTCGAGCACCCCTGGAGCCGGTTCTCCAGGCTGGTGATTTCGTGAAAGTGAGTGGCAAAGAACGTTTTGGCCCGGACTTGGGTGTGTGTGTACTCAAGCAGCGACCAGGCAAGTGACAGCCCGTCGTACGTACTGGTGCCGCGTCCAATCTCGTCGATGAGTATCAGCGAATGCGGCGTGGCGCGCTCCAGGATGCGGGAAATCTCCGCCATCTCGACCATGAAAGTGGAGCGGCCATGGGCCAAGTCATCTTGGCTACCGATGCGAGTGTAGATGGCATCCAGTACAGGTAGTTCTGCCCGCGCCGCGGGGAACAAAACACCCGCTTTGCGCCAATAAACAGATAAGCGCCACTTGGCGCATTATCGTCGATTTACCGCCCATGTTGGGGCCCGTGAGAATCCACGTCCATCCCGCAGCGTCCGAAAATTCAACGGAGTTGGGTACAAATTTACCAGCCGGCAAAACCGCTTCCACTACCGGGTGTCTGCCATCTTCAATGCGAAGCCGCTTGTCAGAAATGAAAACCGGCTTGGAGTAGCCGCGCTTGCGAGACACTTTGGCAAAACACAAAAGCAAATCAAGCTCCGCAAGCACGCGTGCATTCGATAGCAAAGCTTCGCTGGCTGCGTTTACTTTGGAGCGCAATTCCAAGAACAAATGCTCCTCGAGTGATTTAAGCCTTTGCTCGGCTGATATCGCTTTCTCTTCAAACTCCTTCAGCGCCACCGTGATGAACCGTTCACCATTGGCGATGGTTTGCTTGCGAATATAGTCCTGGGGAACCCGCGCCAGTTGTGCTTTGCTGACTTCGATGGTGTAGCCGAAGACCCGGCTATATTTGATTTTTAACGACGATATGCCCGTGCGCTCACGCTCCGCGTTTTCCATCAGCGCAATCTGCGACTTTGCGTCGGTCGCAAGTGCTCGCAACGAGGCGATCTCACCGTGGTAGCTGGGAAGAAAAATGCCGCCGTCGCGCATTGTGGCGGGCGCGGGTTCGGCGAGAGCCCGGGTAAGTTCGCTTGTCAGCTCATCCAGCCGGTGCAGTGTTGCCGCCAAATGACGAAGGTGCCCCCCGGGGCGAGCGCGCTCCAACCGTACCTGAAGTTCAGGAACACACTCCTGTACTTGCTTAATCGCCGCCAAGTCCCGGGGCATGGCCAAGTGAAGCGAGACTTTGGATACGAGCCGCTCCAGATCTCGTATTCCCTGAAGCCGGCTTCCCAGTTCGTCGAGCAATTGGGGACTTTCAAAAAGTTCCTCAACGGCGTCCAGGCGTGCCTGAATTTTTTGCGAGTCCGAGCTGGGATAGAGCAACGTTTGTTTCAGATGTCGGCGCCCCATGGCTGTGGCGCACTCGTCGACAATCTCAAACAGGCTGTGGCCATTGGCGGTATCGCGCGAAGCGGGAATGACATCCAGCGATCGAACGGTCGTGGCATCCAGAACCAGGGTTGCCGAGTGCCGCAGCGGAAGTGGGTTTGCAGTAGCGGCAGCGATTCGAGCTTCTGTGTTTCTTTTAAATACGCCCGCACCGCTTGCAAGGTTCCACCACCAAAATAATCGGGGACGTACCGTGACGCTCGAAGGAATTACTTGCGATGCAAAGAGCTTGAGGTCCAGTTTATCTGCCACCAGCCACTCACTGGCACGGTTTTCAGACAACCAGTCATGCAGCAATTTGGCGTCGGAAAAAGTTCCATTTCTAAGCTCGCTGTCGAGCAGGTCGAGGCTTGTGACATCCCAAGAGTCGGGATTTTTTGCAGAGCAACTAAAAGCGGCCGCTGGTCTTCAGGAGATCAGATCCGGATCGCCAACGAGCGAAGGCGTTACTACCCGAATCACTTCGCGGCGAACCAACCCCTTGGCGGTGGCCGGGTCTTCCACTTGCTCGCAGAGCGCGACTTTGAACCCAGCATCGAGCATCTTCTGCAAATAGCTCTGAGCCGCATGGTGAGGGATGCCGCACATGGGAATGGGATGGGCAGCGCTTTTGTCGCGGCAAGTGAGTTGCACTTCCAAGACGGGCGCTGCTTTTAGCGCATCGTCAAAGAACATCCTCGTAAAAGTCCCCATCCGGTAAAACAAAATCGCATCCGGATACTGGGCTTTGATGCTCTGGTACTGCGCCAGCATGGGTGTGAGTGCCGGCCCGCTGGAAGTCAGATTTTGACCTAAGTCCCCCATGAAGTTCGACGGGTACCATACCCACTTACCCCTGTCATGAATCGGGGGCGAGTTCCCCTGAAGGGTCATTAAATCACTGGCCAAGAGTCAGGCAGGCGGGGTGGGAGGGTATTCGTAAGCCTGGGTCGACGCGGTATTAACTATTTGATTTTATTGAATTTTGAAGACAGAGGGGCCTCGCAGTGGCATCCCTCGGGTTTGCAAAGCGGGTGTGCAGGCGGTGGACAGTCCAAGGTACTGATTTCGACCGCTATTCGAGCGCGTGGGCTGGAGGGCCGCTGCCGCATCTAGTGTCCTCAGCCAGTGTACACTCGGTTTGGGCGTATTCCTGGTTGGTATGCACCTTGCTCTGCTTAAGAGCAGGGGGATCCATGAGGGGAATTTGGTCTATTACTGCTTTGGTCATGGCTTTGGCCGCGACTAGCCCAGCCTACGGCTCTCGCACGATCACCCGGTCCAAATTGGGAGAAGCCAATCCCCAAAAAGGCGCCGAAGCGCTGTCACAAAAGCTCAACCGGCTACGCAACACTTTGGAGCTGCGCGAGGGAAAACTTTCCGACAACCCTCCAGCCGGATCCGTCGATAAAACAGCGGAAACCCCAGCCAAGCACCCACAACGCTGCACACGTATGTACGCAGCGTCTGTTTGGCTTGGTTGAACCCTTTGAATTGCCAGCGATGCTGGATCCTTTTGTTCCCATGCACGGTTTGGATCCATCCAGTGGTGACTTTTCTCCTGGTGAAGGATTGGTGGCTGCTGAATGGCAGCAACGCGAGAACATCGACGGTGGGGGCCAATACAAGATTTGGGAAATCCGACGCTTGGGTGACAACGGTGGCTCCAACGTCGACGGCGAAGGAAAGCTTGATTTGAGCGGTGTTGTGGCTTGGTCCGTTGTCGACGAAGTAGGGCAGAAATTACGCAGCCTGGGAAAAGAAACCGGCGCTCGCGCCATGCTTCAAACTTACGACAAAAATACCGGTGGCAATGGTGCGAATGTGATGCCGAACCGCGAATCTCTTTCGTTGATTGCAGCGACTTTCACCAAGCAGTTTCGCAACCGTCTTGTTTCCAATTTAGGCGAAATGCGAGCAGCATCGCCTCCCAGTGACTTTCTTTTGAGTGAAGATACCCCGGATTGCGAGTCGTACATGGGCGCCGTCCAAGTTGCGATGGCGCAGCAACCTAGCTACGAAGAAAAATTGCCTAACCAGGCGCGTTTAAATCCCCTTTCTCGGGGTAGTTTGCAGCAGCGCTACCAAGCTTGCGTGCAAGCTCGTAACGCAAGCGTGCAAGCGGTCAACCCGCAGCAAGGACAGCCTGGCGATCCCGAATCGGAGCCGATTGATCAAGCTCTCACGCGGCTTAACATCGCCGCTATCGATCGCGCAGGAGTGAATGTCACCGAATTGCCGAAGCCGTCGTATTTGCAATTGACCGAGAATCAGGTCACCAGCGAATTTGCCGACTTTGAAACAGGCGGTAAAACCATCCGTGGTATCAAGCGCGAAAGCAACGCCGCTACGTTGAACTCCTACAACAACAATTTGGAAATCGCTGCTCAGTCGATGAAGAACGTAATGGCACGGTTTCCGAACATGCGTGACAACAGTGACCAGATTCGGGCCTTTAAGATTCCGCTCGGCACCAGAAGCTCTGTCGAGATCAATGGTCTGACCCGTGAGATCAAACGCGAGCTTGCGACGACATCTTTTGCAAACAGCCCGGCGATGAGCACGCCTGCGGAGAATCCTGAAAGTTTATCTGAGGACAAACCTACCGAGCTCACGGTTACTCGTAGATAGTCTGTCACATTCCTAGTGACGTTTGAGTCAACGCATTAACGGCCTTTTTCCAGCCGTTCAGGCCACTTAGCAGTGGCATGAGATTTTCTCTCGCGGTGCAGCGAGAATCTTCCGATACGTTTGTGAAGGCCAGGGGGGTCCTGGTAAAATGTTTAAAGAGGTTCGTAGGTTATGAACCGAGAAAAGCCCAATGAGAAGCTAAGTTCCGTGGCTGTGGCGCGCGACTTCTTTTCAAATGAGCTTCGCGCTGTACTTGAAAAGCGCCGCATCCACATTCAAGGCGAGGCGTTCGACTATCTGGTCACGCTACTCGTCCGTTTTATCGAAACCGAAACGTTTTTTGCCAAATCTTCTGACGGCAAGCTCGAAGAAAATTACCTCGTTAAACTCTACGCCGAATACATGCAGGGCACTCCCGAAGTGCGCAAGCAGGCGCTCAAGCGCTTGGGCGACGTGTGCTTGATGGTTACCGGATTCTTCTCCGACAGCCTGAACCGCAAACTAGTGGACGTGGATTACTACTTCGGAATGGGTGGAGCCGCCTACTGGCATTTAGCTCAGTACGGACTTTCCGGGCCGAACCCCATGTTCCAGGAGCTATCAGTCAAGTTTAAGACCGTGTCCAACGTTTTAAACGAAATGAGTGACCGCAGCGGACTTGCTAACAACAAGGATCTATTGCGGGTGTACGAGCGTTGGTTGCAAACCAAGAGCAGCCACCTGAAGGAAATCCTGTCCGAAAAAGGAATCCAGGCCCCCATCGTTCTGGATATTAAGACCAAGCACTGATCGGACGGCGGAAAGAATACGAGGCCTCTGCCTTGATCAAAGCCATTCGAAAAATTGATCGCGCGCTGAAGAATTTTTATCGTCTGGAAAATGCTTTGCCGGCGGAAACTTTCCTCGTTTCGCAACCCGCGGCCGGCGCCCTTTCAAAATCGTCCACGCAAGGCGCCCTGCTCATCGTGGATCAAGCCACAGCAGCAGAGCCAGCTTTGGAAGTGGGCATTTACTTTCACAGCTCGGTCACGCAGGAACTAAAAAGCTTAGAGCCATGGCCTCGCGCAGAATGGTCCAGCTCTCAGCGCCAGGCCTTTTCGGTAGCCACAGAAGAAATCAGCCATTTCAACTACCTTGTGGAAAAGGCCAGCAAAGGACAAAGCGTTTCGCAAATGGAGCTGGAGTTGCAAGGGGAAGTGGACCGCTTTGTTATTGCATTTCTGGCCGAGCGGCACCAACGAAAAGCCCCAAGCTTTGAAGAAATTTTTGAAACTTACTTTGAAAAGTTTCGTTGGGATTCAAAACTCAATTCACCGGAGCGCGCCCGGTACGAGGACGCCAACAGACTTGCGAAGTCGTTAGTTGCGAAACTGCGACCGATTTTTAAGAATCACCGGCGGTGGCCGGAACTCGTTCGAGAGCTCAGAAGCTTCTACAAGGCGGGTTCGTCGGAAAAAGTCCGCGCGGCGGCTTCGACTCGCCGATAATCTCACAGAACCAACCGCACCAAAAATGGCCAGACGCCCATTGCCACGGCGGCGAATGCCATTATCCAGTGTAGCCACAATCGACCTCTTTCAGGGAACAGCTGCATCCCCTCGCGGGTACGACGCCCCCGCGGTAGCGCCATTACCAACGCTAAATGGGCCGCTTTCGTCGATTGAAGTGCCAGCCCGGCCGTAAAAAGCGCCGCTATCCCCATGCCGCTTGTAAGAATGTGCGCGAGTGCCTCCGGATAAAGGACCGCTGCACCAATCCAGGGCTGTCCCCAAGCTCCAAGAAGAAAAATGAAACCGGGAAACGTTGCCACCCACTGAGAGTTCAGCATTCCCCGCAGCGTGCGTTCCGTGTTCTCAACGCCTTCGTTTTCCAACCAGGCAAAGAAGACCACGAGAGCGAACAGAACAAAATGCGCGGGCCAGAATAACGCAAACAGCGCGCCCGTTTGGCCGGAGGTAGCGGCCAAGCCGAAGAAAGCCCAAAACCATCCTACATGCGCGGTTTTGAAGCTTGTGATCACATCAGACAATTGATTGCGCGACTGGCTTATCCATTGAAAGACGATGAACACCAGCAACCCTAAAGAAAGCAGGTAGGGAGCGAGCAGTTCAAATCCCTGCAGGAGAACTCGTTGGACGAACACCCAGGCAAAAAGCATGGATGGGATGGCATAGGTACTCATGTGCTGGAGCGTGTGTTTGAGCCCCAGGGCGCGCGAAGGCAGAAGACCGGAACGCAGTGCAAGTACCGCCACTGTGAGGCCTAGCGCCAAACGCGTGCTCGGCGCCGCCGGCTCCAATGGAGAAAGCCTGGCGACGGCGTCATTCCAGGAAGCTGTCGGCGATTGCACCGTCCACCAGAGGATGCACGCGATAGCCAGCAAATGGCCTAGTTGCTCTACAAAGCTATTGCGAGGAGAACGGCTCCACTTCAAGAACAGCAAGCAGCTTAGGAAAAAAAACTCCATCGCAACCAGCGACAGGACGACCGAATCGCTGGTTACAGCCACAAGAAAAAGCGAAAGTTGAATGAAGCTCCAAACCGCTTGCGTTCGCGTTCGTTGCGACGGGGTGCCTCGTTGCCACTCGCTGATCCAGTAGCTCCCCAGTGTAGCTGTGAGCAAACCAAGCGCGGCATAGGAGTATGCAGTGACCTGAAAAAAACGGGATAATTCGACGAATGTACTGGAATCAAACACCGAAGTACCTCCGCGCCAAGAGCGTGTAGTTTTTGGTTGGCCAACGAAGAAATGAGTCTGAGAACCAGTACGCCACCAGCACCGTCAGGCAACCCGCGACACTCCCCAGCAAGCCCAAGCAAAAAACAGCGCTCCAGAACCAAGAGATTTCCAATAACTTTGCAAAAGCAAAATCTGTGAAACCAAAAGGCATGCTTGCCAGCAAAAGCACCAAACTAGACACGCAGAAAGTTGCGAGTACTTTTCTCGCCGGTCCCTCCAAACAAGCAATCCAGCCGGTGCGAGTCATCTGCAGAAAAAGGGGTATGCGCACATTCAGAACGCCCAGTAGCACCAAGGGTACGAAATGAACCAGTCGGTACGCGGAACGGTTTTCTGGCATCAGAGCGCAAGCCAGTATGGAAGTGGCTTGGCAAGCGATGAACGTTCCCTTCAAGAACGTGTCAAAGGAGTTGGCTTGGAAAGCTGTAAAACCGCCGAATGCGACGGCCGCTACCAGAAGCGGCGCCAACCCGTCCACCGACGAGTCGGGAGCAAGCCGAATCGCGAGCAGTGTTGCGGGAAAAGCAAATGCCAGAGCGGCGGCCACGAACCCCGCTCTGCGCAAGCTGCGGTCTTGCGATTCCATTGCTTGGTAAACGCTGCCAAAACTCAAGACAGACAGGGCAAGCCAGCACAGCGATTCCGCTTGCGGCAACGAATAGCCGACTAAAGCAAAACCCAAGATGGCAATGCTAACCGTGAAGACCACCGTGAGTCGTTTGAGGTCTGTGGAAACCAAATCCGTGGGTGGGCCTGCAGAACGTGCAGTGCAGAACAACGCCGCAAAAGCGGTGATCTGCCAGATTGCGAAGAAAGTCTGAATGTTGGCGCAAGACAGCACGAGAGACAGTCCCCCATCAACAGCGATCCACCACCCTGCCGATGCCACATGCCGTGTATTCCAAATCAGAAATAGGACCGCGATCTTTACTGCCAGCAGCAGTGAAAGATTCGGGGAAACAAAAGCCGCCGGAAAGTCGAGCACCGGCCAAGACCAGCGTCCCTGCAAAACTTCCATCGTTGGGTCCCAGCCTCCCGTGATGACGACGAGAGCAGCGCAAGCAATGACATTCAAGACCGACCAGCTAACCGCTGCGCGCAGGAACAATGGCCGCGCGAATACGGCTCGCGTAATGGGAAAAAGCAGACTTATCCATCCGAGAAATGTCAGTGTGTGAGGGTCTAGAAATTTCACATGGCCACCTTTGTGAATAGTAGCGCTGCGCCAGCTAGCAGCACGGCAAACCACACCACCGATTGACTTGCGGAAGCCAATGCTCGCGAAGAGCTGTGCAGCAGCAATGCAGGCGAACACCAAACAAATTGTTCGATTCGTTTCCAGTTCCCATCGTACTGGGATCGGTGAGTGGGTTCGAATTTGCGGCGAAATGAAAATCGAGTTAGCAGCGGCGGAGCCCAAATCTTGGCGCTTAGTGCTCCAATTCCCGTAAAGAGCACCGCCGGGCCGATAAGCCAGGCAACCGAGGCCAAATCAAGGCGCTCAAATGAAAGTGTCGCCACAATCGTGATGTCCATGGATGCAAAAAATAAACAAGCGATGAGCATCGCAGATTCGACGATAAAACTGCGTGAAGAGAGGGTTCGCCCACTTTCTCCCCATAGCAACGCTCCACCAATCAGTCGCCCCGCAATTATGCTCAGTGAGAGAGTGACTACGTAAAAAGTTGCTTTCTCTGGCCAGTAAACTATTGCGCCTTCACTTAAGAACCGATTGAGCTGGAAAATTAGAGAAGAGGAAGGAACCACGAACGTCCAAGCACCCACGACTAGAATCACGAACGCCAGCGAAGTTCCTCGTATCCACGACGAGACGCTCTCGGTGGATTCAATATGTGTACAAAGTGCCCACGCTAGAGCGAGTGAAAGAAATGTTTGGAAGGCGCCAACCAGAATCCAATCTGTTTGAAGCGAGGTCAATGACAGCGCCCAAAGCAACCAACCATTCAGGCAAAGGGCCGCTAGCGCACTGCGTGTTCGCTTCGAAGCAAAGACAAGCGCCAACGAAAGTAGAGCCGTCGCCACGGCGAGTGCCTGTACTGCGGCATCGTAGGATGCATGCAGAGCTTCAAAAAAATCGGAACGTATTCCGGTGTTCGGATCGATCAGTAGCTGAACGGCGGGGAAGGCAAACCCAACGGTTTGCATGAAAGCAAAAGGAAGGTCGCGTTCATCGCTGGATATCTTATCGTCTTCGAATAACGACGTGAGTGGGGCGAGCGATATCCGGCAAAGGCAAGCCGACCATAATAATGTGGCCGATGCTGACAAAGTGGGTGTGGGCACCGCAGGGAAGTTCCAAATGCCACTCACATTATCGCCCGAGATGTAGAACAGACTGATTCCTATAAAAAACAGGACGTCGCTGATTGCCACGGCAAGTAGGTTCCACTTGAACCCGAGCTTGGAAGCAGCTTCTGATTTTCTTCGTCTATGGCTGTCCCAAAATAGCCACATCCAAGAACTTCCAAGCCATGACAGTGCGATGAGTTCCACTCTCGAATTTAAGATGGGAAGCGCAAGTAGCACCGTTTGCAAACCAACGAACTCAGATCCGCGCTGAGAGCTTTCACTCGATTGGGAGAGGGTAGTTCCTTCGCCTGCGGTCCAAATCGAAAATAAAAGCGAAACTGAAAACGCCGCAATCACGAGAAGGAATCTGGTGGGTTCATTATCGAGTTGCGATACCAGAACGCCCAAAGTCACCAGATTGGCCAGGACCACCATCCATAGGAGTCGGTTGTTCCAACGAAGGGTGGCCGCATGAAAGCGGCTGGTAAATATAAAGAAAAGATAAACGCACAGAGAACCGAGAATGAGGGAGTTCATGAGAGAACCTTATTCTCGTGGTTAATCGCTTCTGGAGCAATACCGACGAGAGTGTTGGTTGAAGATGACGCGCCGCCAACCGCGACAATTGCTCGATTTGCTGCTAGTTCCTACTTGTAGAGGGTGTTGGCGTGTCGGAAAAAGCGTTTCAGAAAGTATCCGTTATCGGCAGTGGAAGTTGGGGAACAGCTCTTGCGCATGTTTTGGCCGGAGCGGGACACAGACCGGTTTTGTGGGGACGCGATGCCGCGGTCACCGAATCCATCCTGCAACGATCCGAGAATTCAAAGTATTTGCCCGGCCTCAAGCTTCATTCGTCCGTCACAGCCAGCTCGGACCTGGTGAAAACGCTGACAGAGAGCCAGTGCATTGTGTGTTCGATCCCAACGCAGTCGATTCGCACCGTGTTTGCACCCCATGCTTCGTTGCTTCACGGCAAGACTATCGTGAATTCCTCCAAAGGAATCGAGATCGGCTCGCACCTGCGAGTGAGTGAAATATTCAAGCAGATTGCGCCGTCGGCGCAGTACCTGGTTTTGTCGGGGCCCAGTTTTGCCGAGGAAGTGGTAAAGGGTTTGCCCGCGGCGTTGACGCTCGCTGGCGGCTCCCCCGAATCGACCAAGAAAGTTCAAAACACTTTCAGCTCGCCTTTGTTCCGCTTGTACACTTCCACCGACATCGTCGGAGTGGAGATTGCGGGAGCATTGAAGAACGTCATCGCCATCGCCACCGGCATGGTCACTGGTTTAAAGCTGGGGTACAACGCGCAGGCAGCGGTCATTACGCGCGGTCTTGCTGAGATGGCCCGGCTGGGCAGGCGTTTGGGGGCCGAGCCGCTCACCTTCTTAGGGTTGGCTGGCATGGGAGACTTGGTTCTAACCTGTACTGGACCGCTGAGCCGCAACCGCCGCCTGGGGGAAGCGCTTGGCCAAGGTAAATCTCTAGCCACGGTTCAAACGGAATTGGGTGGAGTCGCGGAAGGCTATTTCACGGCCAAAGCGGCACGCAACTGGGCCGATTCCATTTCCGTCGATATGCCGATCTTGCGCGAGGTCTATGGAATCCTTTATGAAGGGACGTCCACTCGCGATGCTGTGATTTCGCTCATGCGCCGCGATCTAAAAGAAGAGATAGAATAAATCTCTAAATTCGATGGAAAGTTTGAAAGCTGAAAATTGGCTGCTCCGCCCAGGACAGCCTCTGGAAAAGGCTTCGCGTTTTGCGGGCCTGGATGACGTGGGCAAAGCCCTCGTACTGGCGACGTACGCCGAGCGGAGTCGGGAACCAGTGCTGGCGGTTTTCGCCACCAAAGCCACCGCACGCTCTGTCGTTGACAATCTGGAATGGCTTTTGGGTCGGGAGCGGTTTCAGCGCGTCCACTATTTGCCCCATTTGGATTTGGATTATTACCGAGGCCTTTTGCCGAATCCAGAACTTGTCTGGGAACGAAACTGCGCGCTTTACCATGCACTCAAAGACGCACGTAAACGTCTGTTTGTTACCTCTTTGCCGGCGCTTACGTTGAACACCATGAGCCCCGCCCAGTTCCAATCCTCGATAAAGTCACTCAAAAAAGATCAAGTTGAGGATCGCGATGCCTTGGTGCACGCGTTGATGGATTTAGGGTACCAGCGCCAGCCAACAGCCTACGACCCCGGAGTCTTTGCGGTTCGCGGCGGGGTGATAGATATTTTCTCGCCGCTTTACAAGCAACCCTTCCGCATTGAGTTCTTCGACGAGCAAATAGAAGAAATCCGATTTTTTGATCCGCATACACAGCGCTCGGCGGATCCGGTCGAAGAGGTCTGCGCTATTCCCGTCAGCCAAATCCTGATGCCGAGCGCAGAAGACTTTGATTTGGTTCTGGCTACAGTGAAAGATCGTATGGATTCGCTGGGCATGGCCAAAGCCGACCGCGACCAATTGTTGGAACGGCTGCGCGACCGAGTTGTGCCGGCGGACAGCATTTTTCTGTACCCTTACTTCAGTAGGGAACTTGCAACTGTTTTTGATTTTTTTCCCGCCGAAACAGTTTACTGGTGGGATGGCCCTACAACGCTGCTTGAGACTTTGCGAGACACCGAATTTCCGCGTTTAAAGACGCAAGTTTCTCTATTTGAAAAGCAGCCGCTGCCTATAGCTTCGGCAGAATCGTTGATTGTTTCGGAAGAAGCATTCACCAAGCGGTTGGCCGGTGATTACTTTTTTGAAAGCTTCGACTCCGGTGTGCCGGGTACCCTACATTTACCCAACTTCGAGGTCATGTTGGGAGAAGCGCAGGCCCGCGCTAGGCAGAAAGCCGCCGTTGCTTCCGCCCTGCAAACGTATTCGTCCAGCTTTCGGGAATGGATAGATAAAGGGTATCGAATTCACCTGGTTTGCCACACCCGCACGCACGCCGAAAGATTCCAAAGCCTGGTTGAGCCCTATGGCATCGCGTGCACGATCAAAGACGAAGGCACTCCTGCTGTACGCGAGTTACTCACGAGCGATCCCATGCGGATCACTCTGTGGCAGGGGTATCTGTCGCACAGTCGAATATTCACCGAATTGCGCCTGGTGCTGCTAAGTGAAGAAGCTATTTTTGGGCAGAAGAAGCGAAGCAAATCCACGGCTGCAAAACCCGTCGATACAGAAAAGCTTCTTGCCGCTTTCCGCGACATCAACGTTGGCGACCTTGTGGTCCATAAAGAGCACGGGATCGGTAAGTACTTGGGTCTGAAGACCATGGACTTCCAGGGCAGCCCTAATGACTACGTGCTGCTTGAGTACCGGGATGGCGACAAACTTTACATTCCCGTTTACCGACTCAATGTTTTGCAGCGGTACTCGGGCGGAGAAGGCCACGCACCACCTCTCGATAAACTGGGTGGGGATGCTTGGGCCAAAACCACTGCCCGTGCGCGCAAAGCTGCCACGGAGCTTGCGGCGGAGTTCTTGCGCATACAGGCTTTGAGAAAAACCCGCCGTGCTTTTGCGTTCACGCCGCCTGGAAACGACTACCAGCAATTTGAGATGCAGTTTCCCTACGATGAAACACCCGATCAGTGGAAAGCAATCCTGGAAGTCATGGACGATATGGGAAAACCAACGCCCATGGATAGGCTCATCTGCGGCGATGTCGGCTACGGAAAAACCGAAGTAGCCATGCGGGCCGCTTATCGCTGCCTGCTCGACCAAAAGCAGGTGGCGGTGCTGGTGCCCACAACGGTGCTTGCGTTTCAGCACTACGAATCGTTTTGCCGTCGTATGAAGGATACCGGCGCTCGCATCGAAGTGGTCTCGCGCATGCGCTCCGCCGCTCAAGTAAAGCAGGTCCTAGCAGATGTGAAAGACGGCAAAGTGGACGTACTGGTGGGCACGCACCGCCTTTTGTCGTCGGACGTTCAATTTAAAGATTTGGGGCTCGTGATTGTCGACGAGGAGCACCGCTTTGGGGTGGTTCAGAAAGAGCGTTTGAAGAAGCTGTGTGCCGAAGTGCACATGCTTTCGATGAGCGCGACTCCCATTCCGCGCACCCTCAACATGGCACTGGGGGGACTTAAGGAAATTTCCATTATCACCACGCCACCGCCGGACCGTTTGTCGGTGCGCACTTTTGTCAGCCGCCACACGCCTGACATTATCGCGGAGGCCATCACCAACGAACTTGCCCGGGGTGGGCAAGTGTTCTTTGTCCACAACCGCATTGAGACATTGTTTGGTGTCGCCGATGAATTGCAGCAACTTTTGCCCAAAGTAAAAATGGAAGTGGCTCACGGGCAGATGGATGGCGATATTCTCGAGAAGAAGATGCTTACGTTTTACCAAAACGAAGCACAGGTTCTGGTGTGCACGGCAATCATAGAATCGGGCATCGACATTCCCAAAGCGAATACCATTCTCATTGATCGTGCGGACACGTTTGGTCTGGCGCAGTTGTACCAACTTCGTGGGCGCGTGGGCCGGTCCTCGCAACGAGCCTACTGCTACTTGCTTGTTCCAGGTGAAAACCAAATGACCGAGGATGCCAAGCAACGCTTGCAGGTACTGCAACGCTACACTGAATTGGGTGCGGGCTTTAGCATCGCGAGCCACGATTTGGAGATCCGCGGCGCGGGAGATCTGCTGGGTAAAGAGCAATCGGGCCACCTGCACGCAATTGGAATCGACATGTACATGGAGCTTTTGGAAGAGAGCATCCAGGCGCTAAGAGGCGAAGCCAAAAAGGTAGAAATCGAACCCGAGATCAGCATGAAGATTTCCGCGGCATTTCCGGAGTGGTACTTGCCGGATATAGGAGAGCGTGTCGCGCTGTATCGCCGCTTGTCCAGTGCCGAGGACGAAAATGAAATTGCGGATATCGAATCAGAGATTCGCGATCGCTTTGGTGCGCTGCCCGAGGAAGTTGTCCACCTGCTAGGGCTCATGCAAATTCGCTTGTATCTAAAGCGATTGCACGTACTTCGAATGAGCTGTGGGCCAAAGCGTACCTCTCTGCAGTTCGCCGACAGTACGCCGGTGAAGCCGGAGCAAATTATTCAGCTTTTAAAAAAATACCCCACCCGCTTCTCTGTCACCCCCGACAACAAGCTTGTCTTCGAAGCCGAGGGCTCGGACTGGCGCTCTCAATTGAAGGAAGTCGCGCGCATCAGCGATCTGCTAGTGGCCTAAGTTGTGCCCCCACCTGGGAACGGATAGACTTATTGTAAAAACAAGGAGATCGGTATGGACGTGGAGCGTCGCAAAGGCCTGGATCCTATTTTGGGGGAAGCCGAACAAGATTTGATGACTCTCGTCGATTTGCAGCGCTTTCTAGCGGAAGAGCTGTCCGACTCCGTCGATTTCTCCACGGATTTCAGCAAGAGTTTCACGCCACTGAGCGAAGGGCTGGGCATTCACCAAGCTAAGCCCAAAGCCGTGGATAGCCTGATGCGTTTCCCCGCTGAGTTGCCGCGTACATTCCAGCAAGTAGAGCCCTTGCCCACGCCTCCTCCTATCGACGAACAGCAGGCGGCTGTCGAGGATCTGTTGGATCAGCATCCGCTTCCGCGCGCCACTGCCCCAGTAGCCGCACCAACTCAGGCCAAGGCGGTCACGCGCTTTGTCGACGAAAGTGTCATCGAAGAAGAGTTTGAAAGCCGAACTGACAACGGTGCTGTCAGTTCTTTTCGGGTAAAGGACAACCGACTGAAGCACGCTTTAGGCGAAAGAGAAGACGCGTCGACATCGCTGCCCCGGCTCGACGACGAACGAACGCAGTCTGTCCCTCCGCCGCTTCCCAAAGCAGGTTTGCTGCGGCGATCGATGGCAGCTTTGATGGATCAGGTTTTTGTCTGGACTCTTGCGGTCCTGACACTCGTGTTTGTGACGAACGTGTTGTCCAGTGGATCGGCACAAATCTCGGGTAAGTTGCTCAAAGAATTTACGCGCCCCGAATTTGCGAAGTACCTTGTGGGCGGTTTCGCGGCCATTTGGTTCTGCTACCTGACTCTGAGCGTGGGCGTTTTGGAATCTACTTTTGGAATGTGGATTTGGGGCATGCGTATTAACTACGGCCGTGAGCAGCGCTTCTTTAAGAAAGTCGCCCGCGTGGGATTGAGCTTTTTGTTTCTGCCGGCCGTGCTGCCCGGATTGTTGCTAGCGTACCAGCGGCAGGGCAAGAACCTAATTGATTCTCTCTCGGGCACCGACGTTTTTCGAACCACCTAAAGACACGCGAGCCTTTCTCGCCTTTAGCGACGCAGTCGTGTACTTTGGGTCGGCATGCGGGATCCGCTTTCAAAAATCCGCTCTTTGGACGAAGTCGCGGCGACTGCCCTTAAACTGCGCGAGCAGGGTAGGTGTGTGGTGACTACCAATGGCTGTTTCGATTTGCTGCATTGGGGACACATCCAGTATCTGCACCAGGCGCGCTCTTTGGGAGATTGCCTGATTGTACTGCTCAATACCGACAGTTCCGTGAGCGCGCTCAAGGGACCGCATCGTCCAATTCAGAATGAAACTGCTCGCCTGCGGCAAATGGCGGGACTGGAATCTGTCGATTACGTTTGTCTGTTTGGCGAACCCACTCCTGAAGCGGCACTAGCCCGCATTCAGCCAAACATTCACTGCAAAGGCGGCGATTACCGCCCGCAGGATCTGCCAGAGGCAAAAGTCGTGCAGGCGGGCGGCGGAAAAGTGGAGTGCCTGAAGCTCGAGCCCGGTTTCTCGACGACAAGTATTGTCGAACGCATTTTACAGGCGGAATCCCACTAGGACCGATGCGGTGGGGATTGTGTCGTTGAAATCCAACTGCACGCTTAAGCTCATCGGCAGCTCCAATTCAAACCCTGCAAACAGTTTAAAGCTCGTAATCGTACCGCTGTCGCTCGTGGCACCGTAATTACCGTCGATATCTCCCGCGCTCAGAGAGAATGCGATGCCGCCATAAGGGCGCAGTCGAACGTAATCTTTGCTAATGGAAATTCCCGCTTCCACGGTGTGTGCCCGCAATGTGTTGTTCAACGCCAACATGCGCGTGTAGCCCAAATACACAGCAGTCGCGAGCCAGTTTTCATCTTCCGGACGCACGGTCCATTTCAGAAGCGCCCCGTAAGTGGCCACACTGTTGCGCATGACGAAGGGAAAAGTGCCTAGAATGATCTCACCACCGTCACCCAACCCCTTGGCGATGTAGAACCGAGGCATTGGAAAAAACGTCGGCAGCGTTCCATTGCGACTACCCAGCTGGTTGGAATCCCGGGTGGGCATCAGGGTCAACTCCACCCCGGCCTTAATCCCCGGCCAAGCTTCCAGTGCTTCGCTGGACCGCAGTGGGCGAATCGCTGAGCCCGAGCCAAACCGCCTCAGCAGCTTTCCAACGTCCTCGGATGAAAGACCGGTGGGAAAGGAAGCCGCCGGTATCGAGGAAGCGAAGAGCGCGCCCCATGCAAGAACGAGGTTAAATGCGGTGCGGTAACCCGAGTGGCTGGCCATAAAGTGTATCTTCCCGTTCAATTGATTTTTTTTCAAAACGGATCGACGCTTAGCCGATGCCAAACAACTTGGAATTCGGCGCGAAAAGCGATCCCAAAGTACCGGAGCTATTCGATAAATATTTGGAATACTTGAAGAATGAGAAGAGTTCCAGCCCTTATACGCTCACTAATTACTCCATCGATTTGCGCCACTGGATGGGTTTCTTGTGGAAACACTCCGAAGCACAGCGTGACCCGGTAAGCGCGCTCACCGATCTAACGCTGCTAAGAAAGTTTTTGGCTGAACAGCGGCAGAAGCACGAGCGCTCCACCGTGGCGCGGCGGTTGAGCGTGATCAAGGGTTTTCTTAAGTTTCTCTACCGCGAGCAAATCGTCGAAAAGAACGTGGCAAAGCTCATCAGCTTGCCCAAATCCGAGCAGAAGCTGCCCGACGTGCTCAAGCCTGAAGAAATTACCCAGATCCTGCGATCGATCCCACCCAATACGTTGTTCCAAAAGCGAACCCTCGCCGTGATTGAACTGCTGTACTCAACCGGCATGCGTATTTCCGAGCTAGCGGGCTTAAGCTACCAGGACTTGGATTTAAGAGCAGGAACCGTCCGCATTATCGGAAAAGGCAACAAAGAGCGCATTGTCCCCATGGGCAGACATTGTCAAAACGCCATCCATGCCTATATTTCCAGCGTGCCTTCGGTTGTGAAGTCGGCGGACCAAACTCCGCTGTTTTTAAACCGGGAAGGCGAAAGGGTGTCCGTTAGGACCCTTCAGCGCGATTTGCGCCGTTATGCCGTGGAAGCTTTGGGCCCCGAAGGCCTAAAAGTCACTCCACATACGTTTCGTCACTCTTGTGCTACTCACTTGCTTGCGGCGGGTGCGGGGCTTCGGGAGATTCAGGAACTGTTGGGACATGAATCCCTGGTAACGACTCAAAAGTACACGCAAGTGGATATCGATCGGCTGAAGCGCTCTTACGACCAAGCCCACCCTCGTGGAAAAACCAAAAAGCCCCGGGGCAGTGCTTAGGACACTGCTTGGAGACATCCCCCGAGGCAAAGGATGTTGAAGTGCCACAAGCGTTGGAAAGAAAAGTTTACGACGGCCGAATCATTCGAGCCACGACGGTATTGTGCGTGCAGCGCGGTTTGCAAACGGTGATTGCCGCCGATGGGCAGGTCACTCTGGGTAACTCGGTCATCAAAGGCAGCGCAAAGAAGATCCGCAGCCTGTACCAAGGGCGAGTGGTGGCTGGCTTTGCCGGTGGGACAGCGGACGCGTTTACGTTGTTCGAGCGGTTTGAAAACAAACTGCAGACTTACTCGGGCGATTTGCTTCGTAGTGCCGTCGAACTTGCCAAGGATTGGCGGATGGACCGCAGCTTGCGACGGCTGGAGGCAATGCTCATTGTCGCCAATACCAAGCGTCAGTTTATTCTTTCGGGAGTAGGCGATGTTATTGAGCCCGACGAAGGTATTACGGCCATCGGCTCGGGTGCTCCTTTCGCTCTGTCCGCCGCGCTTGCCTTAAAGCGCAAAACGGAATTAAGTGCCGAAGCTATCGCCACCGAAGCGATGGCGATAGCCGCGCAGCACTGCATTTACACCAACGACAAGATTTCAATGGAAGTACTGAACGATGGATAAAGAAAAACCTGTAATTGAAGCGAGGGATTTGACTCCCTCGGAAGTGGTTCAGAGGCTAGACAAGTACATCGTCGGTCAGCGCGATGCCAAACGTGCCATGGGCATTGCTTTGAGAAACCGGTGGCGGCGGCAGAATGTGCGCGAAGATCTGCGCGATGAGATTTTTCCAAAGAACATTCTCATGATTGGCCCCACGGGTGTGGGCAAAACCGAGATCGCGCGCCGTTTGGCCCGGTTGGCCAACGCTCCTTTCGTGAAAGTGGAAGCTACCAAGTACACGGAAGTGGGTTACGTCGGAAAAGACGTGGAATCGATGGTGCGTGATTTGGTCGAAATCGCCATCAACATGGTGCGCTCCAAGGAACGCGAGCTCGTGTTGCCGAAAGCAAAAGAGCAGGCGGAAGAGCGCATTTTGGATCTGCTCGTGCCGTCGGAACGCTCCGGAGAAACCATGGCTCCTCAGCGTATGGAAAGTTCCACGCGTGATAAGTTTCGCCAGATGCTGCGAAATGGTGAGTTGAGCGACCGGGAAGTACAGCTCGATCTAAAGGAAAAGCCTCAGGCCATGTTTGAAGTTTTCGCCATTCCTGGAATGGAGGAAATGGATAACAACTTGCGCGACATGCTGGGCAATATGCTGCCGAAGAAAAGCAAACGCCGCAAAATGCGCGTCAAAGAGGCGCTGAAGATTCTGGAGCAGGAAGAAGCGCAGCGACTGGTGGACATGGAGCGGGTCATTCCCCAGGCCATTCAATTGGCCGAGCACCACGGAATTATTTTCCTCGATGAAATGGATAAGATCGCTGAATCCAAGGAAACGTTCCGCGGAGCCGGGGTTTCTCGCGAAGGCGTGCAACGCGACTTGTTGCCAATAGTTGAAGGCAGCAACGTGAACACCAAGTACGGTGTAGTGAAAACGGATCACATGCTCTTTGTAGGCGCCGGCGCTTTTCACCAGGCCAAGCCTTCGGATCTCATTCCCGAGTTGCAAGGCCGTTTTCCCATTCGAGTGGAGATGCAGAGTTTGTCGACGGATGACTTCATCCGCATCTTGACCGAACCTCGCAACAGTTTGCTGAAACAGTATTCGGCACTCATGGAAACCGAAGGCCTAAAGCTGACATTCTCCGAAGATGCAATCCGGGAAATTTGCGAAATTGCCACCGAAGTAAACGATCGCACCGAGAATATTGGTGCCCGGCGGTTGCACACTATCCTCGAGCGAGTGCTGGAGGAAATCAGCTTTGACGCCAGCAACCAGCGCAATGAGACCATTGAAATCACAGCCAGTTACGTTCGCGATCGCGTGGGCAATTTGACCCGCAATGAAGACTTAAGCCGGTACATTTTGTAATGGCCCGCGATTTCTAGTATTAGCCTTTGGGTGCTTGAACCCATCCAATTATTCGCAGACCGCTTTGGGCCCATTCGCTATTTCATGGCGCCCATGGCCGGCATTACCGACGTTGTATTCCGTTCGCTTATCCGCGAGTTGGGAGCCCAAGCGGTAGTCTCGGAGCTGGTTTCCTCTGAAGGCTTAGTCCGAAAAAGCGAAAAAACTTACGATCTTATCCGTTACGCCGAGAGCGAGCGGCCCTGTGGCATCCAGATTTTCGGATCGGAAGAAGCTTCGTTGGTGGAAGCGGCCCGCATTGTCGAAGCGCATGGCGCCGATTTCGTCGATTTGAATTTGGGTTGCCCGGTCAAGAAAGTGGTTTGCGACGGTGCTGGCGCCGCCTGGCTGCGTGAGCCGTTAAAACTAGGCCGGGTGCTCGAGTCCATGAAGAAGGCGCTCCGCATCCCGCTCACGATCAAAGTACGCACGGGGTGGGATGAGAGTTCGCGCAACGTCAAAGAAGTGGTCCATGTGGCGGCCGAGTCAGGCGTCAGCTGGGTTGCGATTCACGGCCGCACACGCGCGCAGGGCTACTCGGGATTGGCAGACTGGGAGCTTATCCGCGAAGTGGCCATCCAAAGCCCCATCCCCATTATTGGCAACGGCGATATTCTGACCAGCGAGCAAGCTGTGCAACGCATCGAACAAGGTTACTGCCATGCGGTGATGATCGGTCGGGGTGCTTTGAAGAACCCATGGATCTTTGCCGAGATCTTGGCACCTGAAAAAGTCGACTACGACTTCGTGAAATTGGTGGAGCGGCACATTGATTTAGCGCTCCAACACAAAGAGCGAAGGCGGGCTTTTTTGTCGCTGAAAAAGTTTCTGGCTTGGTACGCAACGGGCTATCGGAACGCGTCGCATTTTCGCGCCGCTATTTTTGAAACCGAGGATCTCGAAGAGCTGCGAAAAATCGCCGTGGATTTCTTTGAGCAAACCAAGTTCCGACCCGTGGACGATGGCCAGCCATTCCTGATGGGCGGCCACGGCTAAGAACTTACTCGCCGACTGCCTTGAGGATAGCCCGACAAAACGCAGGCAAGTCATCGGGTGTGCGCGAAGTAATCAAGTTGCCGTCGACAACGACTTCTTCATCCACCCAACTGGCCCCTGCGTTCACCATATCGTCTTTAATTGCCGAAAAACTGGTGCACTTGCGGCCCTGGAGAATCTTCGCGGAAACCAGCACCCACCCAGCGTGGCAAATGGCGGCGACCGTTTTCTTCTTAGAGTTCATGGCAGCGACTAGATCCACAGCGCTTCGGTTCATCCGGATTTTATCAGGAGCCCAGCCACCTGGAATGATGACGCAATCATAATCGTCGGGCCGCACTTCTTCGACCATGGTGTCGACCGTGATCGGGTAACCGTACTTGCCCTTATATTTTTCCTGAGTGTCGATACCAGCGCTAACCACTTTCCAGCCAGCTTCGCGCAAGCGCAGAATCGGGTACCAAACTTCTAGATCTTGATAATCGTTGGCGATGAGCACCACAGCTTTTTTCATAGAAGCAAAGTTTGCTGCGAAGGGCGTGGGTTGGCAAGACGCTGGGTTACGCCGCCAGTGTCATGTCAGCAAGTCTGGATAAAGGGTTCTAGTCTTGAGCGGTTTGCTCGCCAAAGCCCGCGGTTCTAAGCAGTGCGTCTTGAGGACTCGTGGGTGCCGGCTTTTGGCGGTGCAACGCCAGACGCGGCATGCGCGAATTCGCAATCGGGCTCTTGTTCATACGGCCACGAGCCGAGGTTGCCGTGCGAGAGGCCACAGGCAAGTAAGCTCTTCGCATGGAGGCCAACCCTCGACCGCCCGCCGGCATCAACAGAGCGTCGGTGTAAATTTCCGGAGCCCCTTTGCGGAGCGCGTGGATCTTGTTGCTCACACGCTGGAAGTACTTCAAGCGGTGCTTGAAATTGGGCGAATTGTAGAAAGACCAAAACGGTAACGAGCCGGTATCCACCCGCTGTTCCAAATCCTTCAAAATCCAAGCGGCAATCTGGAAGCTGATGGAAGGCTTCTTTAAGTCCTTCACGGTCAGGTTTCCGAACTCTCGCTTCAGCTCAGCATTGGTCAGCCAGCTCTTTAAAATCTGGCAAATGCCAATCTCTCCCGCGGGCCCTTCTGGCAGCTCTGCTCGGAAACCGCTCTCCTGCTGGGCAATAGAAATCAATAAAGCCGGGTGAATATTAAAGCGCTTGGAAGCCTTGTGAATGGCGATAGCGTAAGCCACGTACTTGGCGTTGGGCAAAAACGGCTGAACGGCGCTGATGCCGCGGGCGATTTTAAGAACCTCACGCATTTCCGCCTGGGTGGCGGCATGGGCTCTGGTGGGCAAAGTGCTAGCGGCGAGCACCAGCCCGAGTACTACGACAGCATGCATTTTCCAGTTACCTCTCATGGGTTCGTTCGTCGCCTTTAAAAAAGTGCCCACTTATACACGTTCCCATCTTTAGATTGCAACCCAGGGGCCGAGCAGGGCCCTTGGAGCTAAGTATTTGAAATATCAGGATAAAACGGAAAAAATACAGGTCAGACTGTGTCGGAAGATTGGTCAGCTCCGTCCCCTAATGGGAAAAGCGAAGTATTCTTGCAGTGTTAAGTGTCTGGTTTTCGGACGGTCGGTCCAAAATATTTTAAATGCGTATTATCCCAAGCAAACGAGGGTGGGGGCCTTGCTCGACCGTCCAGACGCCAGACGGTAAGTGATTGGGGGGCTATATATTGCCCGTAAGTAGCTGATATTCGATGTTTTGTAGAGATTCCTCGAGACTGCTTCCTACATTTCCCAAGGAGCGAGCGAACTTTTCCGCATTCAAGCTGGTGTCCTGGCCTCGAATTTCGGGAGTGTTGTGTGCGGCTCGCAGTTTTTCGCCTTCCATGGGGTGCAAGTGGGTCGCGGGGATTTTGAGTTGCCTAGCCAGCTTGTGGGCAAACTCAAAATACGAAGCTTTTCCGCCGCCGGGGCAGTGGAAAATCCCATTCACGTCTGGGTCGGCGTGCAAAAGCCGCTTGGCCGCAAGGACCACGTCTTTAACGTTCTGAAATGTTCGGTACTCATCGGAAATGAAGTGCGCTTCTTTGGCTGACCACATTTGCGTTAGCAATCGCGGCAAGAGCCCATCCGACAAGCGTGGACCAAAACCAAACAGAGTTCCCAATCTCAACGTGATCGTATTTTCAAACTCCAGTAACAGCTCTTCTGCTCTCGCTTTGGCAGCCCCATAGCTGCTGGAGGGATCGACGGGATCCTCTTCGGTGTAATTTCCCTTTTGTCCGGAAAAAACTTTCGCGGTGGAAAAATAAATTAGCCGACCACCCAGCGGGCGCAAGCACAGTGCAATGTCCGCTGCGGCTTCGGCGTTTACGGTCAACGCGTGCAGCGCATTGTCGGTACACGCACCTTCATCGCGAATCGCCGCGCAATAGAACACCACTTGAGGCCGCACGCGCATCAACACATCGAACAGCGCACTCTCTTTGAGCAGATCGACGTGGAAAAGTGGGACTTGTTTCAATTGGAACGGGTTGGTGTGGTACGTGCCGTAAACGCAGTTGTCTTCTCGCAGCGCGATTGCGAGGTTTGCGCCCACCAGCCCGGAGGCCCCAACGATGAGAACTCGTTTCACGAACGCTATTGTCTCAGCGAATGGCTCTTTAGTGAATCTCAGTTTGGTTAACCACTCGGCGTGCGGCGGTTAGTGAAATCCAAAGAGCTTTCTGGCATTGGCCGTGGTCACTGCGGCAACCTGTTCCGGCGTCTGCCCCCGCACTTTTGCAAGGACCATCGCCGTGTGCGGCAAAAAGGACGGCTCGTTGGGTTTGCCGCGCTCTGGCACCGGCGCCAGGAACGGACAATCTGTTTCCACAAGCAGTTTCTCGTCGGGAACAATCTTGGCGGCAAGACGAAGGCTCTCCGCATTTTTAAAAGTAAGAATCCCTGAAAACGAAATCATCATTCCAATAGCAACCGCTTTCTCGGCCACTTCCGCTGTTCCCGTAAAGCAGTGCATGATACCACCGCGTTTCGGTAAACCCGTGGATGACAGTATTTCGAAAAGGTCGTCATACGCGTCCCGGCAGTGCACGACCAAGGGCAAATTCACTTTGTGCGCCAACTCCACTTGTTCCGTAAAACATTGGCGCTGCTCATCGCGTGGCGAGTTGTCGTAGTAATAATCCAATCCCGTTTCGCCAATCGCGACGCAACGTGCGGGTGGTTTGTCTCCAATGAAGAAATTCATGAGTTCGGATTTACATTCAGCCCACTGCTGGGCCGCATGAGGGTGCAGTCCAAGAGTAAAGAACACGTTGGCGTGCTCAAGAGCCGCTTGCTGCGATGGCTTCCAGTCGCGAGGCTCGGTGCCAATCGTCACCATGTGCGTGACAGCGGCCGCGGCCGCGCGGCCCAGAATCTGCTCGCGCGTGGCGTGCGAAAGCATGGGCAAGTGGCAGTGTGTATCAACCCACATTGTCTTTCTCCCATTCCAGGCGAGGAAAAATGGGAGAGCCTTTTGCCACGGTTACTTCTTGAGGGCCATTGCCCCACTTCAGGTCTTTTAGAATGGCTTTGCCCTCGAGTGACGCTTCCGCCCCCAAAAAGCCCAGTGCTTTGCGGCTGCTTTCCGGAATAAACGGGCAAGCCAGTGTCGCGGCAATACGAAGCGCTTCGTGGCATTCCCACAACACGGATTGCAGCTTGGCTTTGTCTTCCGCTTTGTCCGATTTGGCCAGGGCCCATGGAGCGGAATCTTCAATCACTTTGTTCACCGTGCCCACAATTTTCCAATTGGCTTCCAAAGCCTTGTGAAAAAGAAAATGGCTCATGGCCTGGTGATACGCGGCAATGCATTCTGTTGTGGTTTGCTCGAGTGCGGTGGCTTTGTTTGCGAACTTTGGTTGCAGCGGGCCGTCGCCCAGGTACTTACCAATCATGCTCGACAGCCGGCTAATGCAGTTGCCGAAATCGTTCGCCAGATCGGAATTGATCCGCTGGTACATAGTGTCGCGCGTGTATTCGCCGTCCTGACCAAAAACAAACTCCCGCAAAATAAAATACCGAATGGCATCCACGCCGATCTTCTTCGCAAGCTCCCGTGGATCCACAGCGTTGCCGGACGACTTGCTGATCTTCTGGTTGGAAAGCGTGATCCAGCCGTGTGCGATAATTTGCTTGGGAAGCGGCAGTCCCAGCGCCATCAGGAATGTCGGCCAGTACACAGCGTGGAAGCGGATGATGTCCTTGCCCAGCACGTGGTGAGCTTCGGGCCAGAATTTTTCAAACTTCTTGGGGTTTTTATCGGGTTCAAACGCGGAGATGTAATTAGTAAGCGCATCAAACCACACGTACACCGTGTGTTTCTTCGTAGGCGCTTTGCCGGGCCCCTTGGTGTCCGGCATAGGGATGCCCCAGGAAATCGTCGTGCGACTAACGCTGATATCTCGCACGCCTTGCTTCAAAAATCCCAATACTTCGTTGCGCCGGGTTTCGGGCACAATGAAATCCGGGTTCTTTTCAATGTGCTCTCGCAAACGATCTGCGTAGGCCGACATCTTAAAGAAATAGCTTTCTTCCCGGATGCGCTCCACGGGCTTGCCGCTTTCAATGCTCTTGCCGTCGGCAACCTGAGTGTCCGTAAGATAAGCTTCATCCGAAACGCTGTACCAGCCCTCGTACTCACTAAGGTAAATGTCGCCTTTCTCAATCAGCTTTGCCAAAAACTGCTGCACAATGCGGTGGTGTCTGGACTCCGAAGTGCGGATGAAATCGTCGTACTGAATACCAAACTCTTTCCATGCAACTTGGTATCGCTGCACCACTTCATCGACGAGTTCTTGAGGAGTGACGCCTTTCTCTTGAGCCTTGCGCTGTACTTTTTGGCCGTGCTCATCGGTTCCCGTTAGGAACCACACATCTTTGCCCAAGAGCCTTTCGTACCGGGCGCGCACATCTGCCGCCACCGTCGAATACAGATGACCGATATGAGGCGCATCGGTGACGTAGTAAATGGGAGTCGTAATATAGAAAGTGTTGCTCATCGTATTTCCTTGGGCTGCCGTTCCTTGAGTTGCACCAAAGCGCTCTCCAGTAGCAGCGAAAAATTAGCATTGGAACGCAGTTGCGACTCCAACCGCGAGATGTCTTCAAAACCGTAAATGGCTTGTACTTGGCTTAGCGTGGAGAATACTTGCTTCGAATTCGACATTGCGCCCAGAGCCGTATTGCGCAAAGCATGTTGCAGGCTGTGAACAAAATCCAAGGCTTCGTTTTTAGCTTCAAAACTTTCAGCGAAAGCTTCAAACTGACCCGTTCCCCAGGCCAGCTCGAATTCCGGCCATTTGGGGTGAACGGCGATGGAGTCTCCCTCTTCCGGTGGAAAAATAAAAACCAAGCAGCGCGAAAGCAACGTGGGTAAAAGCGAGCCGATTTGCGAGGTCATCAACCAAAAAAACCGGTTGGGCGGAGGTTCTTCCAACGTCTTAAGAAATGCATTGGCCGCCGCGGTATTCATGCGGTGGCATTCTTCTACAATGCAAATTTTGGCCCCGGCTTCCAATGGAGCAATTTCCATTTGGTGGCAAATTTCGCGGATGCGATCAATTTTGATCGAGTCTTCTTCCGCTTCTTTTACCCACACCACGTCCGGGTGAACATCCCGCAAAACTCTTTCCGCGACCAATGCGGAATTCTCATGCGGAGAAAACCGTTTCATCAATTGTGCGGCCAAAGCTTGTACCGTGCGCACCTTCTGCGGCGTGTGCGGACCCGCCAGCACCAAAGCGTGGTGCGGCCGAGTGCCCAGCAGGTAACGCTCCAGTCGGTTTTTTATGTCCTCTGTGTTGGAACTCATTTCAACCCTATATGCCGCGGAAATCGCTTTTCCAGTATCTTTAGAATTTCGGCTTGTATTTGCTCTTCCGTGCCGCTGGCGTCAATAACCCGGTATCGGCGCGGCTGAAGTTTCGCAAGCGCCAGAAACCCTTGTCTTACTTTGCGGTGAAAACTGGCGTCGAGTTTGTCCCAAGCGGTCATGGCGCCTTTGCGCGCGCGCACGCGCTGCATTCCCAGCTGCTCGGGTACGTCCAAAACAAAGACCAGATCTGGGGAAACACCACCAGTCGCGAACTGGTTCAGCTGTTGAGTGGTCTTCTTTCCCAAGCCTTTGCAGAGTCCCTGGTACACCGTGGAGGAGTCTTCAAACCGATCACAAAGAACTACCGTACCTTCGCGCAACTTGGGCAGCAGGACTGTGTCCACCAACTGCGCGCGGCTTGCTTCGTAGATAAGCAGTTCGGCGCGATCACTTAGATCCGCCGCGCGGTTTTCCACCACGAGCTGGCGCAAGTTTTCGCCCAGAGCGGTGCCGCCGGGCTCGCGCGTGACATAGACGCTCACTCCGCGGCTTTCCAAGCGTTCCGCCAGTCTGCGGATTTGAGTGCTTTTTCCGGAGCCCTCGCCGCCCTCAAAACTTAGAAAAAGCCCTGCCTTTTTAGGTGTATTTTTTTTTCGCGCCGCCATCAGCTTGGCATCATAGACAAAAGGGGGAAGAACAGTTAAGAACTTAATTCGCGCTTGTCCACGCTTACAGCTCGTACGGCATCTTAGCTGGAGACGGACCCGCAACTTGAAAATGCATCCTTAGTGGATCCGTGAGTAAGGACGAGCGCCCCTTTTTTTCTTGCTCGGATGGCGGAATTGGTAGACGCGCACGGCTCAGGACCGTGTCGGGAAACCGGTGAGAGTTCGAGTCTCTCTCCGAGCACCAAACAAAAAACAATACACACCAATTTAGAAGGATCAGCGTTGCACGGCTCGAGCGAAGCGCCAGCTTCGCGTCCTCACAGATACTAAAAGGGAGGGCTGCCTGAGTGTTGAAGCAAGGTATGGCGCAAGGACTTCTGGAAGTCTTCGTAGTCGTTATAGGGTGGGGCGAACGGGCTAATGGCGAACGCGGGGGGGCCGCGTGGAAGTCGATCAGGGTTACGACCAGAAACGGATGGCCGTTCTGCTGGGGCAGCGCTTCCACCATGACGTTTCCCACTCCCGGATTGCCGTGGCGCAGCCCGCGGTTGTTGAGCGATTGCAATTGGTGGCGGACGTTTTCGGATATGAGAGCCATTTGATGGTCATCGAGCTTGCCGCTTTGGATCCACTTTTCCAGGTTCATGCCCGGAATGAACTTCATGAGGTAGCCAATTGCTTCGCCTACAAATAGCCGGTAAGGTAGAGCAGAGCATCGGCGTGGCTTATACCAGGGACCGTTACTTTCGCAATACCAAACCCTGCAGTCTGAATACCCACACCTAGGCGGCGCTGCTTGGTTTGAACGCGTATCCGAGTGTACCAGCTACGGTCGCTCGCGAGCCGAGCGTATGATCGCTTCTGGAAACAGCGGAAAAAAAACTCGCTGCAGCAAAGGCAGTTGAACCTTTTCCAGCCGCAGCGAAATAATGCTCGATAGCATTTCTAAACCATCTTTGATCACATTAACTTTGGAGCCTGGCTGATCTTGCCAGCGCACGGCGATTTCAGTTACCGGGATACCGAGCTGTTTCGCTCGGAATAGAATCTCCACGTCAAAGGCATAACGATCGACTCGACAAAGCGGCAAAAGCTGCCGCACCGCTTGTGCCGTGAACATTTTGAATCCACATTGAGTGTCAGCGATATCAAGGCCCAGTAAAAGATGTGTGAACCACGCAAAAACTCTGCCCGAAACAAAGCGTTCAATTTTTACCTGCCACTCCACTATGTCCTCATCAGGCTTGCGGTGTTTGGGTCTGAAGAATCGATTTACTCCACCGGGAGCGGCTCTTGAACCGATAGCTATCTGAGAGCCAGAATCCAGCAGATGGCTTAGTTTTTGGTACTCGCTAAGAGGCGTTGCGAGATCAGCGTCTATAACGAGAAGACGATTGCCTCGTGCAATCTGCAATCCGTGCCGTATCGCGGCACCTTTGCCGCGGTTTTGATTTAGGCGAACCCAGCTTGCTTTCGGCAGATACCTTTGCACCACTGCACCAGTGCAATCGGTGCTGCCATCATCGACAACGAGAATCTCGTGATCGCCGGGGTAAGCGCGTTGAAAATAATCTGCGATCCGGGGAAGTGTTTCTGACAGCCGCTGTTCTTCGTTAAACGCGGGAATCACCACCGAAAGGTGAACAGGCATGAGCAAATTGTATATGGCGCGAAAGGTACGGCAATCCGCTTCGCACAAGACATCTCCGCGATGCGTCTAGTGTTCCCAAGAATCCCGCCTACAATTGGATAGCCAGTTTTCTTTTTTTAATTCAAACTTTTTTAAACCTTAAATGAACGGAGTTCTGGATGAAGAACTTTTTGAAGGCTTTTAGTGTTTTGGCGCTCGTGGGTTCTCTGAACCAATCTGCGGCGATTCCCGTTACGGTAGATGGCGAGAACACGGATGTTCAATCTGGTGAACGCGTTCTGATAGCTCGTCCTGCACGCAGCGCGGTGGCTGGGCAGTGGAAAAACATGGGCTTTGTTTTTGGGCCCGAGGGAGCACGCATTGATCGGTTAGATACCAACCTCCAGGTGACGACAGGTGCGGTAGGCGACAACATCGGCGTGACGAATGCGGTAGACTTGAAGGGGCCGAACATGCCCTCTTACTTTGCTTTGGTGGGACCTGGTTCTATCGCGAGCAACACTTGCACCGGAGGATTCTATGGCGAGTGGCGAGATGGAGAAGGCAACGCTCAAACTGCGCCGTCGGACATTGACATCTTCGTCGATATTAGCGGATCCGCCCAGATGTTCAGTGACAGCTCATGCAGTAACTTTAACTCTTATGACCTCAATATTGTTCAAGGTTATAGCGCCAGCGGCCAGCGCTGGCTCATGGATACTTGGGGCAGCGGAGTTACCAACTTTACTCTGTCTGGCTATGATCCGAATTCCAACTACAGTGAGTCGACTTACTACGTTACTACTCAGTAACCGTTCTTGAGAAAGCATCCTTTGAAATGCCGCGGTACTGCCGCGGCATTTTTATTTTGACGTCGCTATTCGCTCTCTTCTAACGCAGGCGTGGAATTTCTCCACTCGTTGGCATTTCAATGCAGAGCTATCGTCAATAACTGGCTGGTAAGCATCGTGGACCAGATACAGAGTGTTCGAATCCCATGCTTGCATTTCAATGAGCTTTGCCACTGAAGCACAGTACGATTTTACAGAGTCTTGCGGATATCGAGCCAAGTACCCGCTGTAGAAGGACTTGGAGTGTTTCGCGGCGATATACGCAAGACTAACGTAGTCCAATTCCGAGTACCATTGTGGAAGGCATTGAGTATACCCAAAGTACGGTGGGATCATCACTACTCGGTCGGATTGTTGAAAGAGACTCTCTAAATCGGTCTGCTGAAATCGTGATACGTTTTGAATGGGTTCGAAATACCTGCGACTATAGTCGATTAACGCCGAGTGCTCTACCAACTGAACCGCTATTATGAACGTGAAGATTCCCGTTCCATAGACTCGATTCGTGCATGCTCGTGCCAAAAGGACCAGCGAACCCCAAAGCAACAGGTAATGCATCGGCCACACAAACCTTCCGCTTGCGCGCAAAATATTCTTCGCGGGTGTGTATAACCACGACAGCAACTCAGAATCGTAAACGGTGCGGCCGCTGAAAGTAATCACATGAGACAGAGAAAAAACAAAAGCGGCAAGGCAAGCAACGGTTAACCACGGGTTGTAGCGATGCGTCTTTAAACCGCTTCGCCAAACTTGTCTGATGCTGGCAAAAAAAAGAACGAAAAGCAGAGTAAACCCTACAAATGCAACGCCCTCTCTCTGGGGTTGGCGGATTTTGAAACCATCCAGCCATTGAGAATATCCTAGGGGATTAAATAGGGCCGTGAGGTCAGCGCTGTAGAAACCAAAACCAAATGCTGGAACCGGCCCGAGCTCAAAGTACCCTTGTGCCCACCAGCTGACGGCAGTGATCGTTGCCGTGAGTGAAAGTGAGATCAGCTTGAGGCGATTGGTAACTTTCTCTTGGAGTGCCCGCTGTGGAGAGAAAATATCAACGATAAAAAAAACTCCCACCATAAATGTTAGGTACGGATGTATCCACGAAGTGGCAGCCAACAGCATCACCCATAACCAGGGTTTTTTTTCGGGTGCCGGGAAGTAGCCGCTGGTAAGCCACAGCGCGACGAGTAGAGTCCACTGGGCACAGAGCGCCTCGTGGTGGTAACGCAATAGCAGCGCTGGGCTCATGCAAAACACAACGCTTCCCACCAGCGCCGATACGCTGGAAACACCGGCGCTGGCCAACCACGCACGGGCCACTACCGCTTGCAGAACAAAGCAACTGAGCAGCCATATGCCCTGGTACTGCCACGGGGATTGCACCCATCCGAAGAACGCCTTGGCCATTATCGCAACCAGCGGGATGCTGTCGGTAAGAGCAATTGTGGACGGCAGGGGAGCCGCGAACTTTGGGATACTTCCCAAGGGCCAAGCCCAATCTTCATGCTGAAAGAAAAGCCAGCCGAGCAAGTGCTGAGCGGGGTCAGGGTGTCGAAGGGCCCAATCCAGGTTCCAAGGAAGGAGAATCTCCACGGGAGCCACGATAAAGAAAACGAGTGCTCCGATGGCCGCCGCCGCCAAATGAGGACGATGTCGATAGAGGTTCATCTTTCAAATCATGGATTGTTTCGGCGTGAATCGTCATGACGCGATCCCGTCCGGACGCTACAGTTTGATTCATAATGGACAGCCTGCTGCGAAACCGAGTTGTTTCAGTCGCCTGTGGTCTTGTGTTGCTTGTCTGCTACCTTTGCACATTACCGACGCATTTGCCGGACACCGACGCGGGCGAATTCCTGGCCGTGGGCTATAAAGGTGGCATTGCTCACCCGCCCGGCTACCCAGTCTATGTTTTGCTTTTGCGCCTTCTTAGTTTGGTGAGTAACCCCGACTCGGTAGTCTGGATTTTCTCCAGCTTGTCCGCTTTGCTGGTAGCACTGGCGGCGGGAATAATAGCGAACACGTTGCAACAGGCGGGCTTTACGGCTGCTGTCACGGTGTTTTCGACGTTTTTTGTTTTTCTTACTCCGTGCATTTGGAGAATCGCCAATACCGTTGAGCCCTTTGCGCTGAACCTGTTTCTGACAAGCTGGCTGGTGCGCTGGAGCTCTGCGTGGATGCAGAATCAGTCGAGACCTTCAGTTTTTTATCTTGGTCTTTTGTTGGGATTGGCTCCGGGAAGTCACCACACTCTGGTGCTTGCACTCGCTTGGCCCCTGATCGCGTTGATTCGTCGACGAGCAGAACTGTCCAAAAAGACCGTCGCCGTGTTTTGTTTGGGCCTGGTCGTTGGTTTGCTTCCGCTCTTTTATTTTTTTATCGTCGATAAATCAAATGGTTTTGTCTGGGGCGATTGGGATCGTCCTACATATTTCTTCAATCATCTCTTTAGAACTGCTTACGGAACATTTTCTCTTAGTCGCGCGGATCAGACGGTTCCATGGGGATCGGGGATATATCACTTCGCGACCAAGTTCGTTTCAGTTCCCTTTGCCACGGCGTGCGCTCTGGCAGTGGTGTTGATCGTGTTAAGGCAACTTCGCGGAGTGGCTGGCGGGGCTTCGCGCACTCCTTGCCCAGCCTGGATCTTTGCGGCTTGTCTGAGCGCCTTCTTGGGCGGTCCCGTTTTTCTAGAAAGCTTGGATCTGGAGATTGAGTCGCTTGCGTTGCCTGTTGTGGAGAGGTTTCACGCGCTGGCGGCCTTTTTGACTATTCCTCTGCTGGCGTTGTTGTTTCGCTCGGGTTGGGATGAGATTTGCCGTTTTCGGCGGCCTGTTTTGGCACTGACGGCTTTGCTTGCAATAGTGCACCTCGGGATCGGTTTTAAGGGCAGCGACCGACGGCACGACACTTACTTCGAGAATCACGTGCGCTCTCTCATGAGCTTGGTTCAACCCGATTCGGTCATTGTGGCCGATTCCGATCCCGATGCGTGGGGATTACTCTATGCCACGCAAGTTTTAGGGCTGGGTAGTAACGTACAGTTGTTTTTCAGCGGCATGATGGGAATGAGTTGGTACTTGCGAAAATCTCTCAAGGCGGCGGGCTTTCGTGGAGCCGCGCACTTATCCGCGGAGCAGTTAGCCGAGACATTGCGCGCCGGTCGGCCGATGTATTTTACGAGCGTGCCCAAAACCTTTGTGGCGTATTTGCAACGCAGCGTGCCGCACGGCCCCTTATTGTACGTCGGACCCGGGGCCCCTTCGGCGCAACGTGCCGTGGGAATCCAAAAAGACTTCACCGATGGTGGCTGGATGAGTGTCGGCCCAAGAAACGAGTGGGAGCAGTTTGTCGCACGGAGTCGCCTCCAAGGCTGGAAGTGGATTGAAGCGCGCTTTTCCCAGGAGCTTTCGATGGAAGACCTTCGGTTGGTTCGCGGCGAGATTTCCCGACTGCAGTAGAGTGCGCGCCCTGCGGATTGCCAGCCGCAACCCAACTTCCTATAGTGAGTCGGTTTTTGGAGAACAGGGGCTCAGGTAGCCTGAACAACAAGCAGAAGACGGGGAAACACAATAATGAAGCGCATAATTTGTGGAGTATTGGCGGTAGTCGTTTTGAGTGCAGCGCCGGCTTTCGCGGCGGACGGTGGAAAAAAGGAAGGGGTTCTTGGGCCTGTTCTTCTGGGACCCAAGATCACTGCCGGTCTTCCAATCCCATTTCGTGTCGGTCTAGAAGGAAAATGGGCAAGTCTTGTGGGGTTTGGATTCGACTACGCGTTCTTTCCGTCGATGACTTTTGATCAAACCACGATCAGCGCAAACGGTTGGAACATCGCTGCCCGCGTGTACCCGTTCATGGAATCTTTTTACGTGGGGTTTGCGTTTGGTAAACAGAACCTCTCGGGCTCGATGACCGATCAAGTGAACACGGGATTTTCCACTGAGACGGTTACTGCTACCGCCGAGTTTAACCAGACTTTCATCGCGCCCCAAATCGGCTGGCGTTGGGTCTGGGACTCGGGCCTGTTCCTCGGCATGGAGCTGGGTGTGCAGATTCCTGTTTCGAGCTCCGTCGATCTTTCAAGTAACCGGCCCGACTTAGACGCTTTGGCGGATGTGGTTGCATTGAAGAACCAAGCAAACGCTGACGCGGAAAAATACGGCAACAAACCTCTGCCTTGGATTGGTCTGCTGCAATTAGGCTATTTCTTCTAAAGAGCGGTAAGAGGAAACCACGTGGAAGCATATCACGCGTTACTGAGAACGATTCTGGAGAAAGGAGAGCGCCGAGCCGATCGCACCGGCACCGGCACTCTGAGTATCTTTGGCCACCAGATGCGCTTCGATCTGCAGGATGGGTTTCCCTTGGTCACGACCAAGAAGCTGCATCTGCGATCGATCATCCACGAGTTATTGTGGTTTCTGCAGGGAAAAACCCAGTTGGGTTACTTGCATGAAAACAAAGTTACCATTTGGGACGAGTGGGCGGATGAGCATGGGGACCTAGGCCCCATTTACGGCTACCAGTGGCGCCACTGGGGTGAGACTCACCCCCGCGTGGCCGCAAGTACTGGAATTGCTCCCCAGGCAAAAGGCGTGGATCAAATCGTAGAGTTGATCTCCGGGATTCGTAAGAACCCGTTTTCCCGGCGCCATATTGTCAGTGCTTGGAACGTCACCGATATTCCGCACATGGCCTTGCCTCCGTGCCATGTGCTGTTTCAGTTCTACGTGCATGGCGATGGCCGCCTTTCATGCCAGTTGTACCAGCGCAGCGCGGATGTTTTTTTGGGCGTTCCTTTCAACATCGCAAGCTACTCGCTTTTGCTGGCCATGGTGGCGCAAGTTACCGATCTAAAGCCCGGAGAATTCGTGCACACCTTTGGCGACGCTCATTTGTATTTGAACCACCTGGAGCAAGCCAAACTGCAACTGACGCGTGAGCCGCGCCCGCTTCCTAAAATGAAGCTCAACCCGGCGGTCAAAAGCATCTTCGATTTCAAATACGAAGACTTCAGTTTGGAAGGTTATGATCCGCACCCCGCGATCAAAGCCGACATCTCCGTATGAAGCGCGACTTAGACTTTATCGTCGCCATGACCCACCAACGAGTGATTGGCCGCGACAATCAATTGCCATGGAAGCTGCCGCAGGACTTAAAGCGCTTCAAGCAGATCACAACAGGTCATACGGTAATCATGGGCCGCAGGACTTATGATTCCATCGGTCGGCCACTGCCCAACCGGACCAATATTGTTCTGACTCGTGACGCCAAATTCCACGCTGAGGGCGTGGTTACGTGCCATGGCTGGAATGAGGTTTCGGACCAAATCCGCGGCACAGCCTTCGTGATTGGCGGGGGAGAGATTTTCAAGCAGGCGCTCCCGAGGTTGCGTCGCTTGTACTTGACCGTGATCTTCGAGGATTTCGCGGGGGACGCTTATTTTCCTGAGCTGAATTTAGAAGAGCATTTCGTATTAGAAGAACGAAGTGAGCGGTTTACTGAGCCTTTTGAGTTTGAGTTCCAGACCTGGCGCTTTGGCGAGGAATAAAAAAACGGCGAGTGAACTTTGGGTCCACTCGCCGCGTATTCTGCCGTAAGCGAAGTTATGCTCAATACAAGTAGATACTCTTGAACAAGCTGTTCTCGATTTCTAGGAAACAAGTAGAAGCTTCATAATCATTGGTGCACAGGTCACGCACTTCGTATCGCTGCGACTTTTGGGAACCGCTCGTCGAGTCGATTCGGCCCATATCTCCGACGATAAAAGCTTGCAGGCCTGAGTTGGTTTCTACCTGGGTACGCAGTTCAAAGTACAAACCGCTATACGGATCGGGCACCATCTCAAATTGTGTGATCACCGAAGCGGCATCCACGAGTCCCGTGCCGGGGCAGGGAACCGCGCTCATTTCCAAAACTTGCGCAATCAGCACACCGGCCTTGGTGCGCAAATTCACCACCTGCAGGCAATTGTCTGGCGAATAGAACGACATGGCGTCGAGCGCCGATTGAAAACTCGATCCGTAGTCCGCGTTCGCCACGAATTGGCGCTGGATGTTGTCCGCGCCACCGGCGGTCTTGAGAATGTTTTCAGGTGTTTTTGGAACGGGATTCTTTTCGCTGCAGGCCGATAAAATAAGAAAACTGCAAGCGCTCAGAACAATCAAAGTGTGTTTCATTTTTAAATCCCCCTTGGCATTGGCTGGGCCAAACGCCGGGGGACGAATTCTGCAACCTTGGGGCCAAAGCGGCAGTAACGCTGGGCCAAGCGTATTTGAGGGCCGGCTGACGAGTTGCAGCTTCGCAACAGCCCCCCCCCAATAGGCGATGATTTACGTCACGGCTGACTAAATTCGGCGCATGAGAGTGCCCTCTGCGAATTAAGTTTTGGGTGTCGCGACCAGCAGAAGTTCCGACAGAATGACCCTAGGAATTGGCGGCGGCACCCACGGTGCGGTAGCCAGTACGCGCCAACCTTGGAAGAGCGCCTCAATGTGGCCAGGTTCGACCGCAAATGGCGGACCGGCACTGACTTCCTCGGAAATCCGCGAAAACAGAATGGAGCAGAACTTTCCTTTGGGCTTCAGAGCACGTTTGCACACTTGGAGATAATCAGGCTGTCGGCCAGGAGCCAGCGCGCACAACATCGCGCGATCGTAAATCCAATCAAAATTCTCGGTGAAAGAACCCGCAAAAAGATCCGCCGCTTGGAACTGAGCATGTGGCACCGATCCGTAAAGAGCCGATGCCTCGCCGATGGCGGTGGGGCTAATGTCGGTTCCCACAACCTCAAATCCGGCCCGTGCCAACGCCGCAACGTCGTGCCCCCGGCCGCAGCCAGGCACCCATACCCTACCGGGCGGAGTTAGCTCCGCCAGGCTTACCAGCGGCCAAAGACCCGGGTGTGGCCCCCCGATGTCCCAGCCCGTTTGCTTCTCTTTCCATCTGCCTTCCCAGAAACTATGATCGAAGTTCATCGCAAGTAGCTGTATCTCACGGATCTAGAAAGGATGCGATCTTTGCCAAAATTCTCCGCCATTCTAGCCACGGATTTGGACGGTACTCTGTTGTGTTCGCGAGGACTGTGTTCGGAAAGAAACCGACGAGTGTTGCACAACTTGGCCGAGGCGCCTGTACTGCGTGTGGTTGCCACCGGAAGAAGTTTGTATTCGGTCCAGAAAACTCTGGAATCTGGGTTTCCATTGGATGTTCTGGTTTTCTCGTCTGGCGCTGGAATTTGGGATTGGAAACGCGGTGAGCTGCTTCACGAAGTTGTCATGAGCGAGAGTGAAGCCACACGTGTTGCTAAAGTACTCTGCGATAACCACCTCAGCTTCATGGCGCATGCGCCTATTCCGGACAACCATCGGTTTTGGTATTTCAAAAACAAGATCTGTCCCGCGGACTTTGACAGACGTTGTGAAATGCACGGCGAATTAGCAAAGCCTTGGGCCGGTTTCTTTTCCGCCAAAGGGGCAACCCAATTCATCGTAATGACCGAAACCAAGACAGCTGCCAGCGATCTGGAACTGCTTGTTCACTTGCTTCCCGAGCAGTCGATAGTGCGAGCGACTTCGCCCTGGAATCCCTCGGTCACGTGGCTTGAGATTTTCCCCAAAGGGATTTCCAAAGGCCACGCGTTACGTTGGCTGGAATCACAGTTTGCCGTCGACAACGCGTTCACTTTTGCTTTGGGTAACGACTACAACGACGTTGATTTGTTGGAATGGGCGAGCCACAGGCGGGTGGTGGGAAACGCTCCGGCGGAGTTGCTCGAGCGTTTTAGCGCAGTGGCAAATAACGAAAGCGACGGGTTTTATCACGCAGTGACGGACTGGCTGGAATCGAGCGATTTATCAGGAGTGACTTCGCGAGTTTCCACTTTGGAGTAAACGGTGTGGTTTACCACCAAGTGATCCAAGTCACTTTTTCTAAAACAATCCAAAGCGTGTTTTTCCGACGCAACAATCGGTTCTGAGTCATTGAATGACGTATTGATAAGCATCGGCACTCCCGTCAGCTGCCGGAAGGCTTCAATTAGTTTCCAGTAAAATGGCTGTGTGTCTTTTTCGACTGACTGGATGCGGCACGTATTGTCTGCGTGCACTACCGCCGGGATCTGATCGCGTACAGCCGGTTTCACGTCAAACACAGCTTCCATATGCGGGCAATGAAAGCTGTGAAAGAACCAGTCCTGCTGGTACTCCGCCAGAACCGATGCGGCGAACGGGCGGAAGGTCTCTCGGTGTTTCACTCGTTGATTCAGACGGTCGCGCATTCCTGGGTAGCGAGGGTCGGCCAGGATACTACGGCTGCCCAGCGCTCTGGGGCCGAATTCTAAACGGCCATTTGCGAGTCCTATGATCTCACCCTGTGACAAGCGCTCGGCCATCCACTTCACGAGAGAAGCGTCGTCACCGAAGCTTACTTTCTTTTCTTTTCCAGATGCCAAATCCACGCTGTCGCCGCTCATCTCGTCAACAGTTGGTCCCAACAAAGCCCAGTGACCGCCTTCGGGGCTAACGACAGAACGGCTAGCGACCAAAGCCGCGCCAACTGCCAGACCGGCGTCATGACAGGCCGGTGCTACGAAAACATTTTGGAATGGCGTGCGTCTGGGGATTTTTCCCACCCAAACGCTGTTGTGCGCGCAACCTCCCGACAATCCCACCGACTTGAGCCCAGTGCGTGCATGTACTGCCTGTAGCAGATGATCAGCGACTTCTTCGAAGCGGCATTGCACTGATTTAGCGAGATCCCGGTGCACTTGTTCCAATGGGTGGCGTTTGGGGTTTCTCGGAGCAAGCCCCAGGCATTGGGTCAAAAATCCTGTGCTATAAAACGGATCGATGTACGGCTGTCCGGCTTCAATGCGAAAGCGGATGGGATTTCTCAAAATGGGAAAAGCTTCCATATTGAGTTCAAATCCGAAGCCATCGGCTTCGCGCGCCAACTCACGCAACACGGGCAGGAACCGAGGAGTGCCGTAACTCGACAAGCCCATCACTTTAAACTCGTCCCCATAGTAGGGGAAACCCAGATACTGCGTCATGGCAGTGTAGAAAAAGCCCAGCGAATGGGGGAAGAACACCCGATCCAAAATTTGGATGCGTTTGTCGTCGGCTACCGCCATGGTCGCGGATACGAAATCTCCCAGTCCATCCAGGCTAAGCAGCGCCATGGGTTCCGATGGCGCAAGACAACGGGCGGTAATCAGGTGCGCAAAATGGTGCTCACAGTGCATTGTGCGCGCACGTGCCAGGCCCATTTCGCCAAGCCAAGTACCGAGCTTTAGGGGCTTGTCGGTTCTTGGGCCCATGGCAGCTTGGAATAATCCGGGGTGTAGCCAATACGTCGCAAGCCGGCGAAACGCGTGTTTGAATTTTTTTTTGGGAATGGCGACGACGCTGACATCCGACGGTTTTAGTGCGGCGTGCCTAAGGCAGTACTTCACCGACTCGGTCGGGAATAGGGCATAATGTTTAGAGCGGGTAAATCTCTCTTCCTCTACCGCAGCTACCAAATGGCCGTCGACGATAAGCGCAGCCGAGGAATCACCGTGTCCGTAATTGATACCGAGGATGACTGAGGATCTTGAGGACATTCTCATAATGTATCGGAAAACGACCGGGCAATAAGAGGGATTTCCAATGACGCCGTGAAGCAATCTGAAGTCTCAATGGTTATCCAAAGAACGCCGATGAGAATTCGTAGATCTCGTAAACCGCAACTGTTCACGGAAGAACAATGATCGCCAGCGACCTTTTCGTTTGGGATGTACTAATCTATTTGATTGCTGGCGTGGGTGTTGCCATACCCGCGCTTTATCTCAATATCCGCATCGCAAAGCCGCTCGGACTCATCGACTGGCCCAAAGCACGAGGCATCACCGAGCACCAAGTTCCCATTGTTGGCGCTAGTCTGGTTGCTCTGACTTTGGGAGCGTTGTTGCTACTAGGCCAGCGGTACAACATCAGTCCTTGGCTTATCTGCACCGCAAGCGTCATTGCCGTCATGGGTGTCATTGATGATCGCCGTCCGCTTCCAGCCGCAGACAAAATCTTCTTTCAGCTCATCTGTGCGGTCGTTGTCGTAACCATGGATCCGAATGTCCGAGAGGCGATTCTCGATCGTTTTGGATCAAACGGAGCCATTCTCGCCATAGTTTTCATTGTTGGTTTAACCAATGCGGTGAATTTTATCGACGGGATCGATGGGCTTGCGGGCCTTGTGCTCTTTTTCGGTCTTGCTGGTTTGTTGATGTTCTCTAGCTCCTTTGAGAGCGTCTCTTCGTACTCCTGGCTCGCGGCCCTGATGATGGGCATGTTGGCGCCTTTCTTCTATCTGAATGTCTTTAAACGAAAAGGTTTCTTAGGGAATACCGGTAGCTATTTTTTCAGCTTCCTCATTGCAGTGATGCACTTGTCGCTTCCCATTGAAACCAATGGGGCCATGAGTCGCATGGCCATGGCGGGTTTATGCTTCATCGTTCCCATTGCCGACGCCTGCATGGTGATTATTGTGCGCTTGGCGAGTCTGCGTTCCCCGTTCCAGGCGGACAAGGGGCATCTGCACCACCGGTTGGTTCAGAGCAGCATTCCATTGCGTTATATTCTGCTCAACTTCGCGCTAGTCGCGGCAATGTCGTCGCTCACCGCCGGTTTTGTGCAGCACTTTGGTGCGTCCAAGACCAGTTATTTTCCGGTCTTTCTGTGCGTCGGCAACGTCGTCATTACGGGGCTTCTGATTCTGCTGGTGGAGCGCGCTTCACGCCTTCGTATCTACGGCTACTTCAAGCGCTTGGATGCCGGAGATCCCATTTACTATCTCAAGTACAAAGTAACGACCAAAGCGGGTGGCAAGCCCGCTCACTGGCAGATGAAGCGTTTGGAAGCTTTGATTAGTTCTGAAATCCGCGTAACTGACCTCTGCGTCGCCGAACTGCCAGACCAGCTTTTTATCACGCTGCGAACCATGCCGGAGCCTCTGAAAGGTATTTCCTCGAGGCTGGAGGCTGTTTTCTCTGCCGAGCGTTCCACGAACGCAGTTGTCGTCGAGACCGGAGAATTTGTGAAAACACCTGGGCCGATGGCACGCGACTCCCGCCCACGCTTGGTTTCCACCCCCTGATGCATTATGCTGCCGCCCTGTGACTAGCGGCATAAATGATTCTGAATCCCCACACTCGGCCCTCGGCCGGTTGTTTCGTGAGTACTGGCGCCACCGGGTTGCCATCATCGGCACGGTACTGTTGGGTTTCGTTATTTCCGCCGTGCAGCCTGCCAGCGTGCGCGTCATCGAACATATCGTCGACCACTTAAAGAGGGACATCTCCGCTGATTTTTTCCGTTGGGTGCCCGCCGTTTTGCTCGGATTGTTTTTTGTAAGCGGTTTTGCCAAGTATTTTCACAACACCATACGCCGCACCATTAATGAAAAGGTGCTTGCGCGTTTGCGCGAATCCCTATTCTCCAAGTACGTGAATTTGCCTCTAAGCGCCGTCGACAGGTCTCGGACAGGCGAGTGGCTTTCTGCCTTGCAGAACGATCTGAATGCAGTCGGACAAGGGGTGGAACTCATCTTTGATTTGTTTAAAGAGCCGGTCACTTTGCTCGGGCTGATCGGGGTCGCCTTCTATTATGACTGGCAGCTTACTTTAGGCGCCGTGCTGGTAGTGCCTGTAGTGGCGTGGGTGTTTGCGCGTTCGGGTTCGCTTGTAAAGCGCTACTCGGCGAGCAATCTCAATCAATTCTCGGAGCTGCTTTCGTTGGCTCAGGAGAGCTTGCTTGGCCTGAGGGTCATCAAAGTATTTCAGCTGGAAAACGTGCTGCGCCGAAAGTTCGAGGCGATTCAGAACGGCTACGTAAAGACGGTCACCAAATCCATTCGGGTCCAAGAGTTGACCACGCCCATCGTCGAATTCATCGGTGCTTTGCTCATGTCCGGATTTATTCTCTATGGCGCTCATAGAATTTCCGCAGGTGCGCTGACCCCCGGGGAGTTGGTGGCATTTGTTTTGGCCTTTGGCTTGGCTCAAATGCCACTGAAGAAAATTAACGACGCCAACATGAAACTGCGAGCGGCCGAAGCCGCCGCCGAGCGCATTTACCGATTTCTGGACACTCCTCAGGACGTAGAGCACCGAAAAGGCGCCGTTCGTCTCTCCCAGTTCCGTCAGTCCATTGTTTACGATCGGGTGTGCATGGCCTACCCCGGACAGCCCGCTCTGCACGAGTTGAGCTTTCGGGTGGAGCCCGGACAGTGTGTTGCTTTCGTCGGTAAAAGCGGTAGTGGCAAGACCACGGCGGTAAGTCTTTTGCCTCGCTTTTATGAATTCCAGTCCGGGCGCATTCTGCTGGATGGTACTGACATCCGCGACTTGCACTTGGATGATTTGCGCCGTCTGATTTCCTACGTCACACAGGATACGTTTCTTTTTCACGACACAATCTATGAGAATATTCGATTTGGCAGACCGGACGCTTCGAAGGCCGAAATCGAGCGGGCCGCGGAACTCGCGCATTGCATGGAATTTATCGCGCCGCGCCCACAGGGCATGCAGACCCGTATTGGTGATCGCGGGGTGCAGTTGAGTGGTGGCGAGCGTCAGCGCATTGCCATCGCGCGCGCGTTCCTGAAAGCCGCCCCCATTTTAATTCTCGACGAAGCTACCTCCAGTTTGGACAGTCACTCCGAAGCACTGGTTCAAGGAGCGCTTGATGAACTCATGCAGGGGCGTACTACTTTGCTCGTCGCACACCGTTTCTCGACGGTAAAAGGCGCGAACCGGATTCTGGTTTTCCAAAAGGGGAAGGTTCAAGAAGAAGGTACGCACGCCGAACTTATGGGCGGTTCGGGTGTTTATTCGAAACTTTACGAGCAGCAATACAGCGGGCTCATCTGACGAGACCAGACGTAAGTAGGTGGCGGATTATTTGTCTTGCGATTGTCCGCCGCTACTTCCGGGAAGCTCCGGCTCCACAAACTCAATTTCAAAGCTTGAGTTTACCTGAACCACGGTTCCGAAGTTCTCATATTCGGCGACATCCACGCAGCCGTACAGTTTCTTGACCAGCATTTCGTGGGCTTCTGATGCTAAATCGTCGAGCGCCATGGCGCGCGCCTCAAAAGGAATGTGTGCGGGAGTGGAATCCAGATACAACAGGTATTCTTCCGCAAGTTGCCGGGTAAACTCTCCGGCGTTCTCGTAGCTGCGAGTTACCAAATAGTGTTCAAACAACGAGAACAGAGGATCCAGGGGTTTCTTTTTCTTCCCAAGCATTCTTTGACCCGAGTGCCTTTAAGTTTTCCCTTGTCCCTGGGATGTTTCGCGCCGTTCTTGGCATCCTTCTCGCTACTCAAAGAAAAACGGCTTGTTGGGAGTGTTTCTTTAGAACGCTACTGTGGAATGTGTTTCACATTTGGACAGCCTAATGCGTTGAAATCAGGGAAAATTCTTTGATTCGGCGCGCGGTCCCGGTGGGCCATTTACATTTTCTCGTTGTGAGCGTGCAGCTAAGTGCTCGAAACCCTGGAGCAAATCTGGTTGCCGGCTGGCCGTCCTCTTGCAGTCTTCAGGGGTATGACGCTCAGACCAATGTTTACGACATCTCAGCTCAGATTGCGCTCACTCAGCGCGTTGGTTTTGGTTCTTTTGGCGACGGTAGGTTGTCAAAAGCGTTGTCAGCCTCGCGCCACTCAAAGTTTTGTTTCGGTAACACAGACGCAGTGGCGTTTGGTGGAGTCCACCGACCCCGCGGTCCAAGTGGATAACTTCAATTTTCTCATCCTTCAGTTTGCCTCTAACGGAACGGGCTCGGTGAACCGGGTTGTGAGCAACGACATGTATGAAACTCCCATTGCGTCGATACTCTGGGTGCCGAACCCCAAAGCCGGCCTGATGCGAATCCAATACAGCTCCGTCCCCGCCGAAGGCGAAGGCAATACTCAAGCCGGTGGCCAGGGCGACTTAGGCACTTTCGACTACCGTTACGATCTGGGACGCGAATTGGAGCTGTACGAGCAGCAAACCGGAAATTTTTACCGGTATGTTCCATTCACCGGCGTAGTGAACCCCGATATCGAATGCGAATTCTAGATAACGCCTGAGGCGGAACCTCTCTTTACATTGCGGGCCAAGCGTCTATCATCCTAGTCCAGAATAATCGGAGGATTTGCCATGCCGACGGGACTTGGAGTCGATTTCAAACAGCTTTCACAGAAAATTAAGCCGGAACAGTGGAAGCAATTTCAACGGCTCACCAAGAATTTAGATACTTACGAGAAACGTGTCCGCGAAGCGGTCCGCAACCTCGATCTAAAAAGCCAGCAGGCTCGCAAAGCCAGCGAAGCTCGCTTGAAAGAAGTGTCGGACCAAATTCGAAAGACCCGTTCGGACGTAGAACGCCGCGTAAAAGGATTGCTGGAAGAAGAAGCCAAAAAGCTCAACGTCCGGCTGCGTGAGATTTATTCCTACTTGGTGAAAGTAGCGCAGAAGGAACAGGCCGCTCAATCTGGCACGCACAAAGCGAGCGGCCGTAAGTCCAAACAGGCTTCTAAAGCTTCGCCCCGAAAACCTGCTACCAAAAAGGCGGGCTCCAAAAACAGTAGCTCCAAAAAGACCGCCATGGCGGCCACGGAACCTGGCGTGGACGTACTGGAACAGCCAACACCCAAGACTCCGATTCACTAAGAGGGGATAAGTAGTTCCCCATGATTGTTTATCACCGTTTGGATGAGGTGCCCCGGCTGGCCGGCGGCGCCGTTGTCGCCATTGGGAATTTTGATGGTATCCATTTAGGACACCGCAAGCTGTTGCAGTCGGTGGTGGATCGGGCTGTTTTGTCGCACCAAGTGCCTGCGCTATTAACGTTCTTCCCGCATCCAGTGGAGATCCTCCGGCCCGGCACCGCGCTAAAGCGGCTGACCACCGCGAGTGAGAAACTGGCTCTATTGGAAGCTGCGGGATTACAGCTGGTGCTCGTGGCGCCTTTTGATAAAGAGACGGCTGCCATGGAGCCACAGACATTCTTCGAGAAATTTATCGTCCAAGGCCTGGGCGCCAAAGCTGTGCATGTGGGTTTTAATTTTAGGTTCGGCAAAGATCGCACGGGCGACACGGACAAGCTGCGTGAGCTCTGTTCACGCTGGGCCATTTCGCTGCACGTGGAGCCGCCCGTCGAAGTGGGCGGGTTACGGTGTAGTAGCACCGCCATTCGAACCGCTCTCACCGAAGGCAACCTGGCTGCGGCAAGCCAAATGTTGGGCCGCCCGTACTCAGTCACAGGGCAAGTGGTGCGGGGAGAGGGGCGGGGCAGGAAACTCGGATTCCCAACAGCCAATCTTCGGTTGCCCGCGGAAAAGCTTCTGCCGCGAACAGGTGTCTACCTCACACATGCTGTTTGGCAGAGGCAACGATTTAAAGCGGTTGCGAACTTGGGTTTGCGGCCCACTTTTAAAGTGGGCGAAACCGTACCGGTGCTCGAAGTGCACTTTCTGGATTTCGATGCCAGCCTTTACGATGAGTTCGTGGAAATCCACTTCATCGACCGCATTCGCGACGAACGTAAATTCGATTCTGTAGACGCGCTGAAGGACCAGATCGCAAAGGATGTGGATTGGGCCCGTGCGCATCAGTTAAGCTAACGCCCATGAGCAACGAACTTCATATTGTCATCTTGGCGGCCGGCCAAGGAAAACGCATGCATTCGGATTTGCCCAAAGTGCTGCACCCCGTTTTGTTCCGGCCCATGATTCATTACGTTTTGGATCTGGCCCAATCGCTCCCACACTCCAGCGTTTCGCTCATCGTGGGGCATGGTGAAGAACAAGTGCGAAAAGCCTGTGAAGGTTACACAGGGTTGCAATTCTTTCGTCAGGACAAACAATTGGGAACGGGGCATGCCGTCCAAATGGCGAAGGAGATCCTTCAGAAAAAGGGCGGCAGCGTTCTTGTGTTGAGTGGTGATGTAATTTCGTTGCGGCTTGCGAGTTTGAAAGCCTTGCTGGACAAACACACAGCCAGTCGAGCCAGTGCCACTTTGCTAACAGCGCGGGTTCCAAATCCGACCGGTTACGGACGCATTCTGCATGACTCCGGTGGTGCTTTCCTGGAAATCCGCGAAGAAGCAGATTGCGTATCTGAAGAAGAGAAATCCATTTCCGAGGTGAACGCCGGCATCTACTGTTTTGACGGAACTTTGTTGTGGGAAACTCTTTCTCGCGTCACCAGCCGCAACAAGCAAAACGAATACTACTTAACAGACGTGTTGGGCCTGCTTCGGCAGAACGGCAAAAACGTACAAACCTGCGTACTCGCGGACTACCAGGAAATGCTGGGAATTAACGACCGCATGGCGCTCGCGGAAGTGGAGCGACAGCTGCGACTGCGCATCAACTTGGAGTGGATGAAGCAAGGCGTAAGTCTGGAAGATCCGGCAAATATCTGGATCGATCCCACCAGCCGCTTGGGACGGGATGTACGCGTGGAGAGCGGGGCGAGGATCATCGGCACCGAACTTGCCGACGGAGTGCGCGTGGAATCGGCGGTTCGCATTGTGGCTTCAAAGATTGGTGCGGGCACAGTCATCAAGCAGGGCAGTTATATCGAAAAGTCTAACGTCGGAGCCGATTGCCAAGTTGGCCCCTATGCCCACTTGCGGCCGGAATCCAAATTAGGCTCCGAAGTAAAAATAGGAAACTTCGTGGAAGTGAAGAAAAGCTTTATGGACGATGGCAGCAAAGCTTCCCACTTGAGCTACATTGGCGACGCGCACATTGGAAAAGAAGTGAATCTGGGTTGCGGATTTATCACGTGCAACTTCGATGGTGGGCCAGTGAAACATCAAACCATTATCGAAGACGGAGCTTTCATTGGCAGCGATTCGCAAATGGTTGCTCCGGTCAAAGTTGGCAAAGGCGCCTATGTTGGCTCGGGAAGTACTATCACCAAGAACGTTCCCGAGGACGCGTTGGCACTCAGTCGCGCACCGCAGCAGATAAAGCCTGGTTACGCAGCGCGTTTACGTCGACGCAAAAACAAAACGTGAGTGCCCCATTTTTGTATGTTTTTCGAGGGACTACCAAAGCTTCCCTGTAAATTGTGAAGACATCCTCAAATTGCGTGCCGCTTCGCGATGAGAGTTTTTACGTGGTAGTTCTTGACGTTAGATAGCCGTATAGTTTTCAGGATTCCCTGCCGAATAGATGGTGTATAATTAAGCGTATCAGCACCGTTTGTATCCAAACACAAACAGCTTCGCTTCAAACTGATTCGCAAACAATTTACGGCGCCGCTTCTTGAAAAGAGAAAACGGTACGTGAGTCAAAATCAAAACCCTTTCTGGGAGGAGATCGTATGTTGAGCAAGTTCTTTAGCAAGAAGAACCGCGGCTTCACGCTCGTGGAACTTCTAATCGTGGTGGCCATTATCGGCGTGCTTTCTACTTTGGGCGTTCCGACCTTCCGTCGGATGATTCAAAAGTCCAAGAAGTCGGAAGCCAAGGTAAACTTGGGCGGTATCTTCACTGCCGAGGCAGCGTTCCAGGCGGAGTACAATACGTATGGTAACTACTTGCCTCGCATCGGATTCCAAATCGATGGTAACCCGACACAGATGACTTACCGTGTAGGCTTCTTGACGGGTACTGGCTGTGCTGGTTCCGGTTCCGTTGCTCCTGACGCAACGTCGACCGCGGGCGCCGCGCTTAACTCCGCTTTCCCGCAATATTACAGCACGGCCTGGAACGCCGAATTTGCTTGGGCGGGCTACAACGCCACTGCCTTTAATAACTGCCAAGACGTGGGCGCGAACGTTGCTGCCAACGGCACAGCGTTCCTCGCAACTGCGCAAGGGGTAGTGCGACCAGACGTTTCGAAAGACACCGCGACGGCGGCTCAGAAAGACGTTTGGACTATCGACAACACCCGCACGTTGATCAACGTCAACGACGGCGTGAACTAAGCTTAGGTTAGAATTAAAAAGCCCGTGGCTGATGTCCACGGGCTTTTTTATTTTGTAGTGGTTCTCAATTCACTATCAAGCTTGGCTGACGTTGACGTCATCGCCGCTCATGAACTCTTCATCATCATCCACACTCAGCGCGGACAAGCCGTATTTGTCGACACGGTAGCGCATGCTGCGGAAGCTGATGTTCAACAACTTCGCGGCTTTCTTCTTGATACCGCCGGTCTGTTGCAATGCTTTTACGAGCAGAGTGCGTTCGAAGTCCGCCACCAATCGCTCCAAGTCGATTCCCTTGTCGGTGCTGATTTCAATTTTCTCCGCATCCAAGGGCCCGGCCGCGGGCTGCTTTGCGTCCAGCATGTGCCGGGGCAAGCTTTCGGGCAGAATGGCGTTACTGGGCTCCAGAGCCACAGTGCGCTCGATGATGTTCTCGAGTTCGCGCACGTTACCGGGATAGTGATAGCTCTTTAACACTTCCATCGCTTCGTTGCTGATGCGCTTTACATCCACACCCAGCGATTTGCTGAACTTATCCAGGAAGTGGTTCGCCAACATCGGGATGTCTTCCCGGCGCTCTCTTAGAGGCGGGCACATAATCTGAATCACGTTCATGCGATAGAACAAGTCTTCGCGGAACCGGCCGGCTCGAACTTCAGCTTCCAGATTCTTGTTGGTTGCCGAGATAATGCGCACATCCACCGTGATGTCTTCAGTGCCACCGACGCGTTTAAACGTGCCTTCTTGGATCACGCGGAGCAGTTTTACCTGCATGGGCAGAGGCAATTCCCCGAGCTCGTCCAAGAAAATGGTACCGCCGTTAGCCACTTCAAATAGACCTTTCTTGTCGGCAATAGCGCCGGTGAAAGAGCCTTTCTTGTGACCAAACATCTCGCTTTCCATCAGGTTTTCTGGAATGGCGCCACAGTTCACGGTAACAAACGGCTTGTCTTTCAGCGGGCCGTTGTAGTGAATCGCGCGTGCGATCAATTCTTTACCGGTACCGCTCTCGCCCGTAATCAAAACCGAGCTTTTGGTATTGGCCACGCGTTTGACCATTTCGTAAATGCGCAGCATCGGAGGCGCGCCGCCTACGATATTGTCAAAAGCGTACTTGGTGCCGAGTTCTTTTTTGAGCTGCACGTTTTCACTTTGCAGCTGGCGCTTTTCCAAAGCCTGACGAAGAATGATTTTTACTTCATCGATTTTGAATGGCTTCTGGATGTAGTCATAAGCACCCAGCTTCATGGCTTCAATGGCCGTTTCAGTCGAGCCGAACGCGGTGACCATAATCATGATAGCTTCGGGATCTTGGTCTTTTACTTTGGCCAAGAGTTCCAATCCGGACATTTCCGGCATTTGGATGTCGGAAAGGATCAAATCGGCACGGCCTTTTTTGAGCCGTTCCAAAGCTTCTTTTCCGTTGGATGCGGTCCAGACTTCGTAGCCCTCCCGCTTCAGCATGATTTCAAAAAACTCGCGGATGCTCTCTTCATCGTCGACAACTAGGACCTTACACAGCGCCATGACAACCTCACTTACTGCTAATTCAACAACCACTACAGCGTTTCGCTGCTAACCGAACAAATCGTGCAAGCGGTTATAGAGCAAAATCAGTACCAACCATGAGGGTGCCATTTTGCGCTTAGGCTCGTTGTCTACAGTTCTGTATTCTGTAGGAACATTGGATAGAGTGTTCGAAAGATAGGTGACAATTTACGTCTTGGGTCATTTGGGTGGGCCTACTTCCTGCCACTGGAACCGGAGTGGCTTACCCTGGCCGAAAGGGACGCCAACGGTTTTTTGATTTCTAAATGGCGCTCTCCCGCTCGGTCGCGGAAGCTAGTTTTTAACTTCGATTGGATTGTTGCCCGCTCCTACGCCCTTTCGGCCAGGGTAAGCCACTCCGGTTCGGTGGGATGAGTAGGCCCTCCAGACTGACGCACCTGCCTAGCAAAGTCGGGACAAATTCCCTGGGGGTGACTGAGTATCACTCCCGAAAGGGCGTTGGAGCGGGCAACCAAACGGTCGAAGTTGAAACCACTCTTCCGCGACGTTTGGAAGCGTTTCAACCAACGTCAGGCGTTGGTGAGATTTCCTAGCGACACATGCGGCTGGTGCAGACTTTGGTGGCGCAGCACTTCTTGTAGATTTGGGTGTTCGGGATGTCTTTGGTCGGAGACGGCGCGCGCGGTGAAATCGTCGTCAGAGTAAGTACCCCAGTTCACCAGCTGCCCAAAGTAAACGCGGAAGCCCAGCTGCTTTCCCATCTCCGCGAACGACGGCATTTGGCGGTAGTTGTTGGCTTGAACGACGAAACTCATTACTACATTCGGCAGCTTCAAATTCTTAATAAAATCGAGGTTTTGTACCAGGCGCTCCCAGCTACCCCCGCGCCGGTTGATTGCGTAGGTGGTTGCATCGGCTGCATCCACAGAGATTTCTGCGGTTACAATAAAATCGTTTAGTTCGGGAAATCCGCGCCACACTTCCGGAGTCCACAGTTGCGCGTTGGTGTGTAAGTGAATCTGTTTCAGCCGTGGAAATTTGCCGCGGTTGATGGAAGCCAGAAGTTTGCGAAACGTCGACGAGCCAAATGGGTCCCCTGAGCCCGTGACCGAAATCCATTCCACATCCGCGGCGCATTCATCGACGATTTTGTCCTGAATGTTCCGAACCGAAACAAGCTCTTCTCCCCGCGCTGAATAAAAATCCGTACGGCAACTGGGGCATGCCAAGTTGCAGGAGCGATCGTAACTGAGGTTCAAGCGCTTGGGCCGGTAATTCAAATGCGTGCGCCCCTCGCGCACTGCTTGTCCCACTTCATCGTTAGGCAACTCACTGCGCGCGATCACGTGGTACATGGGCTGCTGCAACTCGGGGCAAAGTTTCGCGTCACAGTATTTAAACGAGCCGTCCAAAATGCTTTTGCGGATTTCTTGCGCGGCTTCGCTGTTCCACACGTTCTCAACGGTGGCATCGGCGGGAGTTAGGTTGCCAATCGATTTAGAAAGCCAAGCCGGGCAGCAGACATAGCATTTGCCCTGAAGCTGTACATCCAACCAGTAAAAGGGTTTTAGGCAAACACGGTCGGACAGGCCCGGTTTTGAATTGTGTGCCATTTCACACAATCTTAGCTTCGGGATTCCCCTCCGGGGTAGCGTAATAACAGGCTACCTTATGCGCTCCGCCGGCCAATACGGGCTTTTCCTGGGAGCACCGCGGCTGGGCTATGGGGCATCGGCTGGCAAAGCAGCAGCCTTGCGTGTCTGAAAGCCGGGACGGGATTTCGCCTTGGAGGGCGATGTGTTTGCGGCCTCGTTCGATTTTTGGATCTGGAACGGGAACTGCGGAAAGGAGCGCCCGCGTATAGGGGTGCCTTGGCGAACGGTACAGCGAATCGCTGTCGGCGGTTTCGACGATTTGGCCCAAGTACATCACGGCGATGCGATCGGATATGTAACGAACCACCGCCAAGTTATGGGAGATAAAAATCAGCGATAGACCCAATTTGCGTTGAATTTCCTTAAGTAAATTAAGTATTTGCGCTTGCACCGAAACATCCAGTGAAGATACCGGCTCGTCCGCGATAATGACTTTGGGATCGAGGATCAGTGCGCGGCCAATGGCGATGCGCTGCCGTTGCCCGCCGGAAAATTCGTGTGGGTACTTCTTGGCGGCGGCAGTAGGCAAACCCACCAACCCAAGCGTGGAGTGGATTTTGGCCTCGATTTGTTGAGCGCTCATCTGCCGGTGCGCGCGGAGTGGCTCCGCCAATGTTTCAAACACGGTCATGCGCGGATCCAACGAAGCGTAAGGATCCTGAAATATCATCTGAATGTTTTGCCGCGCGCTGCGAAGCTTTTCTCCGCGCAGCGATAAAAAATCGGTGCCCGCGATGGTGACACTTCCATCAGACGGTTCGATCAGTCGCAGAATCGCTTTGCCCAACGAACTTTTGCCGCAGCCGGACTCACCGACGAGTCCGAGTACCTCGCCTTTCTTTAGCTGCAGGCTGACGCCGTTTACAGCATGCACGGCACTGGCAGGTTTGCCCCACCAGCCGCCGTTTACTTGGTAACGGACCGACAGGTTTTTTACTTCAGCTATGAATTCGCTGTGCATTGCCCGATCCCCCAACAGGTTCGCCTACATTCAAATGACAAAAGGACTGGTGGTGTTCACCCAAGGCTTTTGCCGCCGGGTAAAACTGGTCACAGATATCCATGCGATGTTCGCAGCGCGAAGCAAACGGGCATCCGCGCAGAGGCTTTGTCAGATCCGGCGGAAGTCCCGCGATGGTTGGCAGTGTACCCAACACAGTGTCCATACGCGGAGTGGATTTGAGAAGCGCTGATGTATAAGGATGATGCCGCTGGTAAAAAATATCGTCGACAGAGCCTTGCTCCATGACTTTGCCCGAGTACATCACGACCACTTCTTTAGCCAGGCCCGCTACAACGCCCAAGTCGTGCGAGATAAAGATAATCGCCATACCGGTTTCATCCTGCAGACCCCGGAGCAGATACAAAATTTGCGCTTGGACCGTGACATCCAAAGCCGTCGTGGGCTCGTCGGCAATTAACAGCTTTGGACGGGTGGTTAAGGCCATCGCAATCATCACGCGTTGTCGCATGCCGCCCGAGAATTCATGCGGGTATGCTTGCATCGCCTTTTCCACATCACTGATGCCCACGCGTTTGAGTGCTTTTTTGCCTTCTTCCCAAGCATCCGCTTTGCTGCACTTGCCGTGAACAAGCAATGGCTCGATCACTTGCGTGCCGATGCGCAAGTACGGATTGAGTGATGTCATCGGCTCCTGGAAAATCATCGAAATGGAGTTGCCCCGGATTTCGCGCAATTGTTCTTGAGAGAGTTTCAATAAGTCCACGCGCCCGTCGTCAAAAAGCGCTTGGCCTGCCTCAATTTTCAAAGGGGGTTCTGGCAAAAGCCGCAAGTAGCTCAGTTGGCAGACGGATTTGCCGCTGCCACTCTCGCCCACGATGGCGAGTGTTTCCGCTTCACGGACACGAAAGCTGACGTTGTCGACCGCACGGACGATGCCGCGCCGGGTGTGAAAGTAAGCTTGCAACGACCTGATATCTAGAACCGTTTTCGTCGCCATTAGTCTTTGGCTCCTTTGGGATCCAGTGCGTCACGAAGTCCGTCGCCCAGAAAGTTCAGACAAAAAAGTGTGCTTGCGAGCATGGCTGCGGGAAACAGCAGCTGCCACGGAGCGATCTCCATTACCTCAACACCATCTTTGATAAGTGTGCCCCAGCTCGCCATGGGCGCTTGCACACCCAATCCCAAAAAGCTCAAGAATGCTTCTTCGAGAATCACGGTCGGGATCGTAAGTGTGAGGTAAACGATCACGGGCCCAATGGAGTTGGGAACGAGGTGTTTAAAAATAATCGTCGAACTCTTTACTCCCATCGATCGCGCCGCTTCGACGAACTCCTTCTGTTTCAGCGTGATGACTTGCCCTCGCACAATACGAGCCATTGTCAGCCATTGTGTCAGCCCCAGAGCGATAAAGAGCAGGAAGATGTTTCTTCCAAAGAAAACCATCAGGATGATGACGAGAAAGATAAATGGAAGCGCGTACATTACGTCCACAAAGCGCATCATCAAACTATCCACTCGCCGGCCCAAAAAGCCCGCCGTGGCACCGTAAATGACTCCCACGATCACGCTGACGGCGGAAGCGAGTATGCCCACAGCCAGCGAAATCCGGCCGCCATACAGAACACGCGTGAACAAATCGCGGCCTAATGCATCGGTGCCAAACCAGTGCGCGGCAGAAGGCGCCGCAAGCGTATTGGTGAGAGTTTGGGCTTCGAATCCGTAAGGGGCTATCCATGGGGTGAGCGCGCAGACAACGGCCTCAAACCCGAGGAACCAAAGGCTGAACACCGCCATGCGGTTCTTGCGCAGCCGCTGCCAAGCGTCTTTCCACAAACTCTGTCCTGGCTGCTCGGTGGACGCGACTGCGTCCACATTTGTAACCCCTGCCTGTCCCACGCTAACAGAGAGACTACTCATATTTCACCCTAGGGTCGAGAAGCGCATACGCGACATCCACCAGAAAGTTCGCCACGAATATCAGTGCGAAATACAGAAGGGCGGTTCCCATGACCACGGTGTAATCGCGGTTCACCGCACTTTGGATAAAGAACCGACCGAGGCCCGGGATGTTAAAGATCGTCTCGGTCACCAGGGCTCCGGAAATAATCCCCGCAAGCGCCGGTCCCATGTAGCTGACCACCGGCAACAAGCCGCCCTTTAGAGAGTGCTTCAGCAGAATCGTGCTTTCCGATAGCCCCTTGGCGCGCGCGGTGCGGATGAAATCCTGGTTGCGGATCTCCATGAAGCCCCCGCGCGTCAGCCTGGAGATGTAGGCAGCGTATGCAAAGCCCAACGTCAGTGAGGGAAGGATTCTATCCTGCCACGAGTTCCAGCCCGCCACGGGCAAGATATCCAGCCACACGGCGAATAGCAGGACCATCAGCGGCCCAATTACGAACGTCGGCAGACAAATTCCCAGTATGGAAAAAGACATGGGAATGTAGTCGAACAAGGTATTGGGTTTGAGCGCGGCCAGCATACCCGCGCCAATACCGATGAGCAGAGCCCAGGCCAGCGACATCAGCCCCAATTCCACCGATACGGGGAAGGCCTCGGCAATGATTTCATTCACCGTCCGGTTTGCATGTTTGAAACTGGGTCCCAAATCCAGCCGCGACAGATCCCGCAAGTACATCCCAAACTGCACAATCAACGGTTGATCCAAGTGGTACTTGGCTTCCAAGTTGCGCAGTATCTCGGGCGGCACTTTCTTTTCGGAATCAAACGGACCGCCAGGCGCGAACCGAATCATAAAGAACACGGCCGCCACCACTAGAAAGAACACCGGCACCATTACCGCTAAACGACGTAGTATGTATCGTAACCCCATCCGATACCCCCAGGGGCTTAGCCCCGTTACCCAGCGTGATTAGACCGACGTAGCGTCGGTGTTACAGCGACAGACTTACGTACTTCAGAGGATGGATATCCTCGACGTTCGCAAACCATCCTTGCACCGATTGCTGCTTCAAGTAATTGCGCGTGTAGATGTAAATCGGCATCAGCGGCGTTTCATCGAGGATCATCTCCTCTGCCTGATTGAACAGAGCAAAGCGTTTTGCTGAATCCGTTTCTTTTGCCGCGCGTTCCATCAATTGATCGTACTTGGGATTGGAGTAGCTGGCTAAGTTGTTTCCGTTGCCGGTCATCAACATATCCAGGAACGTGTTGGGATCGTTGTAGTCGCCAATCCAGCCCATGCGCCCGATCTGGAAGTTACCCGTGTGCATGGAGTCCAAGTAGACCTTCCATTCCTGGTTCACGAGTTCGACGTCGATCCCTAAATTCTTCTTCCACATTTCCTGAATGGCCTGCGCGATCTTCTTATGCCCTTCGTGCGTGTTGTAGAGGATTTCGATCTTCGGCAGTTTCTTCTCTCCGTAGCCTGCTTGCACGAGCAACTTCTTTGCTTCTTCGATTCGGCTCAGGTCCTTAGGCAACCGCTCAATGGATTGGTAACCCGCGGTGCCCGGAGGCACGAACATGGTGGCTGGAATCTGATTGCCCTTGGTCACGAATTTCACGAGTTGCTGCCGATCGATAGCCAGCGACAAGGCTTTGCGCACCAACTTATCGTCCATGGGCGCTTTTTTGACGTTGAACCAATAGAAGTAAGTACCTAAGTAGGGGTGGCTTTGGAAAACGCCCGTCTTGTCCCCTTGCCAGTGCGGGAGCTTTTCCAGGGGCACCTCATTGGTTACGTGCAGAGTTTTGGAGCGGAACATTTTTTCTTCCGTGTCGAGGTTATCGACGGGATAGAAGTTCGCTTCTTCCAGTTTCACAGATTGGCGGTCCCAGTAGTGGGGGTTGGGAACCAAAGTGATGATCTTGTTCATTTCCCATTTAGCCAAGCGGAACGCGCCGTTAGAGACCATGTTCTCAGGCCGAGTCCATTTCGTGCCGAACTTTTCGATGGTCGCTTTGTGCACGGGGTACAAAGAGTGGTGGTACAGCAGGCCCAGGAAGAATGGCGTGGGGTTTACCAGCTGCACTTGAAGCGTGTGTGCGTCGATAGCTTTGATGCCCAGCTTGGAAGCGTCCTTCAGTTTGCCTGCGGTGAATTCTTTTCCGTTCACGATGTAGTGCGCTTGGTACGCGTACTCGGCCGCGGTTTCGGGTTTGAGTAGTCGGGTCCAGGAGTAAACGAAGTCCTCGGCCGTTACGGGTTCGCCGTTCGACCACCGCGCGTCCTTGCGCAATTGGAACGTGTACGTTTTGCCGTCTTTGGAAACCGTCCATTTTTCAGCGACGGCCGGAATGGGATCCAGCGTGCGGGGATCTTTGCTGACCAGGGGTTCAAACAGGTTCTGAATAATGTGGTGTTCGGGAATGCCCGTGGTGATGTGCGGATCGAGATCCTTGGGTTCCGCTCCATTGCCTAAATGAAGCACCTGGCGGTTGGAATCTGCTTTCTTCGTGCAGCCCACCGTGGGAAACAACATTCCCAAACCTACGGCTAGTCCGATTGCCAAGAACAAGAATCTCTTCGTCACTGTGCCCCCAAAGTCAGAAGTTGATTGCTAAAAAATCATTGAAAGCTTTAACGCAGCTTCCCATCGCCACCTATATTCATTGCAAGGCTTTGCCATTCGCACAAGCCTCTTTTTCAGTCGGCAAAAGATTTTTTATTGCCCCGCATCATGAAACTTCTTCACGGAACACTTTGTCCATAGGTGTCAATCTGACCCCAGGTGCCAGTTACTTTTGGTAACAAAAGGTAGCGGGTTCGCAGCAGACTACCAAACCACTGGGATCGTTGGCGGATCTGTAAAGGTTAGGTTAAATTCTACAAATCACATCTTACCGGGGGATCTTCGTGCGCGTTCTTTTTTCGATTTCATCTTTGTGGGCGATATTCGTGGTGCTGCAAGCACCGGTGGCGCGGGCGGAAATGTTTGTTCCCTCTGCCGGCCAAGCCGCCGATCCCAAAGGACAACCCGATCACCCCAGCGAAAGTAGAGTTGGGAAAGAAATTGTATTTTGATACGCGCTTGTCCCTGGATGGAACCGTATCGTGCAACTCCTGCCACAACGTCATGGGTAGCGGCACGGACAACCGGCCCACGAGCGCTGGGGTCAAAGGTTCCCTGGGTGGTCGTAACTCGCCACGGTATGGAACTCGGCTTTTATGACCGTGCAATTCTGGGATGGCCGCGAACCTTCTCTGGAAGCGCAATCAAAAGGACCTCTTATTAATCCGGTTGAAAATGACCATGGGTAACCATGACCTGGTGGTAGCGCGTATTCGCAAAATTCCCGGTTACGTGGAGGAATTCAAAAAAGTGTTCGGTGGCAAGGAGCCTGTCACCATCGACAACGTCGCCAAAGCCATTGCTACTTATGAGCGCACGCTGCTGACTCCTGATGCACCGTTCGATCAGTTTTTGAAAGGTAAGAAAACGGCAATCAATGCTGCGGCCAAACGGGGTTATGAAAAAGTGCAAGCGGTTGGTTGCACGTCGTGTCACAACGGACCCAATTACGCGGGCCCCCATTGCCAGAAGGCACGGGCCTTTTGACCAAAAGTTTCCGGTCTTCGCCGATAACGAGTACGTCAAAAAGTACAAATTTCCGACGACACCGCCCGGCACAACGCCACCAAGAAAGACGAAGACAAGGGTATGTGGCGAGTTCCCACTTGGAGAAACGTTGCTATTACGGCGCCGTATTTCCATAATGGAACTGTAGCCACTCTCGATGAAGCAGTCCGCGTGATGGCTAAGACCCAGTTGAATCTGGATCTCAAACAGGACGAAGTTTCCGACATCGTGGCCTTCTTGAACTCGCTCACCGCAAGTTGCCCAAGCAAACCATGCCGGAGCTGCCGCAGACGCCGGGGACCACCGTCCTGGTTTGAATAGTTAAAGCTTAAAAAATAGTGGTCGCTTGTAAGAGGCAGAGGTAACCGACGGCTTGTGCCTACGCCTTCTTTCATGCTTGTACAGGGGGCTCGATGGGTTTCGGCAATGGATTTGCCCAGGCGTGTTCTGGTCGTGGATGATGATGCGACCAATCTGAAGATTCTCACCGAAGCGCTGAAGCTGGACGGCTACGCTATTCAAAAGCTTCCTCCGGCCAACAAGCGATTGAATCCATCGACGAGTACGAATCCGGAGCTTGTTCTGATGGACTACAACATGGGCAAGATGACAGGGCTCGATACACTCAAACTGCTTCGCGCCCGCAAAAACTACGTGGCCGTACTTTTTGTTTCCGCCAACACCGATGGAGATCTCATTACTCAGTGCCTTGAGGCCGGCGCGGACGATTTCATCCGTAAGCCTGCAAACCTAAGTGAGCTAAGGTCGCGGGTGAAAGTACGGTTTCGCCTGAAGGATCTGCAGGACGAACTGATGGCGGCAAATGAAAAGCTAGCAGCGCTCGCCGTTACTGATGACATCACTGGTCTGTTCAACATGCGCTCAATGTACGAGCGCATCGAAAACGAACTGCGGCGAGCTAAACGCTACGACCGCCAAGTTGCCTGTATCATGATGGACATCGACCACTTCAAAGAAGTGAACGATCTGAACGATCATCTTTTTGGGACGTTCGTCATTCGAGAATTGGGAAAGCTCATTAAAAAGAATATCCGCGATGTCGACTTCGCTGCTCGTTACGGCGGCGATGAATTTTTAATTGTGTTGCCAGAGACAAACGAAGAAGGCGCTCGTTTGTTCACGGAACGGCTTCGCACCGTGATCGAGAGCCACACGTTCAGCGACGGAAAAAACAAACTCCAGCGTACTTGCAGCTTTGGCTACGCCGTTTCTCACCCGGCAAATCCCATAGACGCCAAGAACTTGGTGCGGGAAGCCGATCACGCGCTCTACCGTGCCAAAGACGCGGGGCGAAATCGTATCAGCGCATAACCTGTATCCTGCTGACTCTCCCAGTTCCCCGCGAGCAATCGTGCTGAAATCGCCACCAGGGTGATTGTGACAGCTATCTTCCGCCGGGACGCCGTGCTCGCCACCTGGCTGACTGAAATACCGTGTATTCCGTCAGAATGCAGACACTTGCCGTCTACATGACGGGCGCTGGAGAGACAGACGTATACTCGCAGTTATCAGCCCTCTCCAACCCTGCCTAAGTGATTAAAATTACTTGCTTTTCACAATCCGACAGTCGGCATGTTCCTTGTAATAGCTTTACTCAACAGATTCTTACGCTGGGTTAGGCTTATGAAGAACTTCACCTTGGTTACGTCGGGACTCCTTCTAGTAGGGCTGTGCTCTCCTGCTTTGGGAAAACGCCAGGTAACCGTCACTCCGAAAAACTCAAATGCGTTTCGCTGCCAGGTGGGACCCGAAACGCTACCCATGACCATTGAAGAGGGAATGCTTCGATTGAAAGTGGGGGGTTGTTGGAGCTTCGGGTCCGTACTACTGGCGGGTGCCGTTCAAGCAGTGGTCCAATGGAGAGAATAATATTTCACTCGCGCAAGCGGGCGAAATGGCCGCCGTCAAAGGCATGTTCACGATTGCCGTGGATACCACCCAACTCCACGGCGAAAACGAAGAACGCAAAATCGAATTGCAGCTCATAGCCAAGAACGGCCAACAAACCAGCTGCACCACTCAGATCGCCGCAATCGAGCGCGGAACAGCGCAGTCGGAAAAAACAACACCGCCGCTCGTCCTTACGAAACAAGCGGCGGTGGAATGAATTTACGACTGATTTAAATGCGCGCTTTAGCGTTTCGCCGCATCTACAAGCAGCTCGTTGCATTTGTTGACGAGGCTCTGAGCTGCCTCACCATTCTTGCGAGAGAGTGCCTCTTTGGATTTTCCATAACCAAAGAATCCAAGCACACCCAGCATCGAAGCCCGCAAGCGAGCCCGGATCTTGTCACCTTCCGGATCTGCCGCAACAGCCGGCGCTGGGGCTTCACCCGAGACTCCTTCAGCTTCCGCAGCAGCGAGTTCGGCGCTCACGTCTTTGTTGCCAAAGAGGAACCGTCTCGTCTTGTGCAATCCCAGCCGGCCACCGTCCCAAGCTACTTTGTAGCCCAATCCCGCTAGCCAAATGCCGTTGATGAGAATTAACGATTTGATGATCAGCGCGTGAATGCCGTCTGCTTTGGACGAGCCGGCAAACAGATTCCAGTGGGCCAGATCAAAACCGAAGGGTGCGGTTCCATCTCCCAGCAGTGAACGGCCTTCGAGTGAACCCATCATCAAGAAGCCCGCAAGCAACGTGGTGAGGAACGAGAAGCCCAAGAACACGCCTCGGTTGACCGTTGGGTTTATCTGCTCGGGCACCGCCGAATATTTTTGGAACGCACCTAGGCACCGGGTTAGCCAGGCTTCGGTTTGTTCTCCGTCCTGCCGTTCCAGAGCGAGCATAATGTCGTCGGGAATCGATCTGTGTTCTTCTTGATAGAGTCGAATCAACTCCACCGCGGATTTTTCCGCCTGAGCCAAATCGCGACGCGACAGTGCTTGGGCAAACCCGGTGAAGAGTGATTGGTACTTAACTCCCAACTCGGCAACCTCGTTCTCCATTCCGTTCACCACTGCCTGGTGAATGGCCCACAGGTAGCGGTACGTAAACGGTGCGAGGAACAAGAAGTAGAGCTGACCATCGACTGCTTTCAGCAATGCGTTTTGCCAGGCTTCGCCCCAAGCGGAAATCGCCGCGGGATCCAGCATACCCGCAAGGTTCTGTTGGAACGTCTGAATGTCTCCACCAAACAAGGTGGTGGCCAACTCATGCATCGAAGTTCCCGGCACGAAGCTCAAATGCCCGTTCAACAAGCCTTCCAGCATCCGCACACCCATGCCGATGATGAAGAAGCCCGGGAACAATGTGAAACATTGCTTCCAAGAGCGCAGGCCGAAGATTTCGCCCCAGTTGTTGTTACGGATATCGAGGAATGCTTTGAGCATGTTTCCAGATTCGCGCAGCGCTCCCCGGCTCCCGACTTCTCTATTCAAGTCGTAAGTTGCAGCAGGGGCATAGCGGCGCAGAACACTGCGCTTTTCTTCCGACCAAGTTGCCGAAACAAGTGCGGCTACCAAGCCTAAGTGCAATGCAATCTGCTCGTTTTCCTCAATCCACACACCCGTATGCGTGTACAACACGCCGTCGGGTTGGTGGCTCAAGCTGTCCGGCATACCTGGATTTGCCCAGGCACCGACGAACGAGGTTTGTCCAAGGCTAAAAGCGCCATCCATGAGGAACGAGTTAACCACGTACCGTGCGGCACCTTCCGAAGGAACGGGATTAGCCACCGGTTCATACACTGCTTCGTTGAAGTTCGCCGCCGACGCAATGACCTGCGGCATCACCGAGAACCGCATCTGGGCTAAGGCTCCAGGACGCGGACGCACTGATGTATGAGGGCTAGACTCCGCCACGCGGCTGTATTCGCCGAGCGCCTGCACAAAGTCCTCGCTGTTGGACTGGATGGCGAGTACGCCCGCATCGCCTTCTGTATTGGAAACCAAACCAGTAAGCGCTGTGGTCAACTTTGCGATTTCTTTGCGCGTCGCTTTGGATTTGGGCGACTGGGCAATATCCGCAAGCAAGTCAAACGGGTTCATTCCACGCTTGTCGGCCGCTACTCTAAGCGCCATCGCGCGCGCCACGAACACAGCTTGCTCCTTTTGACGAATGCGATCGGTCGCAGCCTCACGTGCTTGCTCCAGACCCGACGTCGTTAGAAAAGGACGCAGCAGCGAAACGGGCAGGTGGCCTCGTTTCATGGCATTGAGTACTTCGAGACGTCGCAACAGCGGCGTGGACAGAGCGGCTCGCACCGGCGGCACCATCGCCCAGCTGAATGCCCAGCGGATGCCTTTGCTTACGAGCAGTTTAGTCGGCGAGTGCTGCGACCAGCGGCTGCAAAGCCAAGCCAAGGCAACGGGCGTCAAGAACAGACCCACACGGCCCGGCCAGGAGTACAGCACCATGTCTTTGATGTAGCCCGGGTTGTTCAATACCGGCATTGTGTCCGTAGCCATTCTGGTTACGGCCGGCACCCATTCCTCATTCACGAGCGACCACATTCCGGCGAGTGTTTCGATCGTCCAGGAAATATCGCCGTTCACCAAGAAATCCGCCGAAAGCGCGGTCGCGGCAACTGTGCCCGCGGCAATCATCGGCTTCTTCAGCGCGGTGGCTACCGCTTGCATGCGGCGAATGGGATTGAACGATTCCCAACGCTTTTTGCTCCAGCGGCCCAGGGCTGCCATGGTTTTAACGAGTCGGCTTTTTGGCTGTGCCGCCACTTTCTCGGCCTCTTGGACCAAGCTTTCAAAGTACTGGAAGTCGGCACGCAACTGCTCTGGCGTAAACCGGTCACGCAGAGCATCCATCGTTCCATTTTTCTTTGCTTCCAAAAGTGCTTTGGCCAAAGCGGCCGTATGTTCGCGCGTCGCAGTAAGCGTGCGTTTGTCGACGACACTCAATGCTTCGCGCAGTCCAGAGGCTTCAAACTCCTGCAATTGAACCGGGTCTGCGAGAATGGCGGAAAGCTCACGGAGCGCATCTTCGGAAATTCCCTGCAAGTCACGAAGGCTCTGCTTTGTATCGGGGTCCGCCACGTGCTGCATCGCTTCGATGAACGGCTCTTGCAAACCGACTTTCGCGACGACTTTCTCGATGGGTTCTACGTCCACCAGAGTCTCTTTGCCGTCGGATGTCTGGGCGAAGAATCCCAAGTTCCCCGCGTCGATCAGCACCTGACCTTCTTCGGTCTTTTCGAGTTTGCGGGCCAAGTCGGCATCTACTTCGAACGGGCGCACCATCTCCAAGTTTTCTTTCAGGCGCACAACCAAATCTTGAGTCGCATTGTTTCGAATGTTCTCGGCGGTGCTCGGATTCAGATCCAAGCGCGCCATCTGAGCCGCACGGGTACGGTCAGCGGGATCCACCCGTCGCTGCAAGATCCGAATCTTGGAAATCGCTTTGCCAGGCGCCATTTTGTTAATGTTGCCCAGTGTGTAGAACGGAAACCACGTGCGGAACATGGAGAAGCGCAAAGCCTGAACGTCGGCCGCGTACAGTTCGCCATTCGAGAGCAGCACGTACACCCACTCGTCGTCCCAATCGAAGTCCTGAATAGTCGCCTGTTCACCGGACAAGCTTTTGAAATCCATCTCATGGATTCCCTCGAGGCCCTTCAACGTGAGCTTCAGCGTCGAACCTTCGGCGGCCAATCCCAAAGCATAATCGGGAATGCCTTGCTGAATCGCCGTGGAGGGCACAGTCAACTGCAGCTGACTGATATCAATCGGCTCGGAGGAAGCGTTCTTGCGGTAGCGGTGGTGCAGAATGAAGCCCACGTTCCGCTTCCAGTTGTCGAGGTAAAAAGGCGCGTTGGCCGTCCTCGCGCGTTCCGCTTGCGCGGCAAATTCTCTTACGGATGGCGAAACCGATTCGAGATCGTTCTGCGTAGGAAAAACCTGCGAACGTCGAGCCGCTTGGCTATCGGAAAAACCAACCGCTCCGTAACCTAAGTCTCCGGCCGGTGGCTCATTGGAGTCAGAAGGAGTAGGACCTTGACCGCTGATCGGATTTTCATCGGAGTTTGGCTTTTTCTCGTCTCCGGCTAGCAGCGGGTAGGGAAGACTTAACTGGAAAATCAGAACTGCGAGCAGTGTGGGATAGCCGATTTCCGAGAAGAACGTTACCAACCCTTTGAAAGGTCTATTCCATGACCAGTTTTGCACTTTTTACCTCCCTGACCCGTCGCCATTAGCGGAAAAATAAATTCCCCCGAGGACCTCACTGAACTCACCATACTGAACTCAGCAGTCCAAGCGCCCGGCTATTCACTTGTATTATTGGCCTTTCGCGAGCAATACCATCCCGAATTGATGCATTGCAATAATCAATTACAGTGACGGCTTATCGTCGAGCTTAGCTCAGCAATTCCAACTCCTTACGTTGTCAGAGACCGCCAAAATCTTGCCAAAGCGTCAGACCGGCCGAGCTTTCCCTCTTGCGGCCTTTTGTTTAGTCATTCCCGCCAGCTAGGAGCGGTCCACTTGTATGAGCCGGTTTTTCACCCTTGTTGCTGCGTTGTTTTGTCTTTGGAGCGGTTCGGTTATCGCTTTGAATTCGGGTTCCGCCGATATGCCCCCAAACAACATGGACATAGGAGCTTTGCACCACGGCAATAAGGATTGCCCCGAGGCACTCCGCAATGCCGCGATCGGTGCGGGGCTAGGGGACTTACGGGTGTTTGTTTCGGATCCTGACCCGGTTTTCTTTCGCGCCCCACTTCCCGGCGCCGCCGATGGCACCGAATTGGATTACGAGTCGGAGATTCATTTAGTGTCGGAGCGAGATTCCGGATTTCAGTCGGTAGTGGAAGGACTCAAGCGGCGGGCGCTGGCCAACGGTTGGGAACAGGAAGCCGGAGCACTGTCGTTTGTCGCCGATGGAGAGAGAATCACAGTGTATTTTTCTTCGCGTAGCTACGATCGAATTCAGGCGCGCCATCACCGTCATGCCATGCAGAGGTTCTTGGAGAAAGTTGGGTCCACTATCGACGCTTTAAAGGCGCGAGGCGTGTCGATGCAGGATATGAGCATTGAGCGTTTCCACACGCATCCGCGCAACGTGAATTTACCCCACAGCGCCCAAGATATTCTGCAGGACTGGAACTTTGACGTTTGGCTGCAGCGCTCCCCTGCATTTAGCGGGATTCGGTTTCGCTCTTACGTAGTCATGCTCTATTACGAAGGCGATGTGTTCGTGGAATTTGAACCGCGACGACATCGGATTTTCTGACCCTCTTCTAACACTTCCTAAAATGTTTGTTGTGTAAACCCGTTGTATCCGGCGCTTCGTAACATGGAGCGTGATGACGTTGGCCGCGCCGTGCGGAAATAATCGCGGGGGTTAAAGGGGGATGCATGCGGGGTTGGGGATTTATCGTCGGTTTTGTTTGGCTTTGCTGTCAGCCGGGGGCACATGCTGTGTGGCCCAAGGAAGATCAGCAGGTGACTCATTTCGCTTTTGGCGGCTGCAATTTTCAACGAATGCCGCAGCCCCACTGGGCCACTATTTCCAAAACCAAACCACAATTCTGGATTTGGAACGGAGACGCTGTCTACGCGGATCCTTTTGGCATGTCGGGAAGGCAGGCCGAATTTAACACACTGAAGACGAACTCCAGCTACGCGCAGTTCATAAAATCCGTTCCCGTTCTTGGAGTCTGGGATGACCACGATTACGGCGCGGACGGGGCCGACGCGAGCGAAACGGATAAACCGGCGCGGCAGAAAATGTATCTGGATTTTGTCGACGAGCCGAAAGCCAGCCCTCGTTGGTCTCGTGACGGCATCTATGGCGCGTGGAATTTGGGGCCATCCGGCAAGCGGATCAAAGTTGTCTTGCTTGATGTCAGATACTTCCGAGAAAAGCCGGGCGCAAAAGCTTCCTTGCTGGGCAAAGATCAATGGAACTGGTTTGAGAAAGAAGTGGCCGCCGCGGATTTTGAATTCCTTGTAGTGGTCTCCGGCACTCAAATGATTCCCAACGATCATAGCAGCGACAAATGGGACAACTACCCCAGTGAACGAAAACGTTTGATGGAAGTCTTGGATTCCAGCCACGCCCCCGCTTTTCTTATCTCCGGGGATAGGCATTTTGGTGAGCTGTCGTCGATCAAGCTGCCTAACGGCAAAACTGTTTACGAAGCCACTTCCAGCGGTCTTACGCACAGTACGTTCTCCAGTTCCTCTCCCAATAAGCACCGGGTGGGTAACTGGCTGGCGAAACGAAATTTTGGATTGATGGATATCGATTGGTTGTCCACGGGGGGACTGAAGTCCGCAAAGGTGCGCCTGATGGAGGTTTCGGGCAAAGAGGTGTTCTCCAAAACTATTGCCCCATGATTGACAAAGATTTTGTCGCGCTGCACAACTAAAGGTTCCGAACTGAAAGAAACATGGGTTGAGAAATTCAGTGAAACGTTCATTCGTTTTTGTTCTTCTTGTTGTCATAACGCTGGTTGGATCTCCGTCCGTACAAGCCCAGTCGCCCTGGCAAAACTGCAGCAACTGGTTGGCCCGCGCTTCAAGCCCTCGCTATTGGTTGAACTCGGGTCCCTATGTCGCTGTCGTGGATCCTTTGTCGTCGGGACGTTTCTTGGCGGAGCGCCTTACGGCGATGGGCTACCGCGTGCTGGCGGTGCATTCCACGCCGAATATCATTCCAGTGCTTAAGGACTCGTACCGTCCCGCATCCGTTGCCAAGGATTTGTTTCCTACTGAGGAAATGAACGCAACCCAGATGCGCGCCATGGCTGTTCGGTTATCGGCCTTTCAATCGCCAAATGTCTCCAGTGCATTGTCGCTCAAAGCAATCTTCAACGGCTCGGAAGGCGGAACCGTACTTACCGACTACTTAACCGACGCTCTCGGAATGGATGGCAACGATCCCGCTCTGTCGCTCACCAAGCGCGACAAAGGCTTGATGCACCAGCGGCTCGCCGCGCTGGGAGTGCCCCACATCTCGCATTTGCGGAGTAAGAGCCTGGACGAAGTGTTGCACTGGATTTACAGCACCAACCAAGGGCGGTTTCCAGTCGTCTTAAAACCCGTCGACAGCGCCGCCACGCAAGGGGTGTCTATCTGCGAAAATGAAACCGAAGTGCGCACCGCTTTCTTGGATTTGATGAATCCTAAATCGGAAAACGTGTTTAACCACCGCATCGATGAAGTCCTGGTGCAAGAGTTTCTCGAAGGCGTTGAGGAAAACTCCGAGTACGTTATCAACACGGCAAGCAGCGAAGGCAGGCACATCGTCACCGACGTTATTCGATACCGAAAACGCAAAGTGCTCAAAGCCAATGGAAGCCACGCCATTGTTTACCTGTTCGACGAATTCTTGCCGATTAACGATCCAGTGGTATTGCGGATGCGGGAGTACGCGTTCCAAGTGCTCGATGCCACAGGTGTGAAGTTTGGCCCGGCTCACATGGAGATCATGCTCACGCCGCGAGGTCCGGTTTTGGTGGAAATCGGCGCTCGGCCCGCTGGCTCGGGATTGCCGCAAGTTGCAGCCAAGGCCTACCCGCACCACCCCTTGGATCTGACCATTTACGGGTATCTCAATCGTGACCGCTTTAAGGAGATCTGGGAGAAAGAAACGGCCCATCCAGGTTCCGAGCAGCGTCTGACCAAACACGCCCGCCAAGTGGAGTTCATTTCGCCGAGAGAAGGGTACCTGGTTGGCTTACCGTTGGTGGATAAATTGAAGCAACTGCGGTCGTATGTGTCGCATTCGCTTTCAGTAAGAGTCGGTGAAAAGTTAAAGGCTACCGAGGATTTGATCACTTCCCCCGGTCACGTGGAATTGGCGCACGAGGATCCCCAAGTCGTGCAACAGGATTACGAGCAGCTGCGTGCGTGGGAACAAGGCGAGTTCTTCCAAGTTTCTTCCGTGGCTCCCGTGCCGACGAGCAGCATCGGCTTCGACATGCTGTCCTTACCGTTTAATCCCTATTGGCGGTAGAATGAAGTTATCCCTCCTATAAGGATAACTTCCCATGCAAAGCTTGGATCGGAACGTCAGCCGACGTTTGTTTACTCTATCTCTTTTGCTTGGCCTGCTTGTCGTGAGCTGTGGGTCAGACGAGAACACAAGCACGTTGGCGTCCAAGCGGCGCCCAACGCCGCTTCCACAGAACGCGGCAATCGACGGAAGCATACCCGTATCCGCGGCCGTAACCCGCTCCCAGTACGGTGGCACGTGGTTGGCTTCCTTGAGTTTCGTTAGCCACGTGGATGTGCGACCGGAGTTCGACGTGTCTCAGGTGAACTGGGCGCGCTCGCAATCGGCTCGTCTCGTTTCTCCGGATCTCAATGGGTGTGAGTTAACCGGCGTGGAGATCTATTTTCCTAATAGCGATCCCACCGCGGAAATCCATATATGGGGCTGGGACTCAGATTCCAGTTGCGAAGCATTTTTGGAAAAAGTGCTGGCAGCGGGAGTGCGTTGGCAGTTGGAAAACTTGCCGGGCTTGTATGGAGAGACGATCCGCCAAGCCGAACTTCAGTTCGCTCCGGCGAATCGTCTCCAATAACTTACTTCAGTTTTCCACCGAACATCATTCCGATGAACGTGGTCGTGTCGTTTACACGGTTGAACGGATAAATATTCACGAACGGTTGTACGTACAGGTCTGCAAAAGAGTACTTGAAGCCGGCGCCCAGCGTGGTTGCTTGGGCCGCTACGAAATTAGTCAGTCCTGCATCGCGTTTCGTTTCCGTTGCCGCTTCCAAGATGCCGAAAAGAGTGAAAGATGGACTGAAGATGTAGTTCAGCCTCGGGCTGAAGTACAAAAAGCTCTTCATGTCTCCATCGGAAAAAACGGTAAAGCTGGGGACGAGGACAGTCTGAATCTCCCAACCGGAGTTGGCAAATCGATAGGCAAATGAGTTCACGGCTCCTGGGCTTAGCACAACTCCATCTCGTCGGCTGGTAGCGGTTAACGGCAGGGCATTATCAAAGCGAGCCCACCAGCTAAAACCGCCCGATTGGTAAACCGTACCGGTGATGCCTATGGTCGGATCCAATATATCAAAGGGCGCCTTGTCATTAGTGCTCAAGAAGGGCCGGACTCTGAATTGCGGAACCACCACGAAGTCCATTCCAAGGTTTGTGGGATAGGTAACGGTAAGTTGGTTTGTTATCTCGATAGGATCGCCAGGGCTTCCGTCCTGTTTCGGTTTGCGTCCGTCCCAGCGGCCAAGGCCGTTTCCGTATGCCCAGCCGAACAACCCCACGCCAACATTGTCCCAGACGCTCCGATTGGCGGACTCTTCAATAGATCCCGATGCGGTAGCCGCGATAGCGGGCGACACGACAGCAAACAAAGCCGCTACAACGATCCCCCGCAAGTTCAACCTGGTCATCACTGAACCTCCTCAAAAAATGCTCAAAAAATGACGCCGGACAGCAATGCCACGAAGACTGTTGAATTTCAACTGTAGGCGGGTCGAGGGCAGGCGGCTCCCGCCTCAGTTCAGGACGTGGGTACAGGACTGAAGGCAGGCAGTCCCCGGCTGAATCTCGGCTATAGCGAAGCGGTCGGGTGAGCGTGAACCGCATTGCGGCTCTTCTTCTTGGCCGCGTACATGGCCTTGTCCGCCAACTGGAGCAGCTGATCTGTGGTGTCGGCATGGTTCGGGTAGCTGGCGACGCCGATACTAAGCGTGATCTGTAAGGAGGTTTCGTCGATAACGAATAATCGCTTCTCTACTGTTCTACGGATGCGCTCGGCGATCTGCGCTGCTCGGGCCATCTGAGTTTCTAAGAGAAGAACCACAAATTCATCCCCGCCGTAGCGAAAGATTTGGTCCTGACCCCGGAGAATGTTCTTAAGAGATTTGCCCAGTGCTTTAAGCAGTTGGCTGCCGACCATGTGTCCATGCGTGTCGTTTACCTGCTTGAACCTGTCGACATCGATGAACAGAACGCAAAACGGCAGAGCGCGCCGCTTGTGTTCTGCCACGGCCCGGTCCAGGCAGTGGCGCAAGTACCGCGCATTATAGAGGCCCGTGAGATCATCCAAGAACGTCTGCTGTCGAAGTTGCTCGAGTCTGCTTAAGTTAGCCTGTGACAGCTCCAAGTGGTCGATCAACGATCGCACTTCTTTGAGCGTTTCGCCTTTGGGCTTGGAGGCAAGACCCGTGACCAGAATGCCTTCTCCTCTAAGAAAGCGGCTGGGGACCCAAAAGGCTCTTTTCGACGGCAGGTATTTCCCATTCGCCGACACACCCAGCTTCCCCAGGTTCATATGCTTGGGGCGAACGCCCAATTTGGGAACCGACTGCTCGGCTTTCCATCCGTCCGCGTGCTTTGCCACCCAGTGGGCTTGGCGGCTCTTCAATGCGCGTCGAACAAATTGCAGCGCTGTGATTCGGAGTAAGGTTCCCGACGAGCACGCACTCATTTCTTTGATGGCTTCAAGCAATCGGGTCGGTGATTGCTCCCATTCATCGCGAGCTTGCCGCCGCTGTTGGCACCGCAGCACTGCCCACGCTAATTCCCCGGGGTTCATGGGCTTTACGAGAAAATCGGCAAATCCGGCGCGCAAGCACTTTACGGCAGTTTGAGCTGAGTCTTGGCCGGAGAGCGCCAGCCAGTCCGCGTTGGGGAACAAAGCGCGTAACTCTCCCGAGAACAGACGCAGCGGCTCGGACTCGGAGTCCAGATCCAGAAGCACGATGTGAGGTGTCATTGAGCTTCTATGATGCAGCAGCTCTGCCAACGTCTGGTGCCAGGTGCATTCGGCACCAATCGACCTAAGTGTGGAAGAGTAAATGCGTTTGATTTCAGAGGAGGCCGAAACCACCGTGACTTTAAAAGGAGTCGATGCGCGCATGGTCCGTGATGACGGTAATAAAACGTTTGGAATGAAGGCAGCCGCTTTGGAAGATGATAACAGAGCGGTCGCCAAAGCCTATGCGCGCGGCGTTCGGCTTATTGCAGGCGTTTTACCGGACTCAAATACAGATACGGATTTTTCTGAAGCGAGGGAGCCCACAAGAGTTCCTGCAAAGCCGTGTCTCCAATGACTTGGCTGACCGCGGTCTCAGCTTGGGCATCGGCCCACTCGTCCGTCCAGGGGAAAAAGCCCCCACCCGATTGGATTTCCCAAATTTCGGTATTTTCAAAGTCCGAGTCGGTCACATCCGCCGCATACCGCAGGGCTGGCAAATAACCACCCAAGTTATCGGCAAGCTTCAGCCCGCGTGCTTGATCTCCGAGCCAAACTCGCCCTTGGGCTGCTCTCTCCGCTTGTTCGGCGTTCAGTCCGCGGTTGCGCGCCACGAAGCCGACAAAGCTGTCGTAATAACTATTCAGGCGTTGGGTCAGCACACCCACTTCTTCCTTGGACCAGGCACGGTCTTCAGAAAACAGGCCCGGGTAGGGGACTTGGTGAGGATCTCTTTGTTGACCCGCAACCAATTGTAGATGCCTCCGAAGTGAAACTTGCCTAGAAACACGCCAATCGAACCGGTGAGGGTGAGTGAGCTTGCGAAAATTTTGTCGGCGGGAGCTGACATGTAGTAACCGCCGCTGGCGGCGATATCGCCCATACTGACGATAACCGGTTTCTCCGTCCGAGCATTCTTCACTAAATCAGCCAACTCATGACTGGCCATGACTTCGCCACCTGGGCTGTTTACGCGGACGACGATTGCGCGAGTTCTTTCGTCGCGAATAGCGCGCTGCAGTTTTTTCTGAAACCGATCGGGAGTTACCTGAGATTGCCCACCCATTGCGAGCAAAGGAGTGCGGCTTTGCAGAATATTCCCTTCCGCCACAACCACGGCAATTCGAGTGGGCAGCGCCAAAGCGGAACTTCTACGCTCTACTTGTTCCGATAAAGCCAGTTTGTCTTCGAGTTGTTGCTTGGTGCTGCGGAACGAAAGTACGTTATCGACTATTTTTTCACTCACTGCTTGTTGGGAACTGTAGAGCGCGGTCCGGAGCATCTGGTTCCACTTGGCGGTAGTGATGCCACGTGCTTCGGCCAACATGGCCAGTATTTGCGTCTCAGCGCGATCCAGCTCTTCCCAAGTAGCCTGACGACTTGCCGGCGAGCTCTCCGTCCGCGTGAACATTTCAGGTGCCGACTTGTATTTGCCGCGAGCCAAGAACTGACCCTCGACGCCGACCTTGTCCAGAGTTCCTTTCAAGTAATACCGCTCAGCCCGAACGCCCAGGAAACGAAGTTCACCCTCGGGCTCCATGTGTATTTTGGCGGCGCTACTGGCGATTAAATATTCCTTTACGCCACCCTGGCCCAAATGCGCTTCGACAGTGATTCCTTTTTTTCGCAAGTCCAACAACGCCAAGTGCAATTCTTGCGCAGCGGCGAGTCCCAGAGGAAACGAGTTTATCTCGACGAATACATTGCGAATGTTTCCTGCCTCCGGCACGCGTCGGATTTTCTCAAGCACCGATAACAACGAGGGTCGCTCGGAGCGGAACAGGCCGGCCGGATTTCCGTCTTCGGTCAGGCTCGAGTCTAACCGAATATGCAAAATTCTCGGCGGCGCCAGTACGCTCTTTTGAGGCAGTGCCCCTCCGGTCATGGCGATTGCGTAGGTGCGGTTTGCGGTGTTGGGAACAGCATTGGAGACCAGCGAGCCATAGTCGAAATCCAGCTGCAAACCTATCTGCCATTGGCGTTCAGTATGGTAGCCAAAATACAGATGCAAGCCGTCGGCGGCAGCCCATCGAGCTGCGGCTTGTCCCTGGTAACGTTTCAAAAACTCCGTTTGGCCCGAGAGAGTTCGTGCATCCAAGCTGATGTCGAAAGACTCGAACGGCCGCAAGGTGGTGCCGAGAATGAACTCCGCGGGCAACTTCTGTCCACCACTAGGTGGGCGGTTCCAACGGTTGGCCACCAGGCCAAACGAAACAAAGCGGCTGGGCCGGTACTGAATAGCCGAATCCCAACTGTCGAAGGACAGGGCGGGGTTCAAAAAGCGGTGCAACGAAAACCGATGCCCCACGAACCAAGAGGACGAAAGGCTTCCGCCAAGTGCGAACTGATAACGATTCGTGCTGTTTGCAACGCGATCGAAATGAAAGCCAAATGGCCCGTAGGAGAATCCGACACCGTAATCGTCTTCCTGGTTGGGACGGATTGCAGCATTCAAGACAGATTGAAAGTAACTGCCATTGAGTTCGCTATCGTAGGCCAGTGCCGCTGGATTGATGCGGACGTCACGAGCCCCGTAGCTGGACGATACCGAAGTCAAATCGTCAAAGTTGCTATCGAAGGGGCCTGCCAAAGATTGGCCCGGAATCGTCATCCATCCGGCTAACGCAAACCCGACTGCGAGTTGGAGTTTATGGGAAAGGGACCAGAAGTGACTGAGCGAGCTTCGATTCATAGCCCGATCCTTGTATCTGAAGTTTTGGGAGCCGACGAGCTGTTTGGCGGGGGTTTGCCTCGTTTTGGAGCCTTTGGTATGCAGAAGCGATGGGCTTAGATCCGCTAGAAAAAGACCGGTTGCGCCGCCGCATGGCGCTACGCATGCAAGCTTTCGCGGAAGGCGACACCAAAGTGACTTGCATTAGCGGACACTATTATGACGAGCCTGCTTTTTGTGAACTGGCGGAACAGACCAAGGATTCCGAACTGCTGGTCATCAAGAACCGTTCGGGCAAGAAGATGCGGGTTTGTCTCTCCAGTCTCAAAGAAATGCTCCGTTTCCAGGTCGTGGACGTGGAGGACTTGGAGAAATGGGTTGAGAAGCTAAAGGTACTCCGGCAGGAAGCCCAAAAGCGCAAAGAGCTTCAGGACGCTGCTCTGCAAGAGCAGCGAAAAAAACTGGAAAAGAAAGTAATCGTCCGAAAAGCCAAGTCGGACGGCGCCCAACATAATTCGCGATGACCTCACTTAGAGTCGACACACTGGCGATTGGAGACGAGCTTTTGTGTGGACGTATTTCCGATACAAATTCCACGTACGCGGGTGACCAGCTGCTGAAGCTCGGCGTGCGCTTGCGCCGCACTACCGTGGTTGAGGACCGTATCGACGTCATTAAGGACGTGCTCAGTGAATTAAAGAGTAAAACAGACGTCGTGATTTGTTTCGGTGGTTTGGGGCCCACATCTGATGATTTGACCGCTCAAGCCGCAGCTGAGTTGCTCGGTTGTGAATTGGTGGAACATGCACCTGCACGAGCGCGAATCGAGGAGCTTTGCCGAGTCCGCAAGCGCGAGGTCACGCAGCAGATTCTGAAGCAAGCTAAATATCCCCAAGTTGCGAGTCCGATCGCTAACAACAAGGGACTCGCGGTTGGCTTTCACATGGAGCTTGGTAGCTGTCGCTTTTTCTTTTTTCCCGGCGTTCCGGAAGAAATGAAATCGATGTTTCCCGGTTCCGTCTACCAGTACGTGTCTGAAAAAGTGCTTGGTAGCTCCGAAGTATTGCGTTGGCACCGTTGGAAGTGTCTCGGTGTTGCGGAGTCCGAGCTGCAGAGACACATGGCGCCCATTGAAGCGGCCCTGCCGAAGAATATGTGGCTGGGATACCAGACCAAATTTCCTGAGAATCATTTAATGCTGTACTCACGCTGCGCTCGGGACGCTGCCGAAGCGGAAGCGTTTGGCGGGTGGCGGCAAAAGATTCTCGAAATCGTCCGCCCTTGGTCGTACACGGAATCCGACAAAGAATTAGAGCACCTGGTTTTGGAGAAGTTGCGTTCGCTTTCGAAAAAGTTGGTGCTGGTTGAATCCTGTACTGGCGGTTTGGTTGCCGAGCGCCTGACTCAGTTGGCGGGTAGCTCGGATGTCTTTTGGGGAAGTTTTGTTTCTTACCAAGTGGATGCCAAAGCTCGCATGCTGGCAGTGAAATTGGACGCTCCGGAGCAGGCAGTTTCTCGGGATGCGACTCGGTGGCTTGCGCAGAGCGCGCTGCAAAAAAGTGGATGTGATGTCGTTGCGGCGATCACGGGATACATGGGGCCGGCAGGTGGCACCGCGAATGATCCCGTCGGCACTATCTACGTTTGTGTCGGGAGCAGGCAGCTTGAAGAAGTAAAAATCAATCTCGTGGATTTCGGCCGAAACAAAAACCAATGGGCGGCCGCAACACATCTTCTCAATATTTTGCGTCGAGTTCTCGATCAGAACGCTTGAAAAGAAAAAAGGCGCCGGGCTAAACCCAGCGCCTTTTCAGGTAATGTATTTTGGAAGTTTATTCCTCGGGGCTGCTTCCGAAAATCGAGGAACTGGTTCCGAAAGAAGACAGACCAGAGCTGACCGGAGACAAGTTCGGTCCTTCGTTGTTCGACATCATCGAATTAGAAGGGCTCGTCATGGCCGGCTTGGGAGCTGCTTTTGCCGCGGGTTTACGGCTGGACTTCTTAGCCGATTTTTTCTTCGCAGCTTTCTTAGCGCGCTTTTTTCCGCCTTTGGCTTTCTTCGCCGGTTTTTTCTTTTTCTTTAAAGCCTTCTTTTTGCCTGCGGCTCGCTTCGCCTTTTTTGCTTTCTTAGCCTTCTTGCGTTTCTTCGCCATGGCTGTCCTCCTCAGAGTCCTTCTGGAATTTACCTTCAGGATTTACCTTCTAGATATTCCCATCCGGGTTGGTTTTAGTTTTCGTCGACTTGGCACAAAATCTCGCCATTATTGTCGACGAGAAATACCATACTTTCGTAAAACCGTCCAAGTGATTTGAATTAAAATTGAATTTGCAGAGTTTGATATTGCAAACATTCGCAAAAGAGTTTATCCCTTTAACTAGGTCTTAACTTAGTCTTTCATACTTAAATAAAAACCAATTTAGTAAAAATCAGGTAGTTAACGCGCCGAAGTCTGACAACAGTAGTAACGGGCTGCAACGCAGTACAAATCGAGAGGGGAATGGACTCGGTTTACGTAGCGGTTATGAAATTGGCGCGGTGAGTTAGGTGGTAAGGGGTTGGCAGTCTAGACAGTAGTACGATCGGCAACAAACTCATGGGGTTTTTTGGGGGGGGACTTATGGCCAAAGTGGCTAGGTCTAAGGTTTCACGACCATCAGCAGGAACAGCAGCAAAGCCAAAAAAGCAGTCAAACATAAAACCGGCATCTAAGCTCAAAGCGGTTGCGTCACCGACGAAAGAACTGAAGTCCGAACCTGTCGTCGCTGCCACCGCGCGGCAGAACGTCGCACAAAAGCTGGCCCAATCGATCGAGAAAAGAAAACTCGAAAAAGGGGCAGCGGGTGGCAAGCCGGGAAACAACAAATCTTTCTTCGGTCGTCCGCCGGGACGCCGCGGTCGTCGTCCGAAACAAGCCGCGGAATACACTCCGATGCAACAAGAAGAAGATTCCTATGTGTTGGAATCCGACTATGAGCGGCTGGAGTACGATACCGGCATTCGTCTGAAAGATGGCTCGGATGACGGCGCATTCAGTTTTGATCGCGTCGAAGATTTCGATGAAGAGCTGAATTTCGATCCTTGAGCGTTTTAACCAGGCTCACTAGAGAGACTCTCTTTTGGCCCCCTCTCGCCCTTCGACTCTCGGTCCGCTTGCGGACCTAAGGCCGTTGGACACGTAGAGGGGGCTTGTTATAAGGTGAGGCTATGTCCCAAAAATCGGCACCAGAAAGCAAAGCCGACTTACGCGAATTCATCAAAGAGAACGATCAGCGGACTTTCGACTTTTGCTATTACATGCTGCAAGGCGTTCTGCCTGTAGATGAGTTTGTCATCCAGTTATTTAAGAGTTTTGCGACGGAATACCGTCGGCTGGAACACCGCAAAGAGGCTTGGGACGCGCAGGCACTTCGCTTGCGGCTATTTCAGTTCGCTTGGGAAAAAATCCGAGCGGCTTCGGTCACCCCGGTCTACGTCAGTTCTCCAGGTCGCGACATGAGATCATTGCGGCAGATGGACGAAGACATTTTGGACATCGCCGATTCCAAAGACAAAAATGTTTGGGCCAAGAACGAAGCCGTGGTCTTGGAACGCCTCGCTCGGGTGGATTTTGAATTCCGGGCGCCGCTGGTTTTGCGGGATGTTCTGGGTTTCACTGACGAGCAAGCGGTTCAAATTCTTGGGCTGCGCTGGGCGGTGTACCGCCACCGGTTGCACCGTGGTCGTGTAGATTTTAAGGACGCGCTGCGCGGCTGGCCCGTGCGAACCACGGATGAGCGCAAAGGGAGTGTATTCGCATGACCGAAACGGAAAGCACAGAGAACCGCCGTGGGGCGTTGAGTCCGTTTTTTTGTCAGAATCAGCTGTCCGAATACATGGATGGGCTGTTGCCATCGAGTCGGGCCGATGAAGTAAAGAAAACCCTAGACCAGGACCGCGAGTGCGCTCGCTTTCAAAAAGATTTGCAAGCTGCGATTCAGATTGCGCGTTCAATCCCCCCGCGGCCGCTGAGCCACGATCTGGCCCTGCAGATTGTCGAGGCCAGTGAAGCCGGAAAACGGACTTTTGGCTCACGTGTGGTCGTGAGCCGTCTCGTTCTAATCTTGGCGTTGCCGATCCTGCTTTTTGGCACGGCCGTAACCACCTTTCCGTCTTTGTTTCCTTTTGTACAACAGTGGACCATGGGCGGCAGCAACGAGGACTTCGTACGGTACTTTCCATTGTTGCAAGGCGCTAACGATCTGATAGAGGAACAGGCCAACTGGCTGCGTTTGCGCGAGCCTTTCAAAGTTAGCGTTTGGGAAGAGGGAGGTCTTTCTCCCGAAGAGTTTGAAAAAAGTTTTCAGACTCGCTCTCCCGTAAGCGATGCCGAGGAAGAAGAAGTTCCCGAGTAGTTGTTGTGAAGTTAGTTCTTGCCCAAATCGGTTCCAAACTTGGCGACATCGCCGGAAATACAGCTCGCGTTATCGAATTTCTAAATCGTTCTGAATGCAAAGGCAGCGACCTCATCGTTTTTCCTGAATTGTGCCTCACGGGGTATCCGCCACGGGATTTGTTGGACTGTCCCTCTTTGGTGCCAAAGAATCTGGAGGCGCTGCAATCCATTGCAAAAAGTGTGGGTGGAGGCACTCACGTCATCCTGGGTTACGTTGAAAAGAACCCCAACTCTTTCGGTAAGCCTTTCCACAACGCCGCCGCGTGGATTCACGACGGAAAAATCCACGGCAGGTACTTCAAACGGCTGCTGCCGTATTACTCGGTGTTTGAAGACGAGCGGTATTTTGAACCGGGTACGGAAACAGTTGTCTGGGATATCGCCGGCAAGAGAGTTGGCGTCACGATTTGCGAGGATGGTTGGAACGAGCCGGGCTTTGTGCCCCGTCTCTATTCTACGGATCCTATGCGGCAGCTCGGCGACAAAAAATGTGACTTGGTGGTGAACCTTTCTGCGTCTCCTTTTCACTTGGGTAAGCCGGCCTGGCGCCACCAGCTGTTTGCAACAGGTGCCCGCAAATGCAAAGCTCCTATCGCTTTTTGCAATCAGGTTGCCGCCCACGACGATCTGATTTTCGACGGAAGCAGTTTCGCCGTCGATGCAGCTGGCAAGCTGGTGGCAACTGCCCCCGCTTTTGAAGCCTCTTGCCTGATTGTGAGCGATTTCAAACAGTCCGCTTTGCCGTTGAAGTGGAGTGAAGCCGAATGGATTTCCAAAGCACTGCAATTTGGAATACGTGAGTACTGCCAAAAAAGCGGAGTGCAGAAAGTGATTCTCGGCTTGAGCGGCGGCATCGACAGCGCGGTAGTTGCGGGTTTGGTCGCGGCGGCTATGGGGCCTGAAAATACTATCGGCGTTTCGCTACCAAGCCGGTTTACGTCGGCGGAAACGCGCCGGGATGCCCGGCAAATTGCCGAGAACCTGGGCATCGAGTTTCACGAGTTTTCCATGGACGCTGTTTTCGAACAGTACCGCACGGAGATTCAGCGATCCCTAGGTATGGCATCCCCAATCGTGGAGGAGAATCTCCAGCCGCGCATCCGTATGATTCTGCTCATGGCGTTGTCCCAACAATTCGGGGCCCTGTTGCTGAATACTAGCAATAAGAGCGAAATAGCTTGCGGATATGCCACCCTGTATGGCGACACCGCCGGCGCGCTTTCGGTCCTGGGGGATCTTACCAAAGAGCGCGTGTACGATTTGGCCCGGCAGCTCAATAGCGTAAAGCGATGCATTCCGGATTCGGTGCTGGAGCGGGCGCCTAGCGCGGAATTACGGCCTGATCAGAAAGACGAAGACAGCCTGCCACCCTACCGCGTGCTCGATAAGATAGTGACCGACGCCGTGGAACATCAGTTTGACGGTACCGAGCTTGGCAAGCGGTACGATGCCGCACACGTTTCGACTTTTGAGCGTTTGTACCAATCGAGTGAGTTTAAGCGATTTCAGATGCCGCCTGTGTTGCGCGTGACCCCCAGGGCTTTTGGGCGCGGCCGCCGCATTCCGCTGGCGTCCCAAAAACCATTTTAACGGCTGTTTCCCAGGCTATTGCACTCGCCGCCATTTCGGGCCTATAAATTGGCCGGTCCCTAATCTTTAAAGTCAGGTGGCATTTCACGTGAATCCGGCTCCGCCCCACATGTCGTTTGGATCGTCCCGTTTAAGTCCCGCTTCGAGCGCCTATTGGAGGGACATGATGTCTCTCACCAAGCCTCGCATCTGTGTGCTTGCGCTACTCATGGCGGTATTGGGCTACGCTGTTAGCAGCCGGAAGGGATTTTCTGGCCGCACCTGTTTCGCGCTTTGATTGGAATCGGTTTGGTGGGGGCTTCGTGTGGGGCTCTCAATATGGTTTACGAAAAAGATATCGATGCTCTAATGCCGCGCACGCGCAATCGTCCGCTGCCGGCGGGACGTCTTCATGCTTCGCATGCGGTTGCCATGGGAGTGATTACCTTCGTCGCTGGAATGGCAGCACTTTGGATTTGGACGGATCCTCTTACTACCTTGTTGGGTTTTCTTACTTGGGCACTTTATCTATTTGTTTACACGCCCTCCAAGCGGGTTAGCACTTTGTCTACGCTGATTGGCGCGATCCCCGGAGCCATGCCACCCTTGATGGGTTGCACTGCGGCCGCGGGAAGATTGAACGAAGAAGGTCTTTTACTTTTTGGCATTTTGTTTCTCTGGCAGATTCCCCACTTTCTCGCGATTGCCTGGATGTACCGTGAGGATTATGCCCGGGCGGACTTGCCCATTCTTTCGGTTGTGGACACCGAGGGTTCCACCACCGGTCGCCAAATCCTGGGGTATACGCTTGCGCTTTTGCCACTGAGTTTGCTGCCAACGTTGTGGGGGATCACGGGGGCCTGGTACTTTTTCGGCACCTTGCTGCTGGGCGTTTTGTTTCTGGTGTATGGCGGGTTGCTTGCGGTTCGCAGAACCCGTGTGCAGGCCCGTAAGCTGTTTTTCGTTTCCTTGATCTATCTACCTGCGTTGGGCGCGCTGTGGATTTGGGATCGCATGCCCACTGCTTTCTAGCTTCTTATGGAAGATCGAGTTGCTGTTGTCTCTGCAAGTTCCGAATTAAGGCCGATGCGTTTGGCCGTTATTGCCGCCATCGTCACGGCGGTGGTCGCGTTGGTCGCCGTGTTTGCTTTTGCCCCCAGCCGTTCGCTGGAACGGCTGGGCGTGGTGCCCGAGTTCACTTTCGACAAAGCCCCCCAAGGCCAGCTGTCGAGAGGGGATCTGATCGGAAAGGTTTGGGTGGGTGGGTTTATTTTCACATCCTGCAAAGGCATTTGCCCAATCTTGAGTAAAAAGATGCAGACGCTGGATGCCAAATTTGCATCGCAATCCTTCGCGCTGGTGTCCTTCAGCATTGATCCAAAGCGAGACTCACTGCCAGTCCTTGAAAAGTTTAAAGCCCAGTGGAGCACCAATCCCCAGTGGTCGTATGTACGGCCCCAGGCTGAGGCGCTTGCCGATTTCGCTCGTGGACTAAAACTTGTAGTGGGGGAAGCGGGCGATTTTGCCCATACTTCGCGTTTGTTCCTGGTGGACAAAAGTGGTTGGATCCGGGGGTACTACCATGGAACTGACGACGAGCAGGTCACCCAACTAGTCCAGGACATTGCACTTCTTCTTAGCGAGTAGCGGGACGAAAAACGTCACCCCAGTGAAATGGGTTTACACCCGGACCTTCTAGGTTTTTTAACTCAAACGCTTTAAGTCTTTGAAGCCTCTCGTATTCTGTCCTGTGGTACACGGCTTGCACATAGCTCTGCCGACCCTGGCGAACACTTGTTCGCTTAAAGGAGTAGAGAGATGAAGCGAGTAGTTTTTAGTTTTGTTTTTGCAGCGGCGTTGGTTGCGTTAACTGCCTGTGGTGGTGGTGACTCCGACTTTAACGGCACGTTCATTGGCGAAGAGCGCAATTACAGCAGCGGCCAAACTGCACAAGTGCAAGCGACTTTTACCCAAAACGGGGAACAGCTGACGGGCACTTACTTCAGCCAATCGCAAAGCGGCGTCGGCGCCAGCGGCTCGGTTGTCGGTAAAGTGCAGGGCAGCACGGTAACGCAATTGTCCGTTACGCTCCCAACTCAAGGCCAGAGCTGCACTCTGACGGGCTCGGCTAGTCAAGTGAACGGTGTTATCACCGCGCAGTTGGTGAACTCCTGCCAAGGCGGCGGAGTAACGGCCACGCTCAAGCGTCACCAGTAATTTACTTCAAGCTATTAGTAGCCAAGGCTCCATTCGCCCCAACCATCGCCTGGTTTGCGGATGACGAAGAGCACTTGGATCGAAGGATTTTTCACGCCTTCCAGCGCGTTGAACCGCGACTCGCTCACGACTGTGGGCCCCAAGCTGTCGTTGAACGCTTCCGACGTCAGTTGCTCCGCGGTGGGTTCGAAACTAACTTTCTGAATGCGAGCCAGCATCTTATAGGAGCTGCCGTTTAACGCCGCATCCACTTGCTTTTTCATGGAATCAAAGAGCCCGCGCGCCGCTGAATCTTCTAATAAGCCGTTTAGCTCCGGGGCCAGTTGGTCAACATCCTGCACGCGCAAAGTGAGACGGAGCGTTCCGCCAGGACGCAAGACTCGGAAAGCGCTTTTCATCAATTCGGCACGCTCTTGGGTATTCAAAGTCTGCCACACTTCCGGAATGAGAATTTGGTCAAAAGCTTCGGAAGTGGTGGAAGGCATACCCACCGGAGAATAACTTTCCACGCGGTACTTGCCGGAGTTCATGAAGTACCAGTCCAGGTCCTTATTTTTTTCCACTACGAGAATACGGGGAAGCGTGCCGGAGTAAGTCTGCAAATCGTTGAGAGACAACGTGACTTGGCTTTTCGTGCTCGAATCGTAATAGAATTCAGAGACGATTTTGCCGCCGTGGCTTTTCAACGGTTGCTCCCCGAGTTCGAAACCCAAACTTTGCAAAGTGTAGGGTACGGGAGTGGGGCGCTGGGCAGTGCGCTTCAAAGTGCGGCTCAACGGACCGCCGATGGTGTAAATTTTTACCGCCACATCTCCTTCCACCAAATACGCGCTGCAGATGTCCAGTGACGGTGCCGTGATCGCTTGCTTGTCGTCACTTGCCAGAGCGGGATTGGAGAAAACAAAGCTCACGGCGATTGCCAGAGCAGTCTGCAGCATTTGGTTGGAGCGTTTTTGATTCACGAAATCCCCCTCAAAAAGAAAACCCAAGAAAAACCGTAGCTCAGGAATATTTTTCAGGTTGGTAGACTGAAAAAAATTCGATGGCAAATACTTCTTAGTCTCTCCCGAGATCCTTATGGCGCAAGGTGATGAAAGAGAGTCTCGGCGTGAACAGCGCTTTTGATTATGCGCTGACTCGCTGTTCGCGTTCGCAAGAGAGAGAGGTTGTGCCCTCACCGAACATTCGCAAAAGGTTCTGCACCGACGGTTTCGCGAGTTCATGGATGCCCGGACAAATCTCTTGCATTTTGCACCTCAGCGGCTAACAGTAGAAATGGTTTTGGCAGGGGAATTCCACTAGCATTCATTCATCGTTGTGTATTCCCTCCAAAGTGAGTTGGAGGTATGGGTCGGTGTTCACGTCTCGTCAGCAGGGGATGGGGCTGCTGAGGGTCTCTCTCATTTTCCTAGTTTGTCTTGTGCATGTCCTCTCCGTAGAGACAGTCGCTGGGAATAGAAATCGTAACGGTCGGAAGGCGCATCTTTCCGGAGCGTCTTATCGTCCGGTAACAAATCCTGGCTCAAATAATCCAAATCCAAATCCGAATCTTCCGGCTCCATCAAATCCAAACGGTTCTTCGCCAAATGGCCAAAATGGTCACGGCCCCGCGGTTCCTCCGTCGGCGCCGCAAGGCGCACCCATTGAGGGGGATAGCGGCTCCGCAGCGCGTGTTGGAAACAGTGGTTTTGATATTCCGATTATTCCGCCAAATGGTTTTACCGGTGGCGGGGAGGGGCCCGCTCCTGCACCGCTTCGCCCAGAGCCTGTTGCCGCTGGCATCGCGGGAGCCGCAAAGGACGGCATACCGACGACTTCTTCACCGCTATCGACCGAAGACCAGAGCGCGGTTTCGGTTCTGGCCGGGGATCGGGTGCGTGCCGATATTCCCGATATTCTGTTAGAGCGCCGCCGTTCGCCTTTGCGCGGGATCAGTTTGCCCGGGCCTCTGAAAGCGTTCGTGGTGTCGATGCTCCACGTGTCGTTTATTCCCAGAACCTTTCCAAAGGACTTTGCGGCCAGCTGGGTCAAAAAAGAAAGCCCACCCAATGCTTCAGAGCGGGCCGTGCAAGTGGCTCTTTTGCAACAATTGCTGCATGCGATCTTGGAAGTTTACGACCACCCGGAAGAATACGAGGGTCCTCCTATCAAGGACTTCTCCGAGTACATGTCGATTGTGTCTCCAACGGAAGGGGATCCTTACAATAGTGTTCAGGAAGAATTTGATTGGATGCTTTCCTTGTTGAGCCGCAAGGAAGGTTTGAACAAAGCGCGCCGGGTGAACTTGAACGAAAAGGACCCGGTTAAGCGGGCCAAGCAGTTCGCCAATCCTGATGTGCGTGTGTTGGCGCAGGAACGCGAGCATCTGCAGCACGTGTACCTGAAAGCGACTTTGCGAAGCGTGTTGGCGGCGGGCACGGATGTCAGCCCTGCTTCCTACGTTATTGAAGTTTTAATCGGCGCTTTTGTCGAAGCATTGATCCGTAATCCCACGAGCCTGACAGCGGACATCGCGGATACAGCCGCGGAAGCTTTGGATGGCAAGCCGCTGGTAACCACCCCGCAAGGTGTGCAGACTGAACAAGTTTCCCGTCACCCCGTCGCCCGGGCGCTCAGACAAGTAGCGCGGCTTATCCGTTCAGCGTCTGACTACAAATCTGCGGAGGCGGCTTTCGTAGATTTCATCCGTACTTTGACTGAGCTCAAAGGCGATAGCCTAAGTAACGTAATCGTGGCGTTTGAAACGGCGTTGAAGGAAGTTGTCGATGTATTCAAAGACCAAGCCGATGCTTTGGTACGCGATAACGAAATGTATAGCAGCGACAGACAGAAAGAACGCCAGACGGCGATTCTTAAATTGCTGATGCAGCGTTACCCGATGTTGCAGCAGCAAGATGTTTTAAAGAACATTATTTTGGACCTTTTGGTCGTGCCTGTTCAGAAGGAAGCGGAGGGCATCGACAACGGCATGATGGACGTGGTGCTTTCGCACAGCGGCCCGATGCTCACCAACTTGCTGCAGCGGAGTGGAAATCTGGCGCGCTCCGGTGGTTTCTTAAAAGCTGTCACGGAAAGACTGCAGAATGCGAATCGGCCTATTCCTCTGCCTGCTCTGAGAAAAGTGCTCCAGAGCGATCCGAACAAGTACTTCGACGGGAACATTCCGTTCGAAATTATTCCGGACACTCTCACTCAGGAACAGCTAGACCGCGAGCCACATGCGGACTGTGTGGATCCCCGAGTACGGGGAGCCGGTAAGTTTTATCTAAATTATGTCGTAATCGTGGACGGCAAGCGCCGCCGCATCAAGGTCCAGCGTCCGGGCGTGCTTCGTCGGTTGGATGATGATCATGAAATCTTTAGGTACTTGGCGCCAGAAATTGGCCAGTACTTCTTGCCACGAAGCCGATCTACGGATCGGAATCAAATTGCGTCCCGTATGCAGCGCCAAGTGGATGTTCGTTACCACGCGCTCATGATGGAAATTGAAGCCGATCAAACCGCGCGTTTTCAGCGAGATGCGCACAGCCGCTTTGATGGTCGCTCGGTGCAAATCCAAACAGAAGAGGGACCAGCGGAATTTGTATTCCGTGTTCCGTATGTGGAAGACGCCGTGCCTGGCTCGCTGCTGCTGCTCATGGACGAAGTCCGCAATATCGTCGATGTAAAAGATTTTGTTTCGCGCTACCCCGGTTTGGCATCGCACGCCGCCGAGGCTCTGTATGACGAGGTTTTCCAACAGCTGGTATGGCTGCCGCTTGAGCAAGCGAGGGAATTTGAGCTTACGGCTGCTTCTGATCCAAACGCCGTTCGCCCCCGCATATACGGGATGGCCAACCGCGATTCGCATGCGGGTAATATTCTGGTAACGGTCGATTCGCTTCCCCACGACGGAGGTTTCCGAGTGGGACTCAATCTGATCGACTGGGGACTCACCAGCACTGTTAGCATTGAAGATTTGGATGACCTGCTCGCACTGGGATTTGGTGCAGGGATCAACGACGGGAAGATCGTTGGTGAAATGCTGTGGAGCCTCTCCAACTTGGGGCGGGTTTCCGCCGGCCCGACGCGTTCGCGGGATCGGGCTAGGGAACTGGCAGCCCAAAAGGCCGCATTGATGAACCATGTGCGCCAAAAGGTTCGAGAGCTCAAAGGGGCGAACCAGTATTGGGGCCCGGCCGAGTGGATCTACCACGTGTGGATCTATGGCTTGGCTGACTTCCCACCCTCATTGTCCGGCTTGGCCGATGTGAACAGCGCTATCGACGACACCATGACCACTTTCTACGGAATGGACGGCTCTTTACGGTCGGGCAGCTACCAAGGCGAGGAGCTACACGGGGATCCGAAGCAGGAGCTGGATTTGAACGTCATCAATAGGATGGAAGAACGCGGCACAAAGCCGGCTCTTGCCGCAGCCTACCGCCACTTTGGCCCCATGGTTTATGTCAAAGGGGCGGCGTCCATGATTGGCGCCAGGGCAAAAAGTTGCGCAATTGCGCTAGCTTCCAGAGCTCTGGCCATTACTCCCGAACGCAAGTACGTCGATCCGAACGATTAGGGGCGCTTGCCGGCGCTTTTCTTAGAAAAAATACTCGCTCTTTGTCTGAATAGACCGTAATAATTGAGCCCGCTGTATGCAGTCGACTCGCGGATCTACAGTTTCCGGAAGCCTTTCTCTAGAAATCGGACAAAGGGTCCTTGCGCAAAATGAGCCTGAGCTTGGATTGGGCCTGGTCGTTGCCATTCAAGGCAAGAACCGGGTCGAAGTGCTCTTTTCTGCCGCCGGTGTTGTGCGCCAATATGCCGTGCATAGCGCGCCTTTACAGCGCTTTGTGCTGAGAGTGGGCCAGAAAGCCGTCAACAAGAACGGCGAAAGCTTTGTCATCTCCAAAGTCGAATTATCCAAAAGCCTTTACTGCTATTACGGGAGCGAAGGGCAGTCGGTATGGGAGTACGAACTCCACCATCAATTGGAAGATCTCGGGGCGCTGAACCAGTTCCTATTAGGGCGCTGGAGCCAGTTCCGAAGTTTTGATTTGCGCCTTCAGGGCTGGCAGCTGCGCAGCCACAGCATGGATCCCGATATTCGTGGGTTGGTAGGAGCGCGTGTCGGATTGCTCCCGCACCAGCTGTATGTGGCTCGGCAAGTGGCCGGCCGAGAGCTGCCTCGCGTGCTTTTGGGCGATGAAGTGGGGCTAGGCAAAACGATCGAAGCGGGACTTGTTTATTGTTCCCTGCGCTCTTTGGGACGTGCCAACCGGGTTCTGATACTGGTGCCCGATCACTTAAAGTTCCAGTGGCTTGCCGAGTTGTACCGCCGTTTTGGCGAAATGTTTTCCATCTTGGATGAAGACCGCAGCGAGCAGGAAGAAGCATCGCAGTCCACAAGCCCCTTTGTCGCAAACCAGCGAATTATTTGTTCGATCGATTTCCTTTTGGAGAATCCAGAGCGGTTGAAGCAAGCAGCGGAAGTTGCCTGGGATTTACTGATTATCGACGAAGCACACCACTTGCAGTGGGACGAAGAAGAACCCAGCGATGCTTGGATTACAGCCCAGATCTTGGCCGACCGCGCGCATGGCATGCTGTTGCTGACGGCAACACCACGTCAGCGAGGGCTGGAGACTCAGTTTGGTCTGCTGCACCTGGTGGATCCCCAGCGCTTCAGCGAATTTCACGCCTTTAAAACCGAGATGGAAGAGATCCGCGAGACAGCGGAACTGGCTCAGCGCGTTTGGAAATCCGAGGGCGCAGATACCGCGGCGCTGACAGCGCTCAAGAAAAAGTTCCCTGACGATAGTGAGATCAAGAACGCTGTTTCCTTGGTAAAGGAGCCCGGCGGGTTGGACAAAGTGCTGAGTGCTTTGGTGGATCGTCACGGAACGGGTCGAGTGTTTGTGCGCAACCGGCGCGAGAGGTTGGGTGGCTTTCCAAAGCGAGTGCTCAAGCCGTACCCGCTGCATGCCAACGAGAGTACTTCGCTGCAATGGAAAGAGACTGCCCCCAAGGAGCACAAGCCGCCGATGTTGCTGGCCCTTGCGGGTGGTCAGAGAACGGCCAAGCAGGGGTTTGAAGAGCGCGGAAAGTGGTTGCTTGAGCTTTTGCAACGGCTTGGAAAAGAGAAAGCGTTGCTTCTGTGCAGCAGCCCACGCCGGGTAATGGAGCTGGATGACTTTTTACGCAACCAGTCTGCCATCCGCAGGGCGCTATTTCACGAAGACATGGATTTGGTGGAGCGTGATCGGCAGGCGGCCTGGTTTGCTCAGCCGGACGGCGCGCAGCTGTTGATCTGTAGTGAGATCGGGGGCGAGGGACGTAACTTCCAGTTCGCGCACCAGCTCATTCTGTGGGATTTGCCGTCGCACCCGGATTTGCTCGAGCAGCGGATTGGACGTCTGGATCGCATCGGGCAGCGGTCGCAGTTTGAAATCCACGTCCCCTACATTGAAGACACCGTGGAAGAAGTGCTCTTCCGTTGGTACCACGAAGGCTTGGGAAGTTTTGAGAGTGTGTGGAACGGCGGTCCCGGAATTGTCGAGACGCTCCAGGAAGAATTGGTGGACACGCTTCGCAGTTACCTGCCCAAGTCCAAGGAGTACGCGGAGCGCCGGGAAAAAGTGGATGCGTTGATTGCGTCAACCCGGCAGATGTACGAGAAAATCCGTGCTGAATACCAAAGCAGTGTCGATTCGCTCGTCGATTACAACTCGTTCAATGTGGATGGCGGGAAAGCTTTGGCGAAAAAAATCGCGAACATCGATGCATCGCCAGATCTGAAACACTACATGGATTCTGTATTCGACTATTTCGGTGTGCAGAATGAGCGCATTGACGAGCAAGGTATTATTCGGCTGAACGCACATTCATTGACTTTCGTTGATAATTTTCCTGAGTTGTCGCACGATGAAGACAAACTAGTGACTTACCGACGGGAAGTGGCGCTGGCGCGCGAAGAGATTTCCTTTCTCACGCAGGACCATCCCATGGTGCAGGGCGCTTTGAGCTTACTGCTCGATAGAAATGAAGGGCGTGCCTCGGTGTGCCGTTGGGCCAATCATACTTTGGACCGGGATGGTATTTTGCTGCAGCTGTCCTTTGTCCTGGAAGCCAATGGTCCGGCCGCTTTGGAAACCCAGCGTTATCTGCCTTTGCAAGCCATTCAGGTATTCATGGATTCGACCGGCAAGCTGCTCGACTCAACCAAACTGAATTTGAATGCGAACAGTTTGTCGCCGCTTCCGGATGCGAAAGTGCGGCCGTACTTGGAAGAGCTTGAAAGAGTGCTGCCCCCGCTCGTCGATAAGGCATCCGCTTGGGTGCGCAAACAATCTGAGCCAGTGATTGCGAAAGCGCTAGCTTTGGCGCAGGACAGGTTGTCGGAAGAACAGCTGCGGTTGGAGCAGTTGAGAAAAATCAGCGGCACCGTTTCGATGAAGGAGCTCAAGCGCCACGCAGAGAAGAAAACTTGGACTCTCGACGCCTTAAAAGAAGCTTCCGTGCGGTTGGATGCGCTTCGTTTAATTTGGGCGGGCTGATGCTCCGGGTCCCGTCGATTTCATCCTCTTTAAATAGGCAACTAAATCTTCCAGGTCTTGTTTCGTACCGCTGTCTTTGAGAGCCGGCATCGCGGAGTTCGAGCGAACGGATCGCGGATCCCAAATAAACTTGCGCAGCCAATCCTCTTTCCAGTACTCCGTCACCGACGCTGGGTGATTTAGCTCTGGACCCTTGTCTCCCCCGTCTCCATTTACTTTGTGGCAAGTCATGCAATGGTTTCTAAAGTACTTAAAGCCCGCATGCACTTGTGGCGCACTTTTTTCCGGCGGAACAGAGTGGGGATAGCGGTTTTTCAAGGCTGCAAACCGGATGGCGACCACTTGGTACGGCCAATTATTGGCCCCCTGTGATCTAAGCTCCTTGGAATTCAAATTATCCCAGACTAAGTAGAACGGTCCGAGCGGAACTTTTTTCTCGGCTTGCAGCTTGTTGTCGATGGTGAATTCCGGATTTGCTTCGCGTTCGAAAACCAGCAAGCTTTTGTGTTTTTGAATCTGAGATGTAGGCACAGCCGCTTGGTAGCCATCTGCACAGAGAAATACGACTTCATCCGCTCGCGTCCACTCCGGATAAAACTTGGTCAGTAGCCGAATTAAGGCAAAACCGGTGTAGCGTTGTTCTCGCTGCTCATGCGGCTCAAAGACCGTAACCGTTTCCGGCGGCGTTAGCTTCTTCAGGCTCTCAAGCGAGTACTCACCGATAAGCGCGCCGTCGCGTTCGACCCGAAGAGAGCTGGCGAAGCTGGGCTGGGTACTCAACAGTATAAGGACAATCAAAGTGAGAATACGGCGTGTAGACATCTGCTTTTTCTTAGCGTCGGTAGGAGCTGTGCTGCAACAGCTAGTCGAGTTTGCTCTTGGTTCTCAGAAACTCGATGTAATCGGTTGCCGAAGCATAAAGATGCGCTCGGTAGAACTCGGCTTGCATCTCCAGTTCGGTGCCTTTCAAGCTATCAAACAATTTCTTTGCTTTTTCGGGTTCTGGTTCGCCGTTGTAGCCGTTGTGTAAGATCCGCGCCAGCGCGAGTGTGCAAGTTAGGCTACCGTGCTCGATTCCGATGCGAGCGAAGTGCCGTGCTAAAGTGTAATCGGGCTTAAAGCCCGTGAGCTCGCCGCCGTCCATATACTCGTCGACAAGCAGGTGCAGGTCGTCGAGGTTTCCGCTCTCGGCGGATTGACGCAGTTGCGCAAGTCTTTTAGCCGGATTGGACGCGGTTGGATCGGAGGTGTTCATTCGCCACTGTTCTCCCGATCTGATTGTAAACCCGGAGCTAAAAAAGACCTACAGCGAAGCCCCCAGGGCATCGATCAGATCTGAGCTCGCCTCCAGTCCAATACTTAGGCGGATGGAAGTGGCCTGGATACCAGCTTGGCGACGAATCGGCTCCGGCAAATCCCTACCGTAAAAAAACTCAGCAGGAGCTGCCAGCGATTCACAGGAACCCAAGCTTGCCGCTAGCGTGAAAAGTTTCAGGTGATTAAAAAAATCGGCGACACTGCGGCGCTTTAGGTCGAAGGCAAGCACTGCACCAAAGTCTGGCATCTGTTTCTTGGCTAGCTCGTGACCCGGGTGACTTGGCAATCCTGGGTAAAGCACGCGGCTGACCCCGGGATGTTTTTCCAGCCAACGGGCCACTTCCAGTGCGGTCTCACACTGGCGGCTGCGGCGGACGGTATAGGTTTTCAATCCGCGCGCAATCAATGCCGCGGCACCCGGATCGAGAACGGGCCCGATTTCCATTGCGTCGTGTCGGATCTGCTGCAGCAGTGCTTTAGTGCCCAGGACAACTCCGCCCATGACATCACCGTGCCCGGAGACAAACTTGGTCAGACTGTGGCAAAGCAAATCGATGCCCAGATCGCCATGTGCGAGGGGCCCGGCAAAAGTGTTGTCCAGCATAGTGAGAATACCCCTTTGCTTGGCAACGGAAGTGATTGCTTGAATGTCCACAACATGTGTCATGGGGTTAGTGGGGGACTCAAAAGTAATCAAGCGAGTGTTCGGCCGCAGCGCCTTGGCGAAAGCACCGGGATCGCTGTGTGACACCATTGTAGATTCAATGCCGTAACGCTTGAGCAGGGTGCCGACGAGGTAGCGAATGGGTGGGTACGATTCCGCGAAAAGCACCACGTGGTCGCCCTGTTTGAGCAGCGACAGCAGGGGGATCGAAAGGGCGGCGCACCCACTCCCTACGGCGATACCATCTTCGGTACGTTGAAGCTTGGCCAGCTGCAACTCCAGTTCCCGAACGGTTGGGTTGGAAACCCGGGTGTAAACGAACAGATTTTCCTCGGTCAGTTGTTCCCACTTTTCCACCGTGAACTTGACCGACTGGTAAATGGGGGGAACCACGGAACGGTTCCAAGGCTTGAGCTCGACAGGTGTAGGGTGCTGCAGAAGAGTTTCGTCTTTCATATTGCCTCAGGTTTTATGCAACATACTCAAGCGCGAGGTGGTTTCAAGTTGGAGCCTGTTGGTCTAGAGTGGGGGCATGTCGCAACACTCCATCTCTCTGCAATGGCGTAACTCCCAATCGGACTTTCAATACGAGACGTACGATCGCTCGCATTCGGTGAGCTTCGAAGGCGGACAATCCATCACTGCCAGCAGCGCTAAAGAGTACTTAGGTAACCCGGCTCTACCCAACCCCGAAGAAATGTTGGCTGCCGCTATCTCTAGCTGCCATATGCTGACGTTTCTAGCGGTAGCGGCCAAAAGCCGGCTGCATTTACAGTCGTATTCCGACAAAGCCGTCGCCCATTTGGAAAAGGATTCTCGTGGAATCCTCTGCATTACCCGTGTGGATTTGCATCCCGTTGCTGTCTTTGCGAATCCTGTAAGCACCGAACAGCTGAGCAAGCTGCATGAGAAAGCACATAAGAATTGCTTCATCGCGAACTCAGTTCGCTGCGAAGTAAAGATTCAGTTTGAATAACGCTGGGGCGTTGGCCCGCCTGTTGCATCATTCCGACCAGAAGGAATAAAGATGGAACAGTTAAAAACGTTGTCGCCCCGCTCCGCTAATCAAGATTCGCTACCCAGCCGCTTCAGACCCAAACCGATACAGAGCTGCACTTTCACTAAGGACATAATTTGTTTTTCACACCTTAGATGGGATTTCGTCTTTCAGCGCCCGCAACATCTGCTGACACGGTTTGCTTCTCGGCAGCGCGTGTTCTTTATCGAGGAACCGGTATTTGATTCGCCTGTGCCCAGTTACGAAATCCGCCTTCGTGAGAATGGCGTGCAAGTGGTGTTGCCTCGTTTGCCGACGGGGCTATCCGCGTTGGAGGTTACCGCCAGCATGCGGCAGATGGTGGATCTGTTGCGAAAAGACTACCGCCTAGATGACTGCATTCATTGGTACTACACGCCTATGGCTTTGGACTACGCCCGCCATTGGTGGCCTGCTTTGACGGTATTTGACTGCATGGACGAACTGTCTGCATTTAAATTCGCTCCAGAGAAAATAAAAATCCTGGAAGCCGAGATGTTCGATCGCGCGGATTTAGTTTTTACCGGCGGCTATTCTTTGTACGAGGCAAAGAAACAAAAACATCCGAAAGTTTTCGCATTTCCCAGCAGTGTGGACGTGAAGCATTACACCCGTGCTCGCAGCCGTCTGAAAGAGCCTGAGGATCAGGCATTCATTGCCCACCCTCGGATTGGTTTTTTTGGAGTTATCGACGAGAGAATGGATCTAAATCTGGTAGAAGCACTTTCCCGTCGGTATCCGGACTTTCAATTCATTTTCTTGGGGCCGGTTTGCAAGATCTCTAATGAGGATTTGCCCAAAGCAGAAAACATCCATTATTTAGGCAAGAAAGACTACTCGGAGCTTCCTCACTACATATCGGGATGGGATGTAGCGGTACTACCGTTTGCACAGAATGAATCCACGCGGTTCATCAGCCCCACCAAGGTACCCGAGTACTTGGCGGCCGGAAAACCGGTGGTCTCCACTCCTATCCGGGATGTGGTTTATCCCTACGCCGTGGAAGGTTTGGTTTATGTGGGGCAAGATGCCGAACAGTTTGGGCAATCCATTGAGAATGCATTGGAAATCAAAGACAAGCAGGCTTGGCTCAAGCGTGTTGACGAGGCATTGGCGCAAAACTCCTGGGACAATACGTTTCGGTCCATGGTGCACTTGATGGAACTTCAAGTACTGGAGCTGGGGCGAATCACTGATTACCGGTTGAAGTCAGTTTACTCACCCAGTTTTCTATGAGTACTCCTCTGGAACTTTGGGGCGGAGTGGAATGCACACGCAACCGAGTGGGGGAACAATACTTCGATCAAATTCGTCTGAGTGGACACGATACTCGGATCGACGACTTGGATAAGTTTGCGTCTATAGGAGTCAAGAAGCTGCGCTACCCGCTCCTGTGGGATTGGGTTTGCCCCGAGAGTCCCTCGACGTTTGATTGGGCGTTTGTCGATGAGCGGCTGGGGCGACTTCGGCAGTTGAAAATAGAGCCCATAGTCGGTTTCCTGCACCACGGCAGCGGTCCCAAATACACTCACCTTTTGGATCCAAACTTGCCCTCCCTTTTGAGCGCGTTCGCGTTGGAGGTGGCGCGGCGTTATCCCTGGCTTCGGTTTTTTACGCCGGTCAATGAACCGCTCACCACGGCCAGGTTCAGTGCGCTGTACGGATTGTGGTACCCGCATGCACGAAGTCTGGAGGCTTTTCTTTACGCGCTGGTGATTCAGTGCAAAGCCGTGAGCCTTTGCATGCGGCAAATAAGGCATGTGATTCCTCACGCCAAGCTCGTGCAAACCGAGGACTTGGGAAGAATATTTTCGACCCCATCACTAGCCAACCAGGCTGAGTATGAGAATTCCCGACGGTGGCTTTCCTGGGATTTGCTGTGTGGTCGTGTGACCCCCCAACACGTGTGGTGGAGTCGGATGCTGAAAGCTGGCATCGGCCAGTCAGATTTAGAGTTCTTCTTGGAGTCCCCAAGTCCCCCGGACATTCTGGGCGTGAACCACTATGTGACCAGTAACCGCTACCTGGATCACCGATTGGAACGTTACCCCGCGCACACGCACGGAGGAAACGGCAAACAAAATTACGCCGACGTGGAGTCGGTGAGAGTCAATGGATTACCGGCATACGGCTTTCGGGAAGCCTTAAAAGAGACGTCGGAGCGGTACGGCCTGCCTGTCGCTATCACCGAAGCCCATTTGAGCTGCACCCGTGAGGAACAGTTGCGGTGGTTCCGAGATGCCTGGATGGCGGCGTTAAGTCTGCGCAACGAAGGTGTGGATGTGCGTGGAGTAACCGCTTGGGCACTTTTGGGATCTTTCTATTGGGATACTTTGGTTACTTCTGACACGGGAAGTTATGAGCCCGGCGCCTTTGTCTTGTCTCAAAATCAAATTCGGCCGACGGCTGTCGCAGCGATGTTAAAACAGCTGGCTTGCGGAGAGATTCCCGATATGCCCGCTCTGGCGGAAAGTGGCTGGTGGCTGCGCTCTGAGCGGATTCTATACGGAAGAAAGCCGCGTCGAAGGCTCGCCGGCACCCACCCGGATGGCGCCCGTCCGGTCGTCGTGGTGGGTGCGCGGGGCACGTTGGGAACGGCTTTTCTTCGAGTGGGCCACGCCCGCGCTCTGAACTGCGTCGGGTTCACTCGCCAGGAGCTGGACATCGGAGATGCTGTATCTACACGGAAAGTGCTCGAAGAGCTGAAACCATGGGCTGTGATCAACGCCGCGGGATTTGTACGCGTGGATGACGCCCAAACACAAAGGGATGCCTGTTTTTTCTGCAACGCCAGCGCTCCTACACGGTTGGCGGGCCTGTGCGCCGAGCTAAACATTCCTCTTGTGTGTTTCTCCAGCGACTTGGTGTTTGATGGCAACACGCGCCGCCCTTACGGCGAAAGCAGTGCGGTACGTCCATTGAATGTCTATGGAGAATCCAAAGCGCGCATGGAACGAGGTGTGCTTGCTGCCCACCCGCAGTCGTTGATTGTTCGAACGAGCGCGTTTTTTGGCCCTTGGGATGAAAGCAACTTTGTTCTTCAGACATTGCGACAGGCGGGTGGTAGAGACGGCATGCGGGTTGCCGCGGATGTGACAGTCTCACCCACGTACGTACCGGACCTTGCCAATGCAACCCTCGATTTGCTTTTGGATGGTGTGACCGGCGTCTGGCACATCACGAATTCTGGGGAGACGACTTGGGAGAATTTGGCGCGCACCGCTTTGATCAATGCGGGCCTTTCGCAAAGCGGATTGCAAGCGGTTTGCATGGACTCACTTGGCCTATCCGCCAGTCGCCCCAAGTACAGCGCACTGACTACGGAAAGAGGCATCCAGTTGCCTTCTTGGGAGGCAGCGCTTCAGCGATACTTCCGTGAATGTGATTTCGTTAAAGCAGTGGGCGTTCCAGCCAGCGCGTAGGCTATTGGACTTTAGCCGATAGTTAAGTGGGGCTCGCCTTTGCCGTCGAGTTTGATCCGCACAGGAGCCAGATAAATGTTGCGATGGAAATTCTCCAGAGGTTCCTCGGGCCACCGTGAATAGTCTCGGTCCGGCAAGACATCCTTTTTAACGCCGTGAAACATCACCCATGAGTTTTGCGAGGGGTCACTAAAGAAAACCGGCCGAGCGGGTCCCCAGGATAGACGGTGTTTGCTTTTGATTTCCCTTCCGAAATCGATGAGATCCTCGACGCCGCTGCGAGTTTCTACAAATGGCGTGTAGGGCCCCTCGATACTTCGGCTCCAAGCGACACTGAATGAATACCTATCAGTGGGAAAATCTCCGCAGCTAAACCCCAGCAGGTAAAACTCGGCACCATCCAACCGGACACGGAATGCGCGTGGGCCCTCCACGAGATAGCCATTGGGAGTGCCGGTTACTGGGTGTAGCCGCATGGTAGATGGGTAGGGTGGATTTCCCACCCCCAGCACTCTCACTGCCTGGGTCTCCGCTTGGTAGGGGGAAACCATGCGCCTGGCAAATATTTCTGTTTTGTAGGGAGTTAGATGGCCCAAATTATCCTGGGCCTGTTCGGTGACCTCTTCGTAGAAAATCCAGTAGCTGCCGTCGGCATCTCTCTCGAAATGGTGGCCATAGTTATGGCCAATCCAGGAGTACTCTGCCGGGCGGGTCCCCAATAAGGGGCGGTCGTTGCGAACCCACTGCCCGCGTTCATTCAAGTGAAATGCATAGAGTCGACGGGTCCAGTTGTCGTCAGGCCAGCGCGCCTGCTTACGACCTTCCGTCGGTGTCATGACTCCCGCGTACAGTACTGTCTCTAGGCTGCCGTTAGGGCCAGGCCAGTGGTGCAGCAGTAGATCCCATGCGCTTTGGTGTCCCTCAAGACGCGTTCCATCCGGATGAAAAAGTTGAATGGGGATGCGGCTTGCAGGAGCACCGCTCAGTAAATGATCCCAGGAATCAAACTCCAAGTAGTACGCGCCGGTACCATAGATGCGCACTTTGTTACCTACGACCACCGGCGGTCCAGGATCCGCCAGTTCGTGCGGAGTGTGCAGTGTTTGGCCCGGTTGGATTTCATGACCGGTGAGTTGAAAGAGCTGAATCTCGCTTAGAGATCTTTGTGTCTCGACGATATTGAAACAGGCAATAGGCTGCTCGCTGTCGTTTGTTCTTATTGTTGAGTTATCGACGATATCGGTCGGAGGAGGCTCGTGAGAATTCATTACTTTCCAGTAAGATCTTCGAAAAATGAAGTCACGCGGAAAGATGATATTTTTGTTTTAGGTCGTCGATAGATCGACCAGCAACCGTTGTTCTGCCAAACAGACGAGCTTCCCAAGCGAGCGCGGAACTCACAATTACATGCAGATTATCTTCGGATGGCTGCCAATCCAGATGACCGTGGAGCTTGGAAGTATCGGCGATCAAGCTCGCCACATCGCCAGGGCGCCTAGGGCTCATCTGCTTTCGAATAGGACCGACGAGTTCTTCCAGAGCACTGAGGATCTGTAGTACGGAGTACCCCTTGCCGTAACCACAATTCAACACCGCACTACGGCCGCCCTCCAGAAGATAGTCTAGAGCCGCAACATGCGCCGTAGCGAGATCTTCAACATGAATATAGTCGCGCACGCCAGTTCCGTCGGGAGTGGGGTAGTCGGTGCCGTAGACATGAATTGCATCACGTTCCCCCAGGGCTACCTGAGAGGCGACGCGCAATAGGTGCGTTGCTGTGCGTGAGCGGGGGCCCAGACGGCCCGAGCGCTCCACGCCCGCCACGTTGAAGTACCGCAAAGCTACGTAATTCAGATTCGAAGCGCGGCTGACATCCTCCAAGACCCACTCGGTCATCAGTTTGGATCGGCTGTAAGGGTTGGTTGGAACCGTCGGAAGATCTTCGGACAACAGCCCCGTGGAGGCTTCTCCATAGACCGAGGCGGTGGATGAAAAAACAAAGTTTCTCACTCCGTGGATTACGCAGCTACGTATGAGTCTGAGGCTGGCTTCGGTGTTGTTGGCATAGTAATCCAACGGGTATTCCACGGACTCCGGCACCACAATGGAGCCTGCAAAATGCAACACGGATGAGATGTCCCTTCCAGCGGTGTGCTCCTGATCCAGAACAGATGACAACAGCTTCTCATCTCCGGCATCCCCCACGATGAGCGTTTCTCCGTTCAATAACGCCTGCGGTGATCCGGTAGACAAATCGTCGATAACCAGTACGCGGTGGCCAGCTTCCGAAAGTGCTTTCACGACATGGCTTCCTATGTAGCCACAGCCGCCAGTCACCAGAATGTTTTCACGGCCTTTCATCTCGTTCCCCTTTGGTTCTGTACTTGTCTTTGGCCGTGCACGTTCCATGCCGCCGGCACAGGCATTGCAACGCTTCGCATGAGTGCCTGGTTAAAGAAGGGTAGTTCATGGAAGAGATTGCATTTGCGGGAGCTGGATTTGCGAGCGCGGTGCTTGCGCGGGAGTTAGCGGAAAGCGGCAAGTACACAGTTACCATCTTTGAAGAACGCGCCCACACCGCGGGAAACTGCTACACCGAGCGAGATCCACTCACGGGCGTCATGGTGCACCAGTACGGCCCGCATATTTTCCACACCGATCGCGAGCAAGTCTGGAACTACGTCCGTCGGTTTGGTGAATTCATGCCGTTCACCAATCGTGTCAAAGCCGTGACTAGGTCCGGTGTGTACTCTTTGCCGATTAATCTTCTGACGATAAACCAGTTCTTTGGTCAAAAATTTACCCCACGCGAAGCAGAGAGTTTCATTCGTTCACTAGGCGACAAGACGATCGACGAACCCCAAAGCTTTGAGGAACAGGCGCTCAAGATGATGGGCCGTGAACTCTATGAGGAGTTTTTCTTCGGTTACACATGCAAACAGTGGGGCGTTCATCCCAAAGAGCTGCCAGCGAGTATTCTCAAACGTCTGCCGATGCGGTTTAGCTACGATGACAATTATTATGTAAGCCGTTTCCAAGGTATTCCGCGCAACGGATACACGGAGATCGTCGATAGGATTTTGAAACACCCGCGGATTCAAGTGCGGCTTGGTACTCGTTTCCGACGCAGTGACAAGGCGGCATTTAGTCACGTGTTCTTCAGCGGCCCCATGGACGCATACTTCGATTACTGTTTGGGACGACTTCGCTACCGTTCGCTTGTTTTCGATCGCTTTGATGCTGAGGGCGATTACCAGGGAAATCCGGTGTTGAATTACTGCACCGACGACATCCCTTTCACCCGCATTACTGAACACAAGCACTTCGCTCCTTGGGAGAAACACGATCGAACCGTTTGCTTCCGAGAGTTCAGCAAAGCCACAGAGGATCAGGATACACCCTATTACCCTCTCAGGTTGAATCACGACAAACAGCTGCTTGCTAGGTATTTGGACTTGGTCGAGGATGAGAGCGGAGTCACCTTTATCGGTCGCCTGGGTACGTACCGATACTTGGACATGCATATGGTGATTGGGGAATCGTTGGAGTTGGCCAAACTGTGCTTAACGATGGAGCGGCAGCGATGGCCACGATTCAGTGTCCACCCTCTCCCGGAAGTGGCTCAGGCCAAGAGCGCTGCCTAGCTTTCGTCATCTCGTCGAGTATGCGTTACACTTCTTCAACATGAATAGTACCTATCGACTGGAAAGTTTTCTTGCGTGGTGTCGATATTTCGCGCCGTTTCTCGTCGGTTTCGCGTGTCTTTTGTCCTTTGGTATCAGCAGCACGTATGGCATCTCTGGTTACGACGATTGGATGGTGTTGCGCGATTCGGAGGCTGTGAAGTGGGGGGGCTGGAATGGGCTCACTCGCTATTGGACGCAAAAGATTCAAGGCGAGCTTTTTTACATTCCTACTAGCTATACGCTTCTAGCGCTTCAGAAGGGCCTGTCGCTTTGGACGGGAGTTGGCTACTTCAAGCTGATTCACACGGTGAATGTGGCTCTTCACGTCTTAATAACACTACTGGTCTTTTCATTCTTTATACGGCTGGGAATTAGTCGCTCTGCGTCGGCTATCGGTTCGGCTGTGTTCGCGCTACACCCGCTTCAGGCGGAAACGGTAGGTTGGACGCTGGGACAGCGAGATCTGTGGAGCGCGTTCTTTGGTGTGTCGGCCATACTTCTAGTGCCGGCGACAGGCTCCAGACGAAGTGAGTCTCATTTGCGATGGGTCTGTGCATTTGCTCTGTATTTTCTATCGATAACTTCAAAGCCAACAGCGATGGTGGCTCCGTTTGCTGCTGTAATTCTGGCATGGGCGTACGAACGAGACTTGCGACAGTACCTGCGTTTTGCCTCGGGCGCGCTGCTGCTGGCCGTTCCCATCATCTACCTGACGTTGGAATTTCGCGAGTCCCAGACGCAACGTTTGTCTTTGGATGCTCTGGAACGCGTGCGGGTTGTTGGAAACGCACTTTGGTTCTACTTTGCTAAGCTGTTATTGCCTATCTCTCTGGTTCCCCATTACGAGCCTATGTCGTTGCATCGAGTGTTAGGCGAAGTTGCGTATCTTTGGGGAGCCGTATTGGGATGGGGACTGTGGGTTACTCTTTTGACTTTATGCTCAACAGATAGAAAACGGTTGGCCGCGGTAATCTGTTTTGTGTTGTTGGCGTTACCGTCCCTTGGAGTTCACCCTTTTTCGTTTCAATTGCACTCGATCGTTGCCGACCGCTTTGTGTACCTTTCTTTAGTTGCAGTAGGAATTTTGGTGGCCTCCACCCTCGACGACCGACCGGCTCTTCCCATGCGTCTTCCCATTTTACTTCTTGTCTTGGGTACTCTTGGAGTCATGAGTTATCGACAGGTTTCTATTTGGCAGAATCCGTTGCAGCTTTGGTCTAAAAACCTCGATGTATACCCCTGGAGCCGCGTCGCCCGTTCCAACATGTCCAACCTCTTTCATGAGAAGGGCCAGTGCGGGATGTCGATCAAGGTCTTGGAGCCTTATGTAGAAAAGTTTCCCTCAGATGAAATGATTAGAATCAATTTGGCCGTTGAGTATAGCGACGTGGGGAAGCTGGAGCTAGCCGAACACCATCTTCGTGCAGTGCTTGAACAAAATCCAAGTGAAGTGATGGCTCTGCGCAATCTTGGTAATTTGTTCTACGAACGCAAGCAATGGCCCAAAGCACTGGCCCAGTACGAGAAGGTATTGAAGCTACAGCCGGGCCGTTACGATGTCCTCAAAGACATCGCCGATTGTTATTGGGAGCTAGGCGAAAAGGAAGGCGCAGTGGAGCGCTACCAAGTGTATCTGAACCTGGGCGGGAACGAGGAGCAGGCGCGCTCCAGGATACAATCTTGGAATCGTACAGCGACGGCCAACACGAGACTCGCTACCGAGGCCATGTAGAGGCCGTGGTTAGCATAAAGGAACGCGTCGAGCAGCTGGGTGTTCTCGATTCCAATCCACTAAGAGCGTTCGACTTAAGGTCGGACGCAGATTGCGTTGATGCTAGAGGTTTCCCCAATGTTTGCGGACGTTCCTGTGCTCAGCGTAACCGCCGTGGCGTTAGGACCGCCAGGGTTCTGGCTCGACCAAACTTGGTTGCTCGCTGCATCGCTGATGATCAAGTTCGCGATGCCGGCGGTAGCCAGAGCCTGCAACTCCGCAACGGTGGCCCGGCGCCAATCGTTGTATCCACCGATCCAAGCTGTGTTTAAGTTGGAGCAGTAAGTGGCGGATCCTGCGAAAGTAGCTGTGCTGTTATTGTAGTTGAGCGAGTCTACAGAATACGTCAACGCGGTCGAACTATTGTAGCACCCGCCGTTTGCGGTACTGAAGTTACCAGACTCGGTTTTGCAGCGGCCCAGAGGAAGTACCCGAACATAGTTGGAACCCGAGTTTGAATAGGCGGTCGTACTGCCATCGGAAGCAGAAGCGCATACGTAGAAGTTGCGCGGGTATGTCTGGTTATTGATTGCGTTCACATCCCAGATAGCACTGGTGTCGCTGTTCTCCGTAACACTTGCAGGAGTCGTGGTCATGGCGGTCCAGCCCTGGCTCGTGGGTGTTCCAGAGCAGCCAGTCGAGTCGGCCGACTTGTAATAGAGCGAGATACTGGCGTTCGAGTCGTAGTCGGTGCTGGTGAAGGTAACGGTAAACGATTGGTTTTCGAAAATAGTGTCGTTGTTACCCGTTGGCTCGTTCACCGTCATGGTTGGACTGTCGGTTTGTGAACCCTTCTTGAACACACTGTTGCTAACAGCGTATTGCGGGGTGTTTTTGCCATCGCGAATTCGTGCGCAGACGAAGTAAAACCCGTCGGATAACGCCGAGACGTCGAACGTTTTCGAAGTATTGGTATTCTCCTTCAACGTATCATCAATCAGAGTCCAACCATTCGCGGCTGGGTTCCCAGAGCATCCGGCGTTTGATGAGTACTGCCGATAGTACAATGCGATATCTGCATTGTCGTCGCTATCGTAGGCCTGGAAGTCGATGGTGATGTTGTTACCAGAAGGCGAAACTACGTTCGGCGCTGCCGGTGCGGTGATTCGAATCGAAGGAACAGTATAGGCGCTCTTGGCACAACGAAAGCCAATAGCAGCGGCTGTCATGTTTTGAGGAGTTCTGTCCATCCGCGTGTTGTACTTACCACCGGTGTTGTTTCCCGAAGAGTAAAAGCCACCGACCATGTAACCAACGCTAAATGGACTGCTACCAGGCGCTGCAAACAGGTCGCCCGTGGTAAAGTTGGCGGCTCCCGAAACGTCTCCACCCGAAGTGACCGCAACGCCCAACTGGGTGCTAAAACTCGTCAAACTGCTGCTCGAAGCCGAGGGAACAGTAAGCGAGTTATAACTCGAGGGCTGTTTACCTACGAAAGCTGATCCCTCGATGGTACTCGCCCGTATTGCCGATGCACTCAACGTTCCAGTCGTAAAGGTGGTGTTCAAGTCTACCCACTCATACAAGTTACCGATCAAGTCATAAACTCCAAAACTAGAGACGCATCCACCAGAACCATAGGGAATTGTGGTCGAAGCCGATCCAGAGTTTGAGTTGCAGGCAGAAGTACCGTTGTAGTTCGGCGTTCCGGCCATTGCAAAATAGGTCTCTTGGGCAGTCGGAAGGCGCCACCCCGTCCCGCGGTTTTCACACGCCTTATAAGCGGCAGCCCACGCGACGGTACCCGATGCTCCAAACGCCCCTGATCTGGATTCAGCAATCTTAGTCGTAGTGTTGGAAGCGTAGGCGTTCACGTTGTCGGTGGAACCTGAGGTGCTCAGCGTCGCTTCGTACTGGTCCATGACAAACTTATAGGATTTCTCTGACGTTGCTGAAGGGTTCAGAGTGATGAGTCGTGCGGAAGCGGTTGTACTCAGCGTTACGGTATTCGCACTCACTGCGTATCTGGTGGTAGTGCCGTCGGTAATCACACCGCAAACGTAGTACGTACCGGCGCTTTGGTTTTGGGTTTCCCAAGTCGCCCCTGTATCGAAGCCCTCATACGAGGGTGAAGCCGTTACGCTCGTCCAGTTCCCGATTCCACCGGAATCACAACCAGCGTTTGTAGTGCGAACATAAAAGTTCACCGTAGCGATACTGTCAGGGTCGGCGCCTCCGGTATATCGAATGTTATAAGGCTCCCCACGCATGATCGTGACGTTGGAGGATGGTTCAGAAATTGCGAAGTCGTTTGCGGGGGGTTGGGCGGCCGGGTTCACCGTAATGGACCGAGTGCCCGTCACTCCGCTCACCGTTGCGGTGATGTCCGTGTTTCCCGCCGCAACAAAGGTTGCAAGACCGGAACTGTTAATCGTTGCGTACGCGGTTGCGGATGAAGCCCAAACTACGGCGTTAGTTACGTCCTGGGTAGAAGTGTCGGAGTAGTGTGCCGTGGCAGTGAATTGTTGAGTGCCTCCGGCTGTGAATGGGCCAGTTGGCGTAACGACAATGGAAACAAGTGACACAGTACCAATTACGTTTGCGGTAGCATTTACCGACGCAATTTGTTGGTTGTTGTACTGCACCCGAAGAATCTGGTTGTACGTACCGGGGGCCGCGGGCGAGAAGTCGACCGTCAAGTTACAACTTTGGTAGCCATCGAGCTCGGTTCCGCACGTGCCGCCGGCTCCGGTAAAGGGAGTAGGGAGAGAGAACGGCGCGCTCAAACGATCTCCCGGGTTTGTTGGGACCTGCATGTTGGTTACGCGGTTACCGGTCATGTTACGGACCGTAGCCGTTGTGCTTGCACTTTGTGCAGACGCAAGCGTGAATGCAGGACTGGGCAACGTGACCGCGAGAACCGACTTGTCGTGGTTACGCGCCATGATAGTCACCGTGGCCGAGTTGTTGTCGGGCCGTTGGGCGATGCAAGTGAGAACGTCAGACGCACCAGCGGCTCGCGTGCTCACCTGACAGACGGCTTTGCCGCTGCCCGAAACTCCCTGACGAGTGAGAGTGCCAGAGCAGAACCCTGTTGTTGGCGAGTTTCGGCTCGTGCAAGTAAGGGTTCCGAAATTCGAATAGGTGGCAGGGTCATTTACGTCGGTAATCTGCCGCAAAGTGAAAGTTGTCCCCGCTCCGTCCGGATAAAGATAGATCGGAGCTGAACTAACGGTTGGGCTGGAGAAGTCCTGATACAAGCCAGACATAATGCGTCCCGCGAGCAAAGCCATGCGAGGTGCAGTGAGGTCTGTAATGGGAGATAAGACACTGACTATCGGGCTACCATGGCTGCCAACGATGACACCCGTTCCATCCAAAGCCGGAGAGCCAGTCGGAGGCCAGACGCCGGAGAACATGTAGAAGTAACTGTCCCACGGTGAATTGCCTGCCGATTGGAAAGTTCGCTTGCCGCTGGAGCACGCGTTGACAGCTGTCGCGGTGTAATCCGATGCACTTGTTAGTGTTGGGCCCGCTAGGTTGAAATAGCTACTACCTGAGATGGGCGGAGAAGAGGCGGTGTTTAGCGTGAAAACACCCCCAGCCTTAAATGTGGAGCTAGAGGCATCGTGCGGACCACGTAGTGCAATAGGAGAACGCATTCGAACGTTGATAAAGCCGAACGTCGTTGAACCCGATGGACAAAGGGTTCCCGCGTTACCGACAGTGAGAGAACTGTCGGTCAAAAAACTTTGGAAGATTTGGAACGAGCCAAGGTTCACTCCATAGCGAGCGGTGTTTTCCAATCCGGTGAATCTACCGGAAACGGTACTGCCCAGTACGTAGCGGTTGATGCCTGAGTAAGTGTTATAGAACGTACCATTACCTGTTGAAGTGTTTGCCGTGGCATCGAATGTGGTAGAGGCACCGGGATCGGGGCTAGACATCGACAGGTCGATTGAGTACTGGACTTCACCAAACGCGGATTGTCCCCAGAGCAGCGAAAGGGCAGAAAGCGTTGCTCCGGCGAGACCGGTAAACAAATTTCTCAAAATTCTAGTCGTCATAAGACCCCCCGCGTTACGTACAAGCAACGGGAATGAACTCGGTAGATCTCTGTTATGGAAATCAGATGGCCCAACACCGGAAGAGTTGTTTCCGTCGTAAGCTGGCTTTAGGCCGTCTGAAGAGCTTTACGGATGATGTTGTACTAAATTTAACACGTAGCATTATTTGATCCAACGGCTACGAACAGTGCACCTAGCTAACCCGTGGATCAATAAGTGAAATTCAAATTGTGAAACATTATGTGGTGAATTTTATGGAGTTTTCTGACGTATTTAATGCTTCGGAAATAAGTACTGGTGTCTCCATTACTTAGCCGGAGTAGTAAGTAATTCTTAATCCTTTGAACTACTTCTAGGTACCCCGAAACCTTTCGAACGCTGCTCTGGCGGTATGATCCAAAAGACTGCATCTCACAGAATTTATGTTCGTGTACTCGCCTGTTCACAACAGACTACGTTAGCGACTGTTCTGGAAACAAACTTGCACTTTGCTCACAGTCTTTGCCTGAATCAGTTTTAACTGCGTTGAGGAGAGAGTCGCCGTGGCAGCGGCGAAATTCTCAGTGAAAGTGGCTTTTGGGATATTTCAAGAAATTTAAACTGACACGAGGCGCTTTGTATGACTATATTCGTCAACTGTTTTCATTGCGCCGATCTCATTCGTCTAGTAAAACTTAATTTCACTAGCATTACCCCTAAACGAAGTAGCGATTACAACCAAACTTGAGAACTCGCCAAGGGCCCTTGCCTCGGTACTGAGTTTTCAATTTTTTTCGGGAGGATTACCGTGAAGAAATTCTTTCTCAAGAAGGCGCCCCTTTGGCTTCTTGCCATTGCGGTCGGTTCGACAGCTGTTATTGCTGGATTTGTTCAAAACGTCGGAGCATCCGACGAAGACCGTCCCTGGACAACGACGGAGTATTTCTTGATCCGTGATTTGGAACTCGATACCGTGAACGACCGCATGGTTGCCATCGGCAAGCCAGACAACGATGTTCTGACGATTACTACTGGCATTGTGACCGTTGGCGGCGTCAACAAACCTCGTTGCGGTAGCAAATGCACAGGCTCTACTTGTGACAGCTTGCAAATCTCGAACGACACTGTTTACCCAGCCTCCAATCAGTCCTACTACGGTAGCTTTGTGATCGCACTTAGCACCAATAACTCCAAAGAAGGCCGGATTCCCAAGAACATTTTCCAAAAGAGCACTGGATACATTAACCCGGGCAAGAAAATGTCGGACCTTACGCTGGTTACCGATGCTTATAACGACGGTATCTGCTACCACACCGACAGCGGAGAAACCTGGACGTTCCGCAAGTACCGCGTATCGATGGACTAACTTTGACTAGTGTTTAATGTGGGAATCGCCGGCTGGAGTCGGCGGTTCCCCCAAAAACTAATTGGATGGTTTTCACTAATTCAACGGGTGGCTGAGGCGAATTTGCTGATAGGCCACCCCCTCTGGGAGGAGATACCGTGAAGATACTTTGGGCTAAGGAAAGGGTGCTGTGGGCAGTCGCAGCCATCCTCGGACTCTCTGCCATGATGGCAGCTTCCGTTCAGGATGTGCGTGCTTCCGTCGACACAAACTACACAACCTCGGATTATATTCTAATTCGGACCGACGAGCCGGTAGACACTGTAAATGACCGCATGATTTGGGTGTCGCAAAAGAGAAGAGGCGAACTGGTTATCACCACTGGCACCTTCAACGCAGGCGGAACCAAGCCGTTCTGTGGCACCAAGTGTGATGATGCTGGCTGTCTGTCCTTCTCCACTGATCCCAACTATGGCGGCTTGGAGTACTACGGTGGCCACACGCTCCGTGTTCGCGTCGACAACGCAAAACCTGCAAGAATCCCGCGGGCGATGTATGTCAAGACGGAAGGAAATCGTAGACCTGGCAAACTGTTGAGAAACCTGACAGCCGTTACCGATGGTGAAGGTAGCAATACCTGTTACTTGATCGATACGACTCAAGGCGTACAGACTTACACGTTTCACAAGTACCTAGGCAGCGTGGAATAAATCTAGATCAACTTTGATTCCGCACCTTATCGGGCGCTGGCCAAAAGCCGGCGCCCGATTGTTTTTATACGGGACAGTGAATAAGTTGTTGCGGCGCTTCGGGTCGAATATAATTTTTTTAAGAAGTTGTCGTGAACTCGAGGGACCCATGAAGCAAAAGCATCCCGACTCCGCAACGCACGATCAGCGCCACTCTCATTCCAAGCCAGCACACCAAGAGCAGCAAGAGTTTGAACTTCCCGATCCTATCGAGAAACAGTCCCACAAATTTATTCTCGATTCTCTGCGGGACAGAATGTTGTCGGAAAATGAGCCGCCTCACACGAGCGAGGCCCAAGCGGCCGGTACCAAACCACTCGTGGCGCAGGCCCGTGAAATCCAACTTCCTAGCGGCAAGAATTATTTCCGAGTTCGTGAAGTCGCTGCTATTCTGAAAGTGGGTGCCCACGTACTGCGCTTTTGGGAGAGCGAGTTTTCCATGGTACGGCCGACGAAATCGCGCAGCGGCCAGAGAGTGTATCGAAGGAAGGACGTCGAGATTCTGGCCCGTATTCGTCATCTGTTGCACGACCAGAAACTCAGCATCAAAACCGCCCGTGAAACGCTCCTGAAGGAGCGGCGTGAGCGTCCCCAGGCACAACCTGCCGATGGTGCTCCGACAACTAATAGGAAATTGGCATCGGCTGTCGAATCTACATCCCGTGTCGCCATTACGACTGCGTCTAAATCACCGGAGGAACGCCATTTGGATTTAAAGGAACTCCTGGTGGACCTGCGGCAGCTCATAAAAATGTGCCGACAAGACCCCTTTTCTTTTCGAACTCTTTCCTAAACGCCAAGAGCTTGCCGCCGAACAGCCCCTGGAGTAGGGTGTGGGACTTGTTCGGGCCGTAGCGCAGGGGCTTAGCGCGCTTGCTTGGGGTGCAAGAGGTCGTGGGTTCAATTCCCACCGGCCCGACCATTTTAATTTCTTGAATCCAACCACTTACCAAAGAAATGGCCATTGTGATCGGCAATAACACTCCATCCAGTGCAGTGGGTTTTGTTGCTTTGGTTCAGGCGCCGTTGTGCATTTTGCAGGAAAAAATATCGTAGAGTCCTTCGGGTGTACTCCCAAGCAGGGCAGCGGAATCCCCGTTAGGACAAACCAAGTTAGGCCGTGATTCAATTTCCAACTCCACGCTCACGGGCACCCAGGTCCGCCCCGCGTCGTCGCTCACTTCGAGGGTGAAGCTATGTTTTCCAACTGCATTCGCCGGCGGGAACCCAAAAATATCACCCCAGAGCCGGTCCATTTGTAGCCACGATGGCATTCCTCGAGCGCGAAACTTCCACGATGAGGAATCCCGATCCACGATCTGCGGTTCCAATTCGAGGTAAAACTGCAGTCGGTCGTAAGATTTCAAAACTAAGGGGTCACTTTTCCATGTGGGTGGAAGCGCTTGGACAACCGCAGAAGTAAGCAGCAGAAAAACAGTTATTAATCGATGCATTGAGAGTTTCCCCTTCTACGGCCGAACACTCGGATTCTTACAAGTATAGAGTTCGAATTTGCGGTCCGATGTCAGACCTACGACCTTTGCCGCAGAGCCGTCTTTACATATCAGTTCGGGCCGAGGGGTCACATTCAGACGCACTTGGACTGGCACCCAAGTTGCCCCGGCGTTGTCGCTTGCTTCGACGGTGAAGGAGTAGGAACCCCAGTCGGCCGGGGACGGAGTTCCCGAATAATCTCCAAAATGAGGATCCAAGGTTCCAAACGCAGGTGCGTTTGAGGAGCGAAAGGTGAACTTGGTCGAGTCGGGATCCACCACGTACTCCGCGAACCGGATGTACATGAACATGCGATCGCAAGCATCTACTTCGATAAAGTTTCGATTCCAAACGGGCGGAACTGCGAAAACAAGGCCCGAGCTAAGAGCCATCCAAATAGCAGCAAAACGTTTCATGTAGTGCTTTTGCATCCTCGCAAGGCTAGCACATCGATCGGCTCTGTCATGGCGCTGGAAGTTAAGGGCAACGCAAAGCGATCTCCTACAATCCCCGCAAAAAACAACCTGACGGCTGTCTGTTTCCCTTACGGGTGCAAAAGTGTTACTCCGAAGTTTGGGGAATAAGGGGGGGAAATGCTTGGACTTCGGTCCGACTTCGTTGTCGATCCCGGCCGGCTGCGCCGAGAACGTCTTCAAAAAGTCCAAAGCGAAATGGCCGCGCGAAATATTGGCGCGCTGGTGCTCACCAACCCGGTAAACATCTGCTACTGCACTGATGTTTCCGTAATGCCCATTTGGACCGCATTGAATTTGGCGCGCTACGCCGAAGTCCCGGTTGGCCCCGAGCTCCTTGCACAGGATCCGTTCGAAACTCGGTTGTTAGGCACAGGTGTATAGAATGAAACTCCGACACGAAGTTTTTTGGCCCCCTTTTCTGATGGTGCTAGCCGCACTGGCGATCAACTTTTACAATCCCGCGGCTTTTTTAAGCCTGGTGAATGGCGCTAACCAGTGGCTATTGTCCACATTCTCCGGCGCCTTCGCGTTTTGCGGCGTTTTTGTGATCTGGGTTTGCGTTGCCATATTTTTCTCTCCCATATCAGGGACCAAAATCGGAGGGCCCGAGGCGACTCCCATTTTGTCATTTCGCAGTTGGTGTTGTGTTTCCATTTGTACCAGCACTGCGGCCGGGATTTTATTTTGGGGAATGGCGGAGCCAATTTACCATTTCTTGCAGCCACCCAGCTCGCTCCATTTAGCTCCCGCCAGCGACGCCTCCGCCACGTTTGCAATGTCGACTTTGTTCATGCACTGGTCGTTCACGCCAGCGGCTATTTATGCGTTGCCGTCTCTGATGTTCGCGCTCGCCTTCTACAATCTGAACCTTCCTTTCAGCATCAGCTCAATGCTTCAGCCGTTGTTGGGCGACCGGTTACAAAAGCGACTGAGCACCCCCATCGACGTTATTGCGCTTTATACATTGGTCCTCGGTATGGCTGCCTCGCTCGCCACGGGTGTTCTGACAATAGCGGGAGGGATTTCCCACCTGACTGGTTTGAACAGTTCTCCAGGTCTGTGGATAACCATCGGTGTTTTTATCGTCGCGTCGTTCATACTTTCGGCGGTGCTTGGCTTGGATAAGGGCATCAAGAACTTGTCCCTGATTAACAGCGGATTTTTCATCGTGCTTGCTGTCTACGTCACTTGTCTAGGGGTGCCCACGGAAGTGCAGAAGGTATCAACCGCCGGATTGATTGATTACGCCACTACGTTTCTGAGCCGTAGTCTCTTTCTGGAATTCTCGCCGGACGATCCCTGGCCACGCCAATGGACCGTGTTCTATTGGGCCGTGTGGCTGGCGTGGACTCCGGTAACCGCGGGATTCTTAGGCCGCATTGGAAAAGGCTACACCGTACGCCAGTTTTTGTTCGTAAACCTCATCGTGCCGTCCGTATTCGCGGTTCTCTGGATGTCCGTTTTTGGCGGCACTGCCTTGGGTTTAGAGCGCAGTGGCGCTCTGGCATTGAAAGAGGTTCTACTTGCTAAGGGCCCTGAAAGCATGGCCTACGCGGTGTTGGGGTATTTGCCATTTTCAGAAGTGCTCATTCCCGTTTTTGTCTTCCTGGTTTGCATTTCGTACATTACCGCCGCTGATTCCAACACCGTCAGTATGTCTGCCATGAGCTCGCACGGTATCTCAGTAGAGAACTGTGATGTGCCCACTTACCTGAACATTCTTTGGGGAGTGCTGGTGGGGACTATTTCGCTCGTCATGTTGGTGCACAGTGGAGTCGACGGCATCAAGGCGCTTTCGTATCTGGGAGGGCTCCCCGCGCTGTTTCTGGAACTGGCAGCGGGTGCAAGTCTGCTTGTATACGCGTGGGGACCCGCGTTTCGGCGTACAGTTGGACGTTGGTCTTACTTCAGTTTGCCGCCAAAGAAGACCGCCACAAACGTGTTAGAGGAGTCCTGAGCCTCTCCAAAGGGAAACATGTTGATGCTGGGTTCAATAAAGAAGTCGGCTACACTGTAACGCACTCCCAATCCTACGTGGGTGTCCTGGGCTGAGGTGAAGTTCAGTAATCCGGCCGCTCGCTCAGTTCCCGTCGCGGTTTCCAAGTAACCAAACAGCGCGAGCGTGTCGTTAAAAACGTAATTCACGCGGGGATTGAAATACAGGTAGCTCTTCATGTCCCCGTTATCGAGAATAGAAAAGTTCGGCCCCAAGGTCGTTTGCACTTCCCAGCCAGAACGCGCAAAGCGGTACGTAAGTGTAGCCATCACTCCGGGACTTAAGACCATTCCCTCTTCTCGGCTTGCCGTCGATAACGGCACGGCATTGTCGAAGCGAGCCCACAAATTCCATCCGCCTTTTTGAAACAGAGTTCCCGCAACACCGATCGTGGGGTCCTTCAGTTCGAAGGAACCAAAATCATCAGTCGTCAGAAAAGGTCGGAACGAGAACTGCGGGAGGACGACAAAATCCAATCCGGTGGAAGTGGGGTAGGAAATAGTAAATTGATTCACGACTTCAATGGGATCGCCCTCTGAGCCGTCGGCATTGGGTTTTCGGTTGTCCCACCGTCCAATGCCACTGCCATAGCTCCAACCATAAAGCTCGACGCCAATCTTGTCCCAGGTGCCGCCCGCTTCCGCAGATTCCTCCAACGTGCCGTCCGGAGTGGCGGCATCGCAAATCAAAGTAGCAAACAGAAACAGGAGCATTGCGGGAATAGCAAACAAGCGGCGCGGTGCCATGGCAGTACCTTCTTTTTAATGCCAAAAAGGTTCGAATGCCATGAATGGCTGGGCTACGCAACCCTCTTGTCAGCTGTAGGGACGGTGGCGTTATTTTTCCCAATGCAGTAGCTTTTGTCTCATGCTTCGCACGTTGTTCTTCTTCCTTCTGGTATCGAGTTATTGCTTTGCCGATAACGCTGATAAGCTCGCGCACTTTGGACTAGCCGGCATGGCAACCGTGGGTTGTTTTGGATGGCCAAAAAGCTCTTGGACGTTCCCCAGGAGGATCGTTGGAAATCAACAGCTCTTTGCTCGCTCTCTGTCATGGCGTTGGGGGCGGTCAAGGAAGCCACGGATCGCACTGGGTTTGGTTGGGACGACATGGGCGCCAACTTGGCGGGTTCAGTGACGGCCTCGCTCTTCGTATGGAGCTTTGAGTTCTAGCTGTGCCCACCGCGGGTTAAGCGCTGCGCTTTTGCGTGGCTGCCTCGTTCGGGGGTAGATTCTTCGCCGTATTCATTGGGTCAATAGCCGTGCCCTGCATTTTTTTACGTGCCGTAATGCCAGTAGCGAGCCGGATGTTTGGAACAATAAACATTTCCGAGGTGCCTTTGATTTTGCTGGTTCGCCAGCCAATGTCTTCGACGGTGCCTTCCTGACCCGTCTCTAGCTTTACCAAATCCCCTACCCGGATGGCTCTGTCCGCAAGCAAGTTGAGTCCAGCCAGGATATTCACGAGCGTATCCTGGATGGCAAAAGCAAACGCAAAACCGCCAATACCCAGAGCGGCCAGTATCGGACCTATCTCCACGCCCAGGGTCTTAAACACCAGCAACAGCCCCACAACCACGGTGATCGTTTTGGGTAGAGCCAAAATGAAACCCGCTCCGCCGCTTTCTCTTTGGGTCTTATTGAGAAGTTTGTGAACGAACAGATCTGCCAAGCGAACGCCACAGTACGTAACCACCAAGATCAACAATACATGGTTCCAAGTGTGCAACTCCGCGAATGTGTCTGGGTGCAAATCTGCGAATCGAAACCCCACTTCCAAAGAAAGCACCACGGCCAAAAATAACGACGGACGCTTGAGAGCGGACCAAATGGAGAGCTCTTCCGGTGAGCCGTTCAAGAACCGAAAACGCTTCACCGACAAAATCGAGATCTGCCGAATAACGAGCAGCGCCAAGAAAGTAGATAAAACAATTCCTACAAGCAGCATGGCGGCAGGCTTACACCCGGGTGGGTAGTGTGCAAAGCACAGCAGTGAAAGTAGTTTTATTGGAGTGGGTATGAGCGCAACTTCACCCGCGCAATGTGGCCGAGTGTTTTTGTTGGACGGATTCCACGACCCGATTGCGCAGACCAATTACTTCATCATCGGTTAGCGTTCTGTCGGCGGATTGAAAAGACAACCGGAATCCCAAGCTCTTTTTGCCTTCGGGCAAATGCTCGCCTTGGTAAACGTCGAACACTGTCAGTTGGTGCAAGAGGTTGCCTGCAGCGTGGCGGATAGTCTCGCTCACAGTGTTAGCGAGCACCCCAGCGTCGACAACAAATGCCAAATCCAGTTCGCTCGATGGAAAGCGGCTGGGTGTACGGAAACGCACTCCGACTCTTTCGAATTTACGCAGGCTTTTTAGGTTGATCTCAAAAGCAACCACTGTTTCAGAAGTCTTAAGGAATTCTTCGCGTACCGTTGGATGGAGTTCGCCGATGTAGCCGATGTCTTTTAAACCCAGTCGGATGGAGGCGCAGCGTTTCGGATGAAAAACTTTCGCCAAGGGCGAGCCCGGTTCAAACGCAGCAAATACCGTCGTAAGCTGTCGAACGAGAGTTTCCACTATGCCCTTTGCCGTGGAAGAAATCTACCGGACGGTTTCCTGTTTCCAGCCCGCATTTCCAACACGCCCGGAAATTAGCCCCGCAATATGCAATGTCTCTTTGGCACCGGTTTCCGTGCGATCGGACCGGCGGTAAACATGGCCCACTTCGAACAACCGTTGGTCGGCAATGCGACGATTGCGGTTGTATTGGTACGTTTGCAAAAGCGATGGCAGAAGGCTTGTGCGCATCACTTTCATGTCTTCGTTGATTGGGTTCTGAATCCGAATTCGGCCCTTCCTCTGGGAGCCCGTACTGAGTCAATAAAGCGTCCGATACAAAACTGTAGTGAATGGTCTCTCGTAAGCCTAAGCTGCAGAGAACGCCCCTAGCTTTTTGCTCAAACTGGTAGGCCGCTTTCATCCAATCGGTCGAAAGACGCTGTGGAAAGCGGAATGTGCGTCGGGATTGTCTCGTACCCTGCCAACCGCGCCACTTCCTCGACGATATCAATACTTTCGGAAAGATCTTGGCGAAAGCTGGGCAGACGTACCGATAAAATATTGATGGATTTGCGGTGAGCTGCAATTCCAATCGACTCCAGCAGTCCCACTACCGTATCCGAGGAAATGTTTTTTAAACCGGTGACGCGGGCGGATTTCGCGCATGTCGACGGAAAGACTTTTTCCTTGGCGGCAAATTCATCGGTATCAATAGCTGGGTGGTAAACGTTTGCGTGAAAACTGTCGCGCAGCAGAGCCGCAGCTCTTTCGCTGGCGATAGCGACGGCTGCCAAGTCACAGCCTTTCTCAAAACGTTTGGAGGACTCGGTCGACAGACCAAGGCGTTTTGCCGTTTTTCGGATCTGTCGAGGATCAAACGCCGCGCTTTCCAAAACAATGGATGTGGTATCCGGGGAAACCTGGCTGTTTTGGCCGCCCATAATGCCTGCAAGTGCGATGGGACGGTCACCATCTAGAATCAAAATATCGCCCGGTTCCAAACGGACCGTTTCGCCAGTCAAAAGCGTAAAATCGGCTGGTTCTTTGGCCTGGCCCACGCGGATGGTGCCAGATTGAATGCGTCGCAAATCAAAAGCGTGCATCGGCTGCCCATACTCGAACATCACAAAGTTAGTGACGTCGACGATGTTGTTAATGGGCCGAATACCCACCGACTGCAGTCGCTGCTTCATCCAGTCGGGACTCTCTTCGACTTTTAGGGAATCCAGCACGCGCGCAACGTAACGGGGACAGGCTTTTGGATCTTCCACTTCCACTTTGATGATGGACGACGTCCGGTGCGGAGAAATGCGAAAGCGCCCCGGCTTAGGCTCGCGAGTTTTAGTTTTGAGAATGGGAGCGATTTCGCGCGCGAGGCCCATCATGCTAAGGCAATCCGCGCGGTTGGCGGTGAGCTCCAGCTCCATGACCGTATCGGCTTGGTGGTGTCCAAGCAGCGAGGAGACGGGATCTCCCAGCTTGCTATGCTTTGGCAGCTGCAAAATGCCTTCCGCATCTTCCGCAACGCCCAGCTCTTTGGCGGAACAAAGCATCCCACCGCTATCCACGCCGCGGATTTTAGACTGCTTTATTTCAAAGTCTCCAGGGAGCAGCGCGCCTGGAAGCGCCACGGGCACAATGTCGCCCACTTGAATGTTTTTGGCGCCGCAAACAATTTGCCGCAGCGGAGCTCCTGCTTCGTCGGAAGTTAGAATTTGGGTGATTTGCAACCGGTCGGCGTTGGGGTGCTTTTCGATTTGCTCAATACGGCCGACGACCACTTTGTCCAAGCTGCTAGAGGCTTCGCGAACACTCTCCACGGGGATGCCCCGCATGGTGAGCTTCTCCGCAAGCTCCTTCGGATCTATCTTTACATCAGGTTTGTGAAGATAATCTCTCAGCCAGTTCAGAGATAGCTGCATTAGAACTGCTCCAGCATCCGCAAATCATTTTCAAAGAACGAGCGCAAATCGGTAATGCCGTATTTGAGCATCGCAATTCGTTCGATCCCTAGGCCGAAGGCAAAGCCACTGTACTTTTCGTGATCATAGCCAACGGCTTCAAAAACTTTTGGGTGGACCATGCCGCACCCGCCAATTTCCAGCCAACCCGCTTGCCCAAAATGCACGTCGATTTCGGCACTCGGTTCGGTAAACGGGAAATAGCTGGGACGGAAACGCACCGGCTTGGAACCAAAGAGGTTTTTCACCAAGTGGTTCACAACGCCCTTTAAGTCCGCGAGCGAAATATTCTCGTCGACCATCAGCCCTTCCATTTGGTGGAACATAGGGGTGTGGGTCTGATCGTAGTCGGAGCGGTACACTTTGCCGTGCGCGATAATCTGCAGCGGCGGCTTACGGTTGCGCATCGTGCGGATCTGAACCGGCGACGTGTGCGTGCGCAGAACCACTGGTCCGTTGATGTAGAAAGTGTCCTGCATATCCCGAGCAGGGTGGTGGGCCGGAATATTAAGCGCTTCAAAGTTGTACTCTTCGAGTTCGATTTCCGGGCCGGTCGCAAGTGAGAAACCCACGCGTTTGAGGATGTCGATCACTTCTTCGGTAACCCGAGTTACCGGGTGCAGAGAGCCGGGTTCGGCTACGAATAGACCGGGCAAAGTGACATCCAGCATCGGAGTTTTTTCCAACTCCAGTCGGATGCGCTCGTCATCGAGCTGCTTTTGCCGGGCCGTAATGATGGACTCAAATTCCGTCTTCACTTCGTTGAGAACGGCCCCCATCTCCTTACGTTGTTCTGGAGTGAGGTCTTTGAGCTGGTGCAAGAGACTCGTCAGCAACCCCTTTTTTCCCAAGTAATGGACGCGTAAGCGTTCCAATTCCTCAGGATCAGGTGCAGACGTAATTCGGCCCGTGGCTTCTTCTTTTATACGGCGAATGTTGTCGATCATGCAGCTTGTGGCCGCGCAAGCTCCACAAGCTGAGCAAAATGAGACGGATTTTGGATAGCCAAATCCGCGAGGATTTTTCTATCCAACTCGATGTTTGCTTTTTTGAGACCAGAAACAAACTTGGAATAGCTCAGATTGTGAAGTCTGCAAGCGGCGTTAATACGTACTTGCCAAAGATAGCGCATTTCACGTTTCAGAACTCTGCGATCGCGAAACGCATATCTATCCGCGCGGTTGGTATATTCCCGCGCCACCTTTACCACTTTACGCGCGCTTCCGTGAAAACCTTCTGCGCGCTCTAATAATTTCTTTCTTTTGATCCTTCCAGCAGGACCGCGTTTTACTCTGGGCATTGCAACTACCTGTTAAGTTAAAACCGTTAAAAAAACCGAAGCAATTACATCAACAGCATGCGTTTGACTTGAGCCAAGTCACTGTCGTGAACCATGGCAGTCTGACGAAGGCCTTGGCCTTTTTTGCCGTTTTTGTGTTCGAGATTGTGGCGGTGAAAAGCTTTTTTCCGCTTCACTTTGCCGGAGCCGGTTTTGCGGAAGCGCTTCTTTGCGCCGGAAATCGTTTTCATTTTGGGCATGATTAAAACTCCACCCGCTCTTTATTCTAAAGAGCCAAACCTAAATTCTTTTCACCAGAAATTATGGACTGCTAGGAGCAGAACCCTGTCCGGGACGAGCTACGCTCGATTCCTTTGGAGAAGATTCACCCGACCCTTTTGCTTCTTTGGAGGGGTCTTCGGTGCCTGCGGCTTCTTTACCTTCTGGCTTGCCTTCCGATTTTCCTTGTTTTTTCACCACCTTACCGCTGGGGGCGAAAATCATGGAGAGAATTTTCCCTTCCATTTTTGGAGGCGTTTCAACCATACCCGACTGTCCGACCATGTCAACAATCTGCTTGAGCAAGGCGTGCCCGAGATCCGCGTGCACAGCTTCTCTTCCGCGGAACCGTACCGAGACCTTAACTTTGTTCCCTTCGGCTAAAAACCGAATGATGTGCTTCACTTTGAACTCGACGTCGTGGGAGTCGGTCTGAGGACGGAACTGAATTTCCTTCAGCGTCGTGACGACCTGGTTCTTTTTGGCCGCCTGCGCCTTTTTCTTCTGCTCGTACTTAAACTTTCCGTAATCGAGGATCTTGCAGACGGGAGGCTTGGAATTGGGGGAAATCTCGGCAAGGTCCAAGCCATGGTACTGCGCAAGCTCCAGCGCTTTGCGTACGTCCATTACGCCTAGCTGTGCGCCATCCGGTCCAATCACGCGCACTTCGCGGGCGCGGATCCGGTGGTTGATTCTTACTCCGTCATCATTTCGCCCTCCCATTGGCGGGCGGGGTGGTCGGTTCTTAATGGCTTATCCTCCTGTTGGTGCCTATTTATCCTGAGACCTTGGGTCCCAGGAGTTCGAGAAAGTCAGAAACAGACAAGTTGTTTAGATTCTCGCCGTTGCTTCTGCGGACCGAAATGGTGGAAGTTTCTGCTTCCTTGCCTCCGAGAATCACCATGAAAGGTGCTTTGGCCAATTGGGCCTCTCGGATTTTGTAACCAAGTTTCTCGTTGCGGCAGTCGAGTTCTACGCGAACCCCTGCCTGGTCCAAACTTTGAGCGACATCCTTAGCATATTTTTCAAAATCGGGCGCCACATTCATCACCACGGCTTGCACGGGAGCCACCCAAACCGGCAAGTGGCCGGCATGGTGCTCGATGAGAATGCCCATGAAGCGTTCGATGCTACCCAAAACCGCGCGGTGGATCATCATCGGCCGTTTAGCCGAGTTGTCGCTGGAGACGTACTCCAATTGGAATCGCTCGGGCAAATTGGGATCGAGTTGTACCGTACCGCACTGCCAGAGGCGCTTGAGACTATCCTTGATGTGCACTTCGATTTTGGGACCGTAGAAAGCGCCTTCGCCATAGGCCATTTTGTAAGGGCGTCCGGTGGCATCCAATGCCTTGGCCAGTTTGTTTGTTGCTTCTTCCCAGGATTCCGTGGTGCCGATACGCTTTTCCGGCATCGTCGCCAGGCGCAGCTCGATGTCTTCAAAGCCGAACTGTTGGTACACTCGGAATATATCCTGCAAGAGGCTTAAGGACTCCGATTGAATCTGATCCTCGGTACAGAACACGTGACCGTCATCCTGGCTAAAGGAGCGGGTGCGGAACAATCCGTGTGTTACTCCCGCGCGTTCGTACCGGTGCAAGCGTGAAAACTCGGAATAGCGGATGGGCAGCTCTCGGTAGCTGCGCTTTGTAGCGCCGAAAAGCAAACAGTGCCCTGGGCAATTCATGGGCTTAAGGCACATCTCACTTTCGCCTTCGTCGCCCGCTTCAGCAAAGAACATATTGTCTTTGTAGTTTTCCAGATGCCCACTGGTCTTCCACAAGTCGATGTTCATCAACTGAGGGCAAATAACTTCCGTGTAACCGGAGCGCCGGGTGATGTCTTGCATGTACTCCCGCATCAGATTCACGACGGTCGTGCCTTTGGGCAAATAGAACGGCATGGCGGGAGCCACGTTCATGAAAGTAAATAAACCCAGCTCGGGTCCCAGTTTTCGGTGGTCGCGGCGTTTGGCTTCTTCCACGCGGTGTAAGTACTCGTCGAGCTCTTTCTGCGTCGGAAACGCGGTGCCGTAGATGCGCTGAAGCATCTTGTTCTTTTCATCGCCGCGCCAGTAGGCGCCCGCGACCGAGAGCAACTTAAACTTGCCCAAGCGCTGCGTATTTGGGACGTGCGGCCCCCGGCACAAGTCGGTGAAGTCGCCTTGTGTGTACAAACTTACCCTGGTCTCAGGAATGCTCTCGATAATTTCGGCTTTATAGTCTTCTTTTTGCTTGCGAAAGAACTGCACAGCTTCAGGCTTTTCGACTTCACTGCGTTGGACGTCGAGTTTACGGGCCGCGATCTCTTCCATTTTCTTTTCGATCTTTGGAAGATCCTCCAAAGTGATGGGTGTCGGCGGGTCGATATCGTAATAAAAGCCGTCTTCAATCACCGGACCAATCGTGATCTGGGCCGTGGGATACAGCTCCTTGATGGCGTGCGCCAGCAAGTGAGCTGTCGAGTGCCTTAACACTTCCAGACCTTCGGCGCTGTTCCTCGTAATGAGCGCGACTTGGCAGTCGGAATCCAAAGTGACGGTTGCGTCGACAATTTTGCCATTCACTTTCGCGGCGAGCGTGTCAGCTTCCAGTTTTTTTCCGATGCTGGATGCGATTTGAAGTGGCGTGACTCCAGACGAAAACTCTCTCACGGAGCCGTCGGGCAAAGTAATTCGAATGGATTTCATACGGTAAAACGAGGGGATGGCTGGCGTGTCATTGGCAATACCTTACCCACCGCAGACCAGGAAAATCAAGGGATTCGGTGCTTTTAGACCGGGTGAAGCCATTGGGAGAACTTGGAATTGTTGCCCCGAACCACGTCAAAAAATGCTTCGGAGAGTTTTCGGGTCACTGGACCAGGCCGGCCTTCTCCAATCGTGAGGTTGTCCACTTCACGGATCGCGTTCACTTCGATGGCCGTTCCTGTGAAGAACAGCTCGTCCGCAACATAAAGCTGGTTACGGATGACAGGCTCTTCGCGAACTTCGTGTCCCATCGCCCGCGCGATCTGGATGATGGAATCCCGGGTAATGCCGGGAAGAATGTTTCCATGAGGCGGTGTGGTGATCACGCCATCTTTTACGACAAAGAGGTTTTCACCCGAACCTTCCGCTACATAACCTTGGGGATCGAGCAAGATGGATTCATCCATCCCGCAGGTGCTAGCTTGCCGGCGGGCTAACACGGAATACAAGTACGCTCCGCTGAGCTTTGCCCACGGCAGCCCCGTGGAAACGTCGGCCCGGCGGTAGCTGCACACCATGACTCGAATGCCTTTTTGCTGGCCTTCGTCTCCCATGTATTTGCCCCAGGCCCAAGCGATGATGGCCAACCGGATCTCGGGACGATCGGGCAACTTTAACCCCCGGTGCGAATCGCCAAAGTAGGCGATCGGTCGCAAGTAGCATTCTTTCAGGCCATTAGCTTGGATGGTTTGACGGCTTGCATCCAAAAGATCTTGCACCGAGTAGGGTACTTCAGCGCCCAGCACTTTGATTGAGTCCAACAGCCGTTGGTAATGTTCGGCTCCTCTAAATATAGAAGTACGCCCATCTCTGCCTTGGTAGGCGCGAATGCCTTCAAATGCCGCGGTGCCGTAATGCAAACTGTGCGACAGAATAGGAACCGTGGCATCCGCGTAATCGACGAGCTTGCCGTCCATCCAGACTTTCTGGATGTCCGTAACTCTCTGCGTTGGTGGTTTCGGTTTGTTGGAAGAAGTGTTCATTTCGCCGCCTGTTGTCATCAGCTTTTGGCGCCACTGCGCTTAAGTCAAGTCGACCAAGGCATGAAGTTCTCGTATAATGTAAAAGAGACTTCTGTCGTTCCGCATTCGCTGTTAACGGTTCCTCTTCACCACCTAACATCATGAAACACCGTACCCTTCTTGCACTGGCTTTGTGTCTTTCGGGGATGACCGCCGTTCCAGCGCGCGCGAGCGTGATTGAGGACCAGCTTGCGGAAATCGGAAGCATTCCGAACGAGGAGATTGTCGTCGTACAGCGAAAGTACACACGCAAAATCTGGCGGAGCGAAGTGGCGCCCGTGACCATCGGTGGTATTCCGTTCGGCACCGTCCGACGCACGCTTTTTGGCGGCGCGAACTACACTCTGCACGTGAATGATTGGCTGGGTTGGGAAGTTGGAAACTTTCTTTACTCCAAGACTTTCTTCAGCAGTTTTGCCGACGATGTGAACGTGGGGCAGGGAACTACTAATCCAAAGATTGACGTCGATACCAAAAAACTTTTGTTCCTTTTTACATCGGGACTGCAGCTGACACCGTTCTACGGCAAAATGTCGACGTTCTCCAAATGGATTGCCTATATCGAGCCGTATTTTTCTCTGGGCGCGGGAATCGCGAAGACCGAGGCCGCGTCCTATCTGACGTTTTATCCAGGCGTGGGTTTTCGAATCTTCTTCCGGGAATGGTTCTCCATGCGACTGGAGTTCCGCGATTACATGTTTACCGAGCAAGTTTTGAACCGCAGCACCGGGCAGACGGAAAATAAATTCCGACAAAACTACGCTTTCACAGTCAGCTTGAGTTTCTGGTTCCCCAAGATGCCGCCCAAGTAAACCGGGGAAAAAGGACCCGTCATGAGATTCATACAACTTAAGATGGTAGTACTGTCCACGCTTGTCCTGATGAACAGTGTCGCTAGCACCGCTCATGCTGCTTCTCGCAGCAATCCCACCGAAGATGCGTTTGAAATGGGCAAGACTCAGTTTCAAGCCGGCAAGTATGTGCGGGCGCTGGATCTCTTTGCCCGCGCCATCCAAGGCGCCGATAAGCCGGCGCAGCGGAACAAAGCTTTCTACTACCAAGGGCTGGTTCTGTTTGAGTTGGGCTTGTACTACTCCGCGTACGTTTCATTTCGAAACGTATTGAGCAATACAGACGCCGAGTCACGGACCGTCTACGAAAAGGCGATCAAAAACAGCGTGATTATCGCCGACAAACTGAATATCGCGGAGCGTATTGGTAAAGCACTAAAACAGATTCCCGCTCAGTATATTCCCGCGTCTGTGCAGGCACATGCTCACTACGCGGTGGGCGCATACAACCTGGCTGCCGGCGATTTGGGCGGAGCGCAATCCAGTCTGAAATCCGTACACCCCGACAATCCTTTTTATCCAAAAGCTTTGTTTCTGCTGGGAGTAATTGCCACGCGCTCCAAGAACTACCGCGAAGCGGAGTTCTATTTCTCGAAAGCCTCGGACGCCTGTCAGGGCAAGCGAGAGTTGAATAGCCTGAACGAATTGGCGCGGTTGAACCTCGCACGCACCACTTACGCCGCTGGCAAACTAGAGCAATCAGTCGAGTACTACTCGCAGTTTTCTAGCAACTCTCCCCACTGGATCACGATTCTGTTGGAAGCCAGCTGGCCGCTCTTAAGAATCAACGACACCACGGTATCGCTGGGGAACTTGCACACGGTGTTGTCTCCGTACTACCGCGAGGACCTGGTGGGAGAAGCCTATGTCCTGCGCTCCACCATTTTGTTCTCGCTCTGTAAATACGAGGAAATGCGCCAAACGTTGGCGCAGTTCTTCACGCTTTACGATCCTATCCTTCAATCGATGAATAAAGAGAGCAATTCGCTGGGCGGAGAAGAGGCCTTCTTCAAAGCGTTCAAATCGCAGCGGGGACTGAACCGAGCGTTTATCAACTACGCCAAGAGAGACGTTGGCTTTAACCGCGGGTTGAAAGTGCTTCAGATGTTGGAGGATGAGAAACGCAAACTCGTCGGTATGGGACGCAACGAGCAAATACGACGGCTTGCGAGCATTATCGATGAAGCTATTGACGCTAAGGAAAAGGAAATGGGCGGAGACCTGCAGCGGCTTCACCAACGCAAATTGCGTGAACTTCGAGAGCAGCGGGAACAGGCAAACTATTTGAAAGTAGAGATTGTTACCGGCGAGAAGTCGCTCATCGAAGGGCAAAAAGGATTGCCGGCCAAGCGTGTTGTCGACGTGGATACCGATGTGTCCTCGTCGTACCATTTCTGGCCGTTCAACGGAGAATACTGGGAAGATGAATTGGGGGCTTATGTTTACACCTCAGAAAGTGCCTGTGTTAACTAAGCGCCTTCGGTCCGAGGGCGCGCTTTCATTGCATTGGTTGGCTTTGGGCCTTGTCACGTGCGGCTCGCTCTATGCCGTCGGTCCTAGCAGCTTCGAAGCGGTGAACTTGCCGAAAAAGGAAGCAGTGGAAGTGGACGCGCCCCGCCAGTATGGCGAACGCTACCAGTTAAAAACCACGCGTTCCGAGTTGCGTCAGGATTCAATGGATCCCAAGAAGTTTCTTTTCGCTAAAGAAGCTTTTCTGGAAGAGAAGCGCGACGAAGCTATTCGTCTGATGCGCCAGCAACTGGATTCCAAAATGCCGGGAAACCGGCCGAACCTGCTTTTGTCGTTAGGGCAGCTTTACGCCGAAAAGTACATGGATTTGAGTTACCGCGAGACCGAGCTCTACACGGATCAGTTAGCGGAGTACGAGAAGAAGAAGGAAAAAGACAAGAAGGCCAAAGCTCCGAAGTTGGATAACGGTCGTTCCAAGCGCTACCTCAAAGAAGCATTGGGTTTGTTTTACTCTTTGGAACGCGAACACCCGCGGCATCCCAAAATCGACGAGGTGTTGTTCTTCATCGGGTTTGTCGAGATCGAATCCGGAAACGGGGACAAAGGCGCCAGGTACTTGGAGCGTGTCGTGCGCGAGTTTCAGCGCAGCCGCAAGTATGACGAAGCGGTCATTTACTTAGCGGACTACTACTTTGAGAAGGCGCGCTTTGCCGATGCTCTGGCCAAATACCGACTGCTGGCAGGGCGACGCGACTCGGATCTGCAACCGTACGCGTTCTACAAGATGGCCTGGTGCGAGCTAAACACCAACCGAGCCAGTCTCGCTTTAAAGAACATGCGCAAACTAATCGACGAACTCGACGGCGCTTCGGAAAAGAGCAAATTCAACTTGCGCGAGCAAGCGATTAAGGACTTGGCCGTATTTTTCGTCGAAGCTGATGCGGTGGATGAGGCTCTGGAATTTTACCGGGATAAAGAAGGCGAAGACAAAGCTTTGGAGAATCTGAAGCTGATGGCCGACATGCTGCGCTCCAAAGCGCGCGATACGGCAGCTATTCGGGCTTACAGAATCATCCTTAAAGAGCGACCCGATCATCCAGATGCACCTCGCATTGAACTTGGTATCTACGAGTCTTTGTCGAGAATGGGCAAAACCGACGAAGCGGTGAAGACATTGAATGAAATCATCGCCAAGTACAACCCCGGCTCTGATTGGATTTCCGACTACAAAGGGACACCTGAATCGAAGAAAAGCATTCTGGATTCGGTTGCTGACGAGGGCAAACGCGCCGGGTTCTTCTATCACTCCGCAGCTCAAAAGGGGAAAGACAAGGGGCTGTATCGCCATGCTCTGTCTCTGTACGCTTCTTTGATGGAGCATTACCCGCAGCATCCCGAGAGAAAAAAGATTCAGTTTTTCAGAGCTGAAATTCTGTATGCGCAATCCAAGTGGCTGGAAGCATCGGCCGCTTATATTGAAGTGTCCAAAGCCCAACCCAAGGACAAGTTGAACGATGAGGCTTTGTACAACGCGCTGTTGGCTTTGGATCACTTGACCGCAAAAGCAGGCAAAATTGAGCGCTACAAGCCGGAAGAACAGAAGAACGTGGATCTCACACCTCAGGAGATCCCGGAAGGGGAACGACGCTTTATCGAAGTGGCGCAGCTGTATTTAAAGGAGTTTCCCAAAGGCCAGCGTAGCTTGGATGTGCGCTACCGCATTGCCGCAATTCACTACAAGTACAAGCATTTTGACGAGGCGTTGAAGGAATTCGAGTCTCTTGCCACCCAGCATCCTGACAGCAAAGTGGCCCCGTTCTGCGCGTATCTCACGCTCGATATCCACAACATGCGCAAGGACTACGAAGCCATGGAAGCCGCGGCGGATAAGTACGCCAAGATTTCATCGTTGGGCGACGCCAAGTTCAAAGCGGACATGCGCGAAGTGGGTAACGAGATTGGATTTAAAAAGATTGAGAAACTGGAAGCCAACCAGGAATGGGACAAAGCTGGCGATGCATACTGGAAAGCATACCAAAGCAATCCCAAAGGCGAGCTTGCCGAGAAGTCACTTTACAACGCGCAGGTAAGTTATACGAAAGCGGACAAAAAGCAGCGCGCTGACGAAGTGACGAAAGTGTTCTTGGCGCAGTTTCCCAAATCAGTCCACAGCGCGGACTTTGCGTTGGCGGCCGCCAAAGCAGCGGAAGAGCGATTTGAATTTGAACAGGCGCAACAGCTTTACGACAAGTTCCACGCCAACCACCCCAAACACAAAGAAGCCCGCAAAGCGTTGTACAACGCCGCGCTGTTCGCCGAACTGTTGGGAAAAGCGGAGCAAGCGAAAGACCTTTACGGGCAATATCTCAAAACCGGATCTGTGCCTGAAGACGAACGCCAGGCGATTGAGCTGAGTTTGGTGGGCATTCACAAAAAGCTCAAAGAATGGCCGGAGCTGGAGCGGGTTTTCCGTTCGCTTGTGAAAGACGCAAAGACCACCAAAGACAAAATGGGGTACCTGGCGGAATTGACCAAGCAGTTTGAACTCGCGGGCCGCACGCCCGACCGCGAACGTATGGTGCGAGAAATCTCATCCATGTACGAAAGCTCCGCCGAATCCGCACGCCGGGACTTCGGTCCCGCGCTGGAATACGTCGCTGAATCACGGTTTTTAGCTCTCAGAAAAGAGAAGGAACGCTACGAGCAAATTGAACTGCGTTTTCCGCCTCAAGATCTCGTCTATTTATTAGGCCGCAAGCAAAAGGCTTTGAAAAACTACGCGGCCAAGTTGGACAAGGTAATTGAAGTGGGAGTGCCTGCTTGGGGTGTTGCCGCTTTATTCGACAAAAGTGACTCCTACCAACACTTTGCGGACAAGTACGCGCAAGTTCAGATCCCCAAGAAGTACTCTGAAGCGGAGCGAAAGGAAGCCGAAGCCAGCCTGAAGCAAATCGAAAAAGACCTGGTGGAGCCACTTAAAGCGAAGGGCAAGGAGTTCGCAACTGGTTGCCTGGAAAAGGCCCGTGAGTTTCATGTGGTATCCGACTACGTGCGCCGCTGCTCGCAAGTGGCTAGCCTACCGACCCCGGTCCCCTCGGGCAATTTGCCCAAAGGCGGCCACTACAGCTACCGCATTCCTCTCAAAGGTTTTGCCAACCGCTGGGAAGGAAAAGCTCCTGAGCCCAAAGATGTGGATAAGTACCTGGCATACCTCGCCAGCATCGACAACGCCGGGCGGGCTGGGGAAGTGGACAAAAGACTCCGAAGTTTCATGGCCGAGAATCCCAAAGAACTGCGCGCACAGTTTTTGTACGCGAACCATTCTTGGCGCGTCGGCAACCGCGAGATGGCTCGGTTTTTCTACTCCAAGTTGGAAAAAGAATCCGACTTTGAGTGGAGATCGCTGCTGCTTAACCAATACGGGACCATGGCGATGGAAGAAAAACGTCCGGTGGTCGCGGTGGACTGGTTTGAGAAAGCAATGGAAGCATCGCCAGCGTACGCACTCAGTTACGTCAACTTGGGGACGATGTATCTCGAAGCAGGAAGCTATCGGGACGCGGAAGTGCTCTTCTTGCGAGCGAACCAGATGGACGATCGCTGGGAAGAAGTTGCTCTGGGTTTAGGTAGCGCGCTGGAGGGACAGGGCAAATTCCAGGAAGCAAATGAGTTTTACGCGCGGTTTTTGTCCGATAACTCTGACGCACTGCAAGTGCTCTATAACCATGCATTAATACTCGGAAATCGGCTCGACCAAAGAGTGAAAGCTTCCCAGGTCATGCTGCAGTACTTGCAAAAGGGCGGCAAAGACACGGTGCGTGCTCAAAAAATTCTCGGAACTTGGCGATAAAGAAAGAGGTGGGGTATCCCCATGCGCTTTTTTACTCAGATTGTGAACTTGGTTGTGGTGATGGCGTTTGTCGTCGTAACGGCGGCGGAGGCAAAGCCACAGAGAGCAAAAAAGGGCGGGGCAAAGGCTCCTACCACTTCGGTTTCGTCCGCGTCGGATGATGGTAGCGGGGATTACGTAACGGAAAAGCGCTCCGACGGAACCACAGTGAAGTACAAAAAGAAAACCAGCTACGACTTCGAAGGTCTCGGAGTCGAAGCAATGGCGGACAAACCGACTGGCGCTTACATCTCCAATATCAAAGATGTGAAAGCCAAGACCTTGATTCAGATACGAAAAGATTTCGATGCTGAAGTGAACGAAAGCGCTCGGCAGATGCCGTGAGAGATGCCATGGAAGCAAAATCGCAAGGACAAATCACACCGATTCGGCTGGATATCCTGGATGAAAACGGGGATGTCGCACAGTCGTCGGAGTTCGTGAAAGAGAAAATCGTTCTTGGCCGGATTCTGTCGGCGGATGTCCGTATCGACGATATCCGAGTCTCGCGTATTCACGCGCTCATCGAAGTAAAAGATGACCGCATCGTTATTACCGACCTGGCAAGTTCACACGGCACATTCCTCAACGGCAAGAAAGTCGTTGAATCCACTTTGAAGTTTGGCGACACCCTTCGTCTGGGATTTGTGGAGCTAAAAGTCTCCAAAGGTTCGGGGGTAGTAACGCCGCAGCCTTCGTTCGACGGAAAACCGGTTGCCGATGCCGAAGCCACTTCGGTCAGTATTGAGCGCCCGGTTTCCGATTCCGACCGACGTAATAAAGATGAACGCCGCCAGCACGATGCTTTCCCGGAAGAGAACCGTCTAGACGATCGCCGCAGAGGGGACCGCCGTGTGGAGCAACGCAAAGGCGACCGCCGCTCGGCAAAGTCAGACTCGGGTTCGGCTCCCGCGGATGAACGTCGAAATCAGACGGACCGCAGAAGCGAGCGCGATTATGAGCGCCGTATCGGAGAACGCCGTCGCAAAGAACGCCGCGTTTTCGATATCACCAGCTTGGAGCGCCGAATTGAGGAACGCCGCACCCGTCGTTCTGGTGAGGAACTTTTACCAGAGGAGCTTGAAAAAGCATTCACGGCTCCAAACCATGTGCGGGAACTCGAAGTCACCGCGTTGTGGGGCGATCATATTCTTGATGTTTCGAACTATGTCGACGCACAAGTGCTGACCGTCGGAGAAAGCCCGCGCAACCAGTACATTATTCCCAGTGAAGGAATTCCTGATGAGTTCCCATTAATCACTATTGAAGATGATGCCACGGCCTATCTTGCCTTTACCGACGAGATGAGCGGCACCGTTCGTACTCGCGACAAAATTTATCGTTTAAATGAACTGGCGGAAGAAAAGTTCGTAAAGCGATACGCTGATTACTATGTAGTGGCGCTCAAGCAGGATGATTTTGCCAAGATCAGTGTTGGCAACATCAACTTCTTTGCCTTGTACGTGCGCCCCGCTCCGCGGATCAAAGCGGCACCCGTTTTTCAAAGTGATCCGATCTTGATTCGTACCGCGATTGGTTCTTTCCTTTTGCTGATGCTGCTTTTTGCAAGCTTGGCATTTGTGGAAAAGCCCAAGCCCGTGACTATCGATATGATTCCGGAACGCTTTGCAAAGATTGTCATTAAGAAGCGTCCGAACATTCCCAAATCGGGTTTAGTGATCAAGGGCGAAAGCCCTATGGAAGGTGGCTCGGTAATGGGTGAGGGTGGAAAACCCAAAGGCCCTGAAGGAGAAGTGGGTCCTACCGACAAACCGCAAAGCGACAAGAAGGCGCAGGCAATTATGCCTAAGTCATCGCCGCAGCCTCAGGCTGCTCCCACTCAGGCAAAAGCAGCGCCCGCTCCCGCGGCTCCACCCAAGCCAAGTCCGGTTCCACCCAAGCCTGTCGCCGCGGCAAAACCCGCGGAGCCAAAGCGTAAAGTGGTAGACGAGAAGAAAGCCAAGGAAGTCGGTTTGCTGAAAGCGTTCCAACAGAGCGGCCTGAAGAGCGACTTGAAAAACCTGATAGACGCCGGCACCGGGGCTCCTGGCACTGGTGGGTTTGATGATTTCGGCAAAGCCGTGTCTGGCTTGCGCGCCCAAGGAATTGAAAGCGGCGGGGGCGCCGGCGGCAAAGGCCTCAAAGGTGTCGACGTGGGTGGCGGTGGAACTACCATTGGTATCGACGGTCCAAGCACCAAAGGTTTAGGCGCCGGTTACGCTGGGGACGGTATTGGGGAAGGTATTTCGGGACCCGGCCGGTTCGGCAAAAAGGGCGAGCACTCCATCAGTATCGCTCAAGAGAACGTTCAGGTTCTGTCGGGATTACCCAAAGACGTGATTCACGCCGTGGTCTCGCGCCACCGTTCGGAGATCCGTGCCTGTTACGATGCCGCTCTTCAACGCAATCCGGGGTTGAAAGGCAAAGTGGTTATTTACTTCAATATTTCGCCCGACGGTGTCGTTCAATCTGCGGGGGTCAAAGAGAGCTCCGTGGCTGATAGTGGTTTGCACGGTTGCATCGTTGCTCGCGTGAAATCGTGGCAGTTCCCAAAACCGGAAGCGCCTGTAGTCACAGAAGTGTCGGCGTATCCGTTCTTCATGAACCCAGCTAACTAATCAGTTGGCTGGGCCCTTAGGCCCTTTCATTTCCTGATACCAGGAAGACAAGTCGCGCCTTTTCTCCGTTCCATTGGAAGAAGATTTGGCCAGGTAAGCCACTTGGGTGGTGCGGCCAGCATCTTTCTTCACTCCTTTGGCTTTCATGCGCAGCAATTGCAGCACATCTTGTGCATCGTTGATAATGTCAGGTGTGACGTTGTAGCCTGCGGAAAGTGGTATCGAGTTCTCGTCGATATTAGCGCTATGCTCATCCTGTGCGCCTGCTCCCCGATCCGAGCGCGCTGGGTTTGCCAACGCGGAAACAGATTTTGCGCCAGGAAAATCTCCCAAGCCTCGTCCCGCCAGATACTCCTCATATCTGGAATCCATTCCATCCATTGCAGATTCCGAAGCTGCATCATTGGAATCCAGCACCGCTTGCACACGCGCCACGGCGCCACGCGAGGAGTTGTTGGGCGTCAAAGCATAATCTCCAACGGCGTTGTCCTGCATTTCCAACCGCGGTCCGGTCAAGCCAGGCATTGAGTTTGGAGTGACGCCACTGGCGGAAAGGCTGTTCCAATCGCGCGCCGCATCTGCATAGTCGAGCCGAGAACTCCGATAGGTGTTGGAATTTGCCAAATTGAATCCAGCAGAGCCAGAGGTTGCACCGAAAGCCGATGGGGTACCGGAATCGTCATTGGCGACACCGCTACTGTCGTCCGACGGGCTTGAAGCGCTAGTGGGAGTACCAGTGGCATTCTGCCCGGGATTCTGCGTCGGATTCTGTAGAGTTCCCGCTGCTGCGGACGCTCTTTCCGTGCCTTTGCGGTTCGAGTAATTGGAATCCCCTGACAAATCGGTTTTACCTCGTGCGAATACGTCCGCAGGAGAGCTGTCGATGGCACTGCTCCAAACTTTTTGATCGGCTCCGGAATTGGACCTTCCATCCGATTTCAAATCTTGCGCGGAAGCAACACTATCACCCCCACCCGAAGCAATTGGTCCATTGCCGCCTGGGGATCCTGGCGAGTGTCGGCGGTCGACGGTGCTGCCCAAAGTGGAAACTCCAGTTGGGATAACCTGTTTTTGTTTTTCCAGAATGTCGGGAATGGAGTTGGGTTGCCAATTTGCATTGTTGGTTCCTCGGCTCTGTCCGGAGTTGGCAATCGGTGAAAGAGCTTGCTTGGATTGTGCGGTCTTGGTTGGCGTTGATGCAACGTTTTGACCACTTCCGGTTGAGGCAGTAGCCCCAGGCGCCGATCCGGATGGTTTGGTTGCCACGTTGCTAGCGTTATCCAAAGGTTTTGACTCTTGAGTTGGACTTGCTGTGGCCGTGGAACCGTTTGGGGCCGATGGGCTAGACGGGCTTGCGGAGGCAAGTGCCGTTGGTTTCGTATCGCTTGCAGTGTTGGTAGAGGTGCCGTTGTTTGCGGGCGTCGGAGTAGAGGCATTGCTTGCGCCTGTCTCGGAACTCACAGCGGAATTCGACGCCGAGCTGGAACCGGAGTTGGAACCAGAGTTGGAACTGGAACTCTCGGGCCTTGTTGAAGGCACCGAGCTAGCACTACTTGAGTGCGTGGTACCGTTGGAACCCGAACTACTTGGAGAGGAGGGAGGGCTAGCTGCGGGTTTATCCGCGGGCGGATTGGACTTTGTTGCCGGTGCAGAGGACACGTTCGTGCTTGAGGGCTTGCTGGATGTGAGGCTTGGGATGAGAGCTCCAGCGCCGGGCAACAGGGTATCGGCCGCTAATCTAGCTCCCACTTCGGTGCCTTTCTTCTCGGTCTCGCTCAGCCCGTCCCATGCTTTTGAGACTTCTCCTTTTAGCTGGTTGAACTTTTCCGCCATGTCCTTTCCCCACGAACTCAGCGCGGAAAGGGCTTCATCTGCTTTTGCCTTCTGGTCGGCGTCGGCAGTTTTCTTCTTTTGGAGTTGTTCCAAATTCTCTTCAAGCAATTCGTTTAATTGTCTTAAATCATAATTTTCCGCGTCTTTTTCGTATTCCGCTTTTGCAAACTCTAGCGCCTTTTTTAGTTCCTCTTCGTTGAGTTTTGCTTCGTCTGAAAGCTCGTCACGCCAGTTCTTTGATTTACTTTCATTCTTAATTTTCAGCTGCAGTGCCGCCTTTTTCACCGCGTGGGCATCTTTCTCGGGCAACGCTTCCAATTTTTCTCGTATAGATTCATTGAAGAGTTTTTCGACGACTTGATCCAACTCTTCAGTCTCACTGGACTTCGCGCTCCGCTCTTCCTCTTCAGTATCCTCTTTAGAAGGATTTTCTTTGGACAGATTAAAAGAGCCGGAGAAATCAAATGGGATGTTGTGCTTGAAAGAAGCACTGGCCTGCGCGGGACCGCTCATCGTGACGCAGATCGCGGTCGACAAAAGTCGCACTCCAATGTGGCGCTGAAGCACCATGGCCGTACTTTCCCCCTTATATGATTAGCTTCAAATGCAAAGGCACGGCCGTATGCGTTTTGTGTGGAATTCCATTTGTATGCAGAGAGAGAAAGGAGTTTTCCGTCGAGCGACGCCCGTATTCAGTGGGTAATGCGGACGTGTCTGGTGTTTAAGAAATAGGACTGGTGTTTGCTGTGTTGGAAATAACGACGCGTGGTTATTGAGTGAAGATCCGATGGGTTAACGAGCGGATCGAGCCGTAAACGACAAAACTGTAAAGAACCTGAATGCGCTCTGGCTGTATCCGCGGCGTTATATGCTGGAGAGCAAAACCAGGATGGTTCCTACGGTTACTGCGATGCCATCACGAATGATAACGACCATTGATTCCTCCGCTACAGCTAGATACTGCAAGGCGTATTCCAGGTGTGCACGCGCAGGGGCCGGCCAGGCCGGTGGGTGTGAGCGGTTTTCACTATTTGCTGGCCTCACGCGGCCGCGTAAATAAGCTCAACTATTTCAAACATTTAGCGGTGTGTTCATCTAGTATTCGGATGACTAATTCTTGGTGAGTAAAACTCGGCCAAGAATTCTTGCCAGAATTGGGGAAAGGCTTTATCACTTCATGAATCCGCTTACGGATGCGGGAGTAGCTCAGTTGATAGAGCGTTCGCCTTGCCAAGGCCGAAGGTCGCGGGTTTGAATCCCGTCTCCGGCTCCACAGTTTCCCTCTCAGCTCAATCGATTACAATATCCCTCAATGACCCGCTCGTTGAAAGCGTTGAAATGCATTGCATGCCGTAGTGGGCGCGATCGTCGTGCTGTGGGTTTTGAAAGGTTTCTTTGAATTGGATGTCGTGAATTACGACGCCGGTTTTATCATTTTCATTCGCCCTCAAGCTCATGGGCCGCAATAACATCGAACTGGACTCCGTGGTTGGATACGTTGTTCCAGGGCTACCCGCCGCTTGCCCACCAGGTGCAGGGGTTGCTTGCGACAACGTTTGGTCGCGCCAGTTTGGTGGCGGTATTAACGGCTTGGCTTTTGTCACTGTTTGGCTGGTACTTCGATTCGCTGAAAGTTCAGTCCAAACGGCGCGATGCTTTTTGTTGGCGGTGCTTGCAGTCCCACTTTTGTGTCTGCATTTGGAATCAGGGCTAATTGATTTGTGGCTGGGATCTTTTTTGTTTCTCGCTCTGTATTGTTTCGCGCGGTGGGAAACGACGGGCCAAACAGCGTGGCTCGTAAACTCGGGGACAATGCTGTCCGCCGCTTGCTATTCAAGTATCAGGCTTGGCCCCTTGCAGCCGTTATTCTGACAACCCAAGCGGTGCGCGCGTACAACAAACAAGGTTGGAGAAGCGTCGCTATCGTGGCGGTACTGGCCGCTGTTGCGATGGGCTGGCCTGTGCGCAATTACCTACGCTATGGAAATCCCACCTATCCGTATCCTCAGCCTTCCATCTTTGGGACGCAGCCAAATAACTCGTGGGTGAACATGCAGCAGGTTCACGAAGACTCCGTTCCAGATTGGTTGCAAGGAAGTTCAAGGCCCAAACTGTTCTTGGTTTCACTGCTCGAACTCAATCGATTTGCGGATCCCTCGTTTGATGCGCCGTGGACAGCCGACAGCCTAACTCCGGAGTGAAAGCCAGTCCGCACTTTAGAATGGGCGGGTACTTTATTTTTACCGTCGTCATTCTACTCGTTTGCTTTTGGGTTGAGTGTTTATTGGCGCGTCGTTCCCACTTGGACGGCAGCCACCTTTGCTCTGTGCCTGGGTGTCGTGTCGGTACTTCCGCAAGGACACGAGCTTCGCTACTGGCTGTTTATTCCACTTTTTCTCTGCTTCTGTTTTGCCAGGTTGGTGTCGAGCAGAGTGGCACCGCAGCGGTTGCGCTGGTTTCTTTTCGTTTGCATAGCCGCTTCGGCGATTTTCGTGCAGATCCGCCTTAACCCTTTTCAATTCGACTTCCGTAGTGCGCGCGAAGTTGCGCCAGCGAGTTCCTGGGAATCCCTATGACGACAAAACGCGATTTGCTGGGAATGGGGTTCATTTCTGGCCTTTTGTTTGGCTGGCTTGTTCTGGTTTGTATCTGCGCTGGCCACAATCCACTGGAATCCGACGATATCGTTCATTTAATCTATGCTTCAAAGTACCGTGCATGGAATCTTCTTTGGACCGACTGGTGGCCACACCACCCGCCATTGTACTTCGTCTGGATTCGCGTCTGGTCGATGGTCTCCAAAGCAGAAATGTGGATACGACTCGGGAACCTGCCCTTTGTGCTGGGAACCGTGGGCTTTCTGTTTTGGACGTTATGTCGTCTGGGCCGTGTCATGGCAGCCTATATCGCGGTAAGTCTTCTGCTCTTCTCTCCTCTTTTCTTCGAGCTGGCGTTGGAAATTCGCGGTTATTGGATGAACCTGTTTTTCCTATCCGCCGCTTACTTTTTTTTGGAGCAGTTTGCAGCCAGACATCGATATCGACACTTAGCGGCTTGGTTGGTGTGCTCGTTGGCCGCACTTTTTACGGAATATGGTTCGCTATTCCAGGTGACTTCATTTGTAGTCTACGGTTGGCTGCGCTTGATGCATGCGCCACGACACGCGCGCATTGTATTCCTGTTGTCGCAAGTGTTGTGGGGTTTACCCGACGGTCCGTGCTTATTCCTGGGTGGCCGAGCATTTTGGCAATGTCGTTGAGTCCGGGTACTTAAGCCATGCCGTCTACTCCACCGGCACCAACCGATTGGAGTTCTTCATCCAGACAAACTTGGAAACTTATTGCGGGGTTTGTATTTGGGAGCACCAAAGCAAAACTCGCAGCAGTTCTGGCAGTGCTTGCGTTCATGGTGGGTGCCGCTCAGGCAAAGAACGGTCACGTCTATCAAGAAGTTCTGCAGCATTTTTGTTTCTGCCTCTTGTACAGGTAACGGTGGTAAGCCTTTTAGGAGTTTTTCTGGCGGCTATGTGCGGCAAGTGAGCTTCTTGGCTTTGCCTATCTTTGTTTCTGTTTCGACCGGACTGGAGATCCTTTTTTCCCATTACTCGGCAAAGGCGACTTCGTTTTCGGAAAGACGAGTTTTTTGTAACTGGGCTCGCGGCTGCCGCCGTATTGGTGTTGTTCCTGTACTCACGTGACTGCGGTCCCCGGTTAAAGGGAAAACTGGATATCAATCACGTTCGGGCCGTTTCCACTGAGCTTCAGGTGGCGGCGATGAATGCCAAAAGTGTGCTGGTTAGCCGGGGGCTTGCGAACCACCATGCGTTACTACGTGCCTCCCGTAAAAGAGCTCGGATACCAGTGCGTCGAGAACCAGGTTTGGGTGGGTGATAGTTTTCAGTGGGAACCAAAAACGCTTTGCGAGGATTTGTTCTCCTTGATTCCCATTGTTGAAGGCGAACGTCAGATCGTTGTGGGAATGGTGTACGTAAATGAAACCCCTGCCACGCGTGATGGCTGTCCGATCCGGTCCGCGGGTTCCGCATGCAGCCGTTCGTGGCGACCTACCAGAAGCCACGGTTTTGGTGCAGTGCTGGAAGTATCGACGGATTCGAAATCACAAAACGAGCTAAGGAGTTGGTGCAAAGATCAACCGGCCGGATTTGTTGCCGCAAGCACGCCTTCGGTTCCGCCAAGCTTTGAATCCGTGGTGCCTGCGCCTTGGTGTAGCAAACAGTATAGAGCGGCAGCGCTGGCTACGGTCCCGAATAGTAGCGAGATTCTTTCGCCAACCCGAAACGCTACCCGCTCCGGTGGCGCGTTGAGGGGATGGCTGTAACCAAAATGCTGTCGGTGTTTCGGTTGCTTGCCAGTGCTTGGCCGCTTCTTCGGCTGAGGCGCAAAAGTTTGGGCCCAATCGCGCATACCGCATGGCCGATTGAGCGCACTGGTTTGGATCCCGGTCGATCCAAACCAGCCGAAACCGTACCTTTGAGAATTCGTCTTTCAACAAAACCAAAGTATTCAACAGATTCTTGCAAGGCGCGCATTCAGTGGTGTTCACCAACGTGAGAGTCTTTGCTTCGTGCTTTGCGAGGCAGTGCAGGGAACCCGTCAGTGGCTCCCGCACACCTAATTCTCCCGCCCCGCAGGCGAGGGCAGCCCGAGGAGTAAAGTACGGCAATCAACAGCACTCGGAGTCACAGCCGTGCCTTCAATCCCAGCAAAAACGTGCGTCCGCGCAAAGGACCCAAACGTGCATGTTGTCCAAGTGAAAATGGTTGGGATTGGGACCGTGTTGCGCCCACGCTAGCGGAGAGTCGCCGTACCCAGTTTGTGTGAAATTTGGTAACATTGAGTACCGATAATGATAGCTCCACTTCCGGAATCGGGTGGTATCCGACAGTAACGTCGAACGTCGCATAGAGTGGAGCCTGCGTGTCTTGCGCTGTACGACCTGGGGCTCGGTAAGGCCGGGGTTGAGCGGATCTTCTACATCTTCCCACGTGCGTAATGTTGGTCGTAACGGTATTTGCTCAAATCCCTGGGACCAATCACGTTGAGCGAAAGGGCTGCTTCCCAGAACCAAAAGTTTTCTCGACGAGAACGCGCGCCCTCTGCTCTGTGACAGCAACTGGCAACAGACGCTTGATATCGTCCGGCAAGCGGAAGTCCTCTAGCGAGCCTTCAATAGACCAGCCGCTGCTCGGGCGATACGTGGCCGACAAGTAGCTAGCCACGACACCCAACGTTTCCGATAGTTCCTAAAATTAGCGGGGTCAGTATCAGATTGCGGATCCTCAGCATACGCAACATTCGTAAGCAGAGTTCCGTACACGCCTGCCCCAAACTCCCACCGTGGCTGCAAGTAGTGTGTCGCGTAACCAAAGGAATGCGCTGTCTCGATCTCGGTAAGCCCAATAGTAAAACCCCGACTCACTCAAGCCATGCTGCGACTCAAAGAAACTAAGCGGCGCGCGATAACCGCGGCCATAGGAGAAACGGCTGGTCCACCGCGCATTGTGCATCCATTTCCAATGTAGCCTTGGAGATAAAACAGCCTGTCTAGCTTCCGGCCGCTTGTTCCCTGAAAGGGCCACTCCACGGACAGCCAGTCGAGCCGTGAGGCAACCGCCAGTTCGTGATTCTCTGACAGCGACCACGTGTCTTGCGCGAACAGCCCCAGGCTGATGAAGCGGAAGTCATCCGGAGGAAGCCCGCGGGTGGTGTACAGCTTTTCCGAGGACGAATTCATGTTTTGGTAGCGACCATCTAGTCCCAGCGAAAGGATGTGGTCTTGCGCCACGGGCGAAGTGAGCCTGATTTCTTCGAAAGCAAGAAAATCGCGGTTCGAGTAGTCGTATCCGTGAAATAAATAGATTCTTGGTTCTGCCAGGCGGCGCTCGTTGTTAACTGCAGCTGCGAAGCGTTGCCCATTCGGTGTTTCCATCGGGCCATCGCTTCATGGCGAGTGAGTCCGATGACATCGGCAATCTTGTTTTGTGAATCGATGTACTGTTGGGTAACGTCGTTGTTCTGAAAGCTGGGAGTGGTAACGATTGGTAAGTAAGTGGTGGGACGCGTGCCGTCTACCGTACCGCCCAGAATGCTGACGCGTTGCCACGCGTATCTGACTTCCATTCCGTCGCGACTGCCTAAATCAAATTGAGACTTTAGTAGTAAACCGCCCGTTGGTGAAATCTGGAGCGTCTGATACCCGGTTTCCATCGACATCCCAGAATCCTTGCTTTGCCCACTGGCCTGCCCCCAACAGACGCACTTTTCCACCCGCCAGCACCTCGCCAGCGGAGCCGGATACGAGGTAGTTACTGTTGTTGCCGCCCTGTAGATCCACGGTGCCGAATGATTTTGTTGGAGATTCGGTGATGATGTTCAGAACACCGCCAATTGCCTCTGGCGCGGTAAGAGAAGCGCCGGCGCCGCGTGTGACTTCGATTGCTTCGACTCCGCCATGGGCACCGCATCCACTCCGTAGAAACTGGATACGGCTGAGTGCAGAGGAACGCCGTCCACCAAAATGGTTGTATGCTCACCCCGTAACCCGTTGATCGTCACCCGTTTGGAGCCGCAATTTGCACAGGAGGTTTGCGTGTCAATCCCAGTCTCTCCCGCCACCGCTTCGGAGAGAGTTTTGGGGCGTGTTTCTTTTCTATCCGGTTTTTACTTAGTCTTTCCGTCGGCAGTATCGCACCGGTGTCGACTTTGGAGCTGGATACCTCGGCATCATCTTGGACCACGATTTCGTCCAATGCATCGGCTTCGTGAGCATTTGCGGGCGTTGCCAGTGGAAACGCCAGCAGCAAAAACCAAAATCTGATTGCGAGAGGTATTCTGGGCATCAGGGTGTCGCGACTTCTTTCAAGCTGACGCATTTGTTGGAGTGAAAGTGAATCCCCATGCAGCCACTTGAGAGTGAAAGCCGTCGGCTTGTTCAGCGATTTCTCGTTGGCATCCAAACTGATTCGCAGCTCTTCACCGTCTTGTGCATCCAACCAGCGCAGCACCCAAACTCCATTTACGTTTTTCAAATTTTATTTCAACTTGTCCAATGCTCTGGCCATCATGTTCGTAACTCGTGCTGACGATCGCCCGGTAGTCCTGTCGATTTTCGGTGCCGTTTTCGTATTCCTCTTCGTGGAGGACCAAGCGGCAAGTATTGGAGCGGTCCTTGCCTTCAAAGGTGACAGGCATAGTACGTTTGGCGGTTGGGTTCGTCTTATTGCTTGAGGCAGAGTCTGCCCCAGCCGATCCAGACGCACTTCCCGCGGTACTCCCCCCGGAGCCTCCGCCCTGGTTGTCTCCAATTCCGGTATCCACGTCTGCGGTGCGTTCTTTGTCGCATCCGGAAGACAACAATACAGTAACCACCACCAAGCTGACTAACTCAGCCACTTTCAGAGCTGGGCGCCAGGTTCGCACGCTATTCGGAAAACCTGATCTCATAGATTCTGATTGCTTCATGTGTATTGCTCCCCCCGTAAAAAGGCACTATGGTGTTAACGCAAATGTTTTGCGTTTACAACAATAGACCGCTGGGAAACCTCGCGCCGCAAGCCTCTGCTGCGGTGCTCAGCATCTTATTGCACGTCTCGGTCATTGTGGGGTTTTCCAACGCCTTTCGGTCCGTGGATTGGCAACGCGCCGTGGGAGATCGGGGCAATAACAGCGGCTTGGAAGTATCGCTTTGGAGTCGTTCGGGCAGCGCGGCAAAGCTTAAGGCGGTGGTAAAACCATCTGCGGTGGAAGAACCGCTCCAATCCAAGCTTAACGAACATGCCGCTGAGCCATCTTCCACCGCCCCAGTGGGTTCGAGAGGGATGGGAGCGGGCGGCAAATCCGTCGAATACCGAGCTATACTGCATTCTCTTCTGGATGCTTCCAAAACCTATCCACGCATATTGCGTGATCTGCAATTGTCCGGAGTGGTGCATGTTCGTTTTCGTGTCACACGAGAGGGATTTCTGAACGACTTGGAAGTTCTCAATAAAGATATCGCTGGCCCGCTGCAAGCAGAAGCCTTGCGGTTTCTCAAACGGGTGGATCGGGTTCCGCGCCCCCTTCCACTCTTAAGGATGAGGAACTGTTGTTTGAATTGCCCTTGCGGTACGAAGGGCGTGGTTTGAACCGTGGAAAGTGGCAACTGCCGAAATTGAATCCCGCCTGCGTAGCGCCGGCTTGAAAGTGACTCCCACGCGTGTCGAGATACTCAGAGTGTTGTCCCGGCGCTGTGGCCCTCTGACTGTGGACGAACTCCATGCGCAAATTCGTCACACGGATTGCGATTTAGTCACGCTGTACCGTGCGCTTGCCAGTTTCCATCGGGCCCTTTTGGTACGGCGTTGTGATTTGGGCGACGGGCCGGTTCGCTACGAGGCTCACGATCGCGACGGCGCGCACCACCACCACGTGGTCTGTATGGAGTGCCGGCAAGTGGAGAGCATCGACATGTGTCTGGTCGAGAGATTCGAGAGCGCACTGAAGAAGAAGGGCTACTCTAACGTCTCTTCATAGCCCTGGAAATTTTTCGGTATTTGCGGCAAGTGCACTTCCCGCCAAATTCCCAAAGGCCGCGTTCGCCGTAAGGGCCAAGCCTCGACGGCCGGATAAAGAGGTTGGCTTTTTGACTTTCGGCTGAGCGGGTGTTTACTCGAAGCATGGTTTGGGGAACATTTCGTTGGGGTTTTATCGTCGTTTTGTGTTTTTCTGTTTGGGCACTACCGTTGGCAGCGGGCCATTCTCCGCTTTCGAACTGCCCGCAATCTATTCGTGCCAAAAAGTTTATCGCTGAACTGTCTGCCCGCGAGGAAATGACCGTGGGCGAAGTGATACAGCGTTTTTATGAACTGGAACGCGAGGAAAATAGATGCTCTGATACCCGTGCTCACGGACATGGCCGAGTCCGATCGACAGGCTCTACATTCCGATATGTTCGACCAGCAACGGCGGATTGACGTCGCTTTGCACATGAAAAAAGTGAACACACTATTGGCTGTTGTTCAGCACTTGCTGCCGGTGGAGAAAGAAGTCGAGCAGGACGTGCTCCTGATCCAGCAGGGATCTGTGGGGACGATTGTGTCGCACTATCTGCGCTTCACGGCCAACACGTTGCTCGATGAACTGGCTTTGGATGTTTCTTTTGCAGAGCGTGCTCGAGCCGTCGTGACTTCAGTGATTCGTAAAGTGAAGGCGCCGCGCGTGGTTGGTTACGTTCCCGCGGACCGTGAGGCTCTGCCTAACGCAGCGATTTTGAAACGCCTGCAAGTGGCTCTGCGAGTCCTTGGCGGTCGTCCCGCGAGCGAAACTTTAATCCATAATCTTTGGAATGCTCCTTTAGTTCGGGACAGTTTTTATGGAGGCCGCTGGGGCAGAGTTGAACTCTATTGGGAACTGATCAGCGCAATACGCAAATCGATCTCACCGAGGACCAACACCGTAAACGAGTGGCCTTAGTGATCGACAAACTGGAAGATCTACTTCTTCGGCCTGCGCTAGTCGCCCCTTCTAGTGTTCAAAATCGATAGGCGTTACGGGGAAATATACTTGTACCGGTACGTTGCTCTGAAGTAGGGGAGGAGCTCGTCGAGGGATATTCACAGCGACAGGTGCATCGTCGGAAACAGGTACGGGCCGCATAGCGCGCGCAGTCTGCTCGGGCACTCGAGGCACTGAGGGCCAGCGCATAGGTAGAATTTCCGCTGGCCACCCCCACTCGGATTCACGGGGCCGTCCATCCCCCGCCGCGTCCATTTGAGCGGAGCGACAATCCCCGGAAAAAACAAACGCTCCGTTCATGTCCTCCACCTTGATCTGCAGCATCTCACCGATGCCCTTCATGGCTGCTTTCAATTCCAAATGAGTCGGGTGTTTCTTGGGATCCGGATCTCCAAACGTCCAATACACACGCCGCTGGGCACATTCCTGCGGAATAATGTAGCTAAATCCTTGGATTTGCCGACGCATTTCCTGAAGTAGATCAATCAAAGGCGCTTGTTCCGCCCTCGATATAGAGAGTGCGCTTTTGTGGATCGTGCACCGTCAGAAAAAATTCCGCTTGGGGTGGGTGGCTGAAACTCGTGCGGTAAAAGCTGGTGCGTCCACGCGCGCGTACCCTCCCGTTCAGCGACTGAATCATATGCATCATGACCTGCCGCATCGGGACCCGCAGATCCTCGTCAGTAAGCAAAGAGAAAACCACTTCGTTGCCGGAACGCTGGATGGACATTCGCGCGTTCTTGAGTGGAGGGGACCACGTGCACATTCTTCTCAAATTCCTGAATCACCAGGTTCTGCGCCCGCTTCATCATTTGCGCATTGGGCTCCTGCAGCGCAATTGCACAGTGGAGGCGAATCGCGTGGGGTTTGGAGCCGCTTCATTTGGACTTTCTGCTCCAATTCCTTCCAGTGAGAATGCCAGCAGGAATAACGACGCGGTAAAAACTGTTGGCCTAGCTTTGCGAGTGCGTGGGGTCATCGTCCGCCTGTAGTTTCAAACTCGATACTTTGAAGAAGTTCCGGCTGCATGTAGTGAACCTGGATGGTGTTGCGATCCTGAATACGAATGCGAGCCATGGGAGAATTCTGTCGTCGAAGTTGCACGGGCTGGGACATCATCTGAACTGGTTGAAGCCCGCTGGATTCTTCGTTTGATGCCACCGAAAAATCCGCTGGAGCCCCGTTGTAAGAGGGGCCCATCCAAAGGACCAAGGCACCTACGGAAGCAGCAACTCCAGAGGCAGCAAGCACTTGGAAGACGGAATACTCTCGCTTGGCCTTCACAACCGGGCGCGCATCACAAAGCTTCCAGCCTTTTAAAATCAATGTTTCGTCAGAGCGGAGCTTCGAATACACGCGCATTACCGAATCCATCACATCGGGCTCAGGCTTTGAAGTAAGAGGCCCACGTAGAACGCAGTTTGTCGACTTGTGCCCGACAGCGCGGGTCCAGGTAAACGAACATCGCAATTTTGAACCGCGCAAAGGAACGACAGCTCTTGCGGAATGGAGACGTACTCAAATAATTCTTCAGGACTAGGTCGCTTCATTCGGCACATACCCTTCGACGGTTTCCGGATTCGGAAAAAACGTTTGAGACAATTTGGAGATCAAAGCACGTTTGGCACGTACATACGCTTGCCGGGATGCCTGTTCGGAAATACCGACCTGATCGGCGACTTCGCGGTGCGACAGTCCCAAAACCATCCCGCAACCAAATAATCTGCGAATCCTTTTCGTTTAAGCTCTTCATGGCAATTGCCAGCTCTCTTAATTCGACGGCGCGCTCTTGCCCTGCGGAGGTCTCCGGATCCGCTAAGTCCAACAGCGAGTCCATGGTGACATGCGGTCGAGCCGCGTGTGGTGAGCGAGCCACTTTGTCCACCCAGCAGTTTTCACAATCCGCATCAAGTACGCTTGGATCGATACTTCTTCGAGGCTTTCCAGCCTGTCGACGGAGCAAAGAAAACGTACAAACGCTTCCTGCAAAATATCTTCCGCCACGGGCTTGTCTCCCCCGGTTTTCCACAACAAAAACCGCATCAGCCCAGGGGCGGTTTTTTCGTACAAGGGCAGAAAGGCGGATTGATCGCCTTGCCGAAGCCTCTGCACGAACTTCGCTAGTTGACTACCCGTGTTGGTCCCCACTTCCAATGGCCTCCTCAATGCCCCTGTGTCACATCCCGTGTATTGGAAAGACGTGAGGGATTGCCTTGTGTGACAGCGTACCACTTCGCGAAATGACACGTAAGGCCAGGGCTCGCAACTTGCCCTGAAAACCTATATATAGAGAGACCTTATGGACTTTGACCTGAAAGCCAACCAGCCTGTGCCCGCCTCGGTTTTGGGGAGTGGGGCGTCGTCTGAATCTGCTTTGGAAGCCCCTGCGCAGGTAGCTGAAAATGCTGGCGTTTCGGCCAAGATCAACCTCAAGGGCAGGACTGTCGAGGAGCTCGAAGCGTTGATGGAGTCCCTGGGCCAGCCCAAGTTTCGCGGCCGTCAGCTTTTTTGTGGATCAACCAGAAGCGTGAGTCGGACTTTGCCAAGATGACCGATCTTGCCAAAGGTTTTCCGCGAGCTTCTGGTCCAAAAGTGTGAGCTTCCCAAAGTGGTCCCGGCCGATGTGCAGAAATCCGATGACGGGACAGTCAAGTACCTGGTGCAGCTGGGCGACGGGCGCAAAGTGGAATCCGTTTTCATTCCCACGGCCGGGCGAAATACGCTGTGCATCTCGACTCAGGTAGGCTGCAAGATGGCCTGCGCATTTTGCGCGACTGGCTACCAGCGGTTTACCCGCGACTTAGAGTCGTGGGAAATCGTCGATCAGCTTTTGAGTTTGGATTTTCCGGCACCCGTGACGAACATTGTGCTGATGGGCATGGGGGAACCGTTCGACAACTGGGACAACGTAATCCGCGCCTTGAAAATCTTCCAACACCCCATGGGTCCGCAGATTGGAAAGCGCCATATCACGGTGTCCACGGTGGGCCTGTCCCCCAAAATCACGGAATTCGTACAAGCGAACTTGGGACGCCTGGCGATTTCGCTGCACGGAACGACCGACGAGCAGCGCTCGCGCATCATGCCGGTAAACCGCAAGTACCCGATTGCGGATCTGATGGAGACTTGCCGCAAAGCCGGCTTCGATAACCGCGATCGGGTGACGTTCGAATACTTGTTAATTCAAGGAATTAACGATTCCGAAGAAGATGCTTATCGTCTAATTAAGTTGGTTGAAGGCATTCCATGCAAAATCAATTTGCTGGCTTACAACGAGAACTCGTTCATCGATTTAAACGTCCCGATGAATCCGTGGTGTTGAATTTCCAAAGAATCCTTCTGGAACACGAAATCACCACAACTTACCGTCGAAGCCGCGGGCGGGATATCGCGGGCTGCCTGTGGGCAGTTTGCACCACAAGCACGCTCGCCACGGCGCTGCCACGGTGACGGCGTAATTGAATTATTAGAGCTTAATCCTGCGAGTCCGTGCTGATGCCGGCACGTTGTTTTAGCGCTTCCAAATCGCTCGCCAGCTTTTCCCATTCCACCATGCGCTGGGTGAGTTGTTTTTCCAAATCACCTATCTGAGAGAACAAGGCGTTTCTTTTGGATTCGCCTAAAGAAGACGTGTCGTTGAAGAATTCCGCTGCTTGGGTGAGTTGCTGCAGAGACGATTTTTGCGTCCCCAATTTATCGATCTCCGCTTCAAGCTGGGCAATCTTCTTCTCGGCCGAACGCATTTGGTTTCGCAACTGTTTGCGTTCTTCGTAACTGAGTTTCGGCCCCTCGGGCTTCTGACTGCTTTGCGCGGCACCAGGTGTTTCCGCTTGGGAAGGCTTAGCACGACCTTCCAAGTGGGCGCACAAATTTTGGATACTTTTCAAAGAAGCTCTCCAGATTACCAATGTGGTCCGTGAGCTCATGATCCGAGCTGATATAGAGGATGCGGTCCGCCACCGCGGAGACGAAATCGCGATCGTGCGAAACTAGCAGAATCGTTCCTTCGAACTCTCGAATGGCTGTCTTTAAGAGTTCTTTGGTTTCAATATCCAAGTGGTTGGTGGTTCGTCGAGGAGACAGACGTTGATACGTGTCGCCAGGATTCTCAGAAGGGCCAAGCGCGCTCTCTCGCCCCGCTTAATACTTTGCACTTTTTCTGGATCTCGTCGTCCGAACCAAAGCCAAAGGCGCCCAGCCAGGAACGCAGCTCCTCGTGTCCGACACCGTGTGCTTTGTCCCGTAAATTATCCAGCACACTAGATTCCATCGACAGCTCATCAAGCTGGTGCTGGCCGAAGTAACCCAGTTGCACGGCATGGCCCTGCTTAATCTCGCCTTGGGTGGGGGCAATTCTGCCGGCGAGCACGTTTAGCAACGTGGTCTTACCAGCTCCGTTGTCACCCAGGATAGCCACACGCTGGCCCGGGCGATATCGAACCGCACGTCCTTGAGAATCCAGGGGGATTTTTCGCTGTATTTCAGCACACATTCTCCGCAACCAGAGGGAATTTGCCGCCGGCACCTGAGTGGCGAAACTTAAACCGCAAATCAAAGCTGGAGCCCTGAATGCGCTGCAGGCGGTCTTTTAATTCTTTTTGCTCTTCCTGGAGGGCCTCGGCGGCTTTTATCTTGCTTTGCGCACGGGCGGCCGTCTGGGCCTTTGCGCGAAAGCGGCGGGGCGAAATCCAGGTTTTCGTCGATTTTCTTCTGCAAGCTATCGATGTGCTTCTCGATAAGCACTTTTTCGTCGCCCAGAGAGTCCTTGAAAGTGATGTAGTCGTTCTGGTGCTTGCGGAAGAAAAAGCGGGCACCGTGAAGTACCGCCAAGCTGTCCGTGACTCGCCTCTGCAACGCCACATCGTGGGTAATGAGCACCAAGCTGCCCCGGTATTCTTTCTGCAGGAACTCCTCCAGCCATTGAATGGAACTTAAGTCCAAGTGGTTGGTGGGTTCGTCCAGTAGCAGGACTTGTGGATTTTCCAAAAGCGCTTTAGCGACGAAAACACGCAGCAGCCAGCCTCCGCTGAGTTCTGCCATAGGGCGATCCATCCAAGCCGCGCTGAATCCCAAGCCGCTTAAAATCTTGCGAATTTCCCACTCGCGGCTTTCTTCCATCCAATCTTCGTTGTCGTCTTTTGCCGATTCAGCGAGCTTTTTCTCCAGGTACTCGACCGGGGAAACCGTTTTTCCCCCTTGAGATTGAAAAGATACAACGGCCGAATCCAAGAGAGTTTGGTCGAGCATGCCGATTCGAAGTCTTTTGCCGCCGACGACAGTGCGTGTGCCTGTAGTGGGTTCCAGTTGTCCGGCGAGAATTTTTAGCAACGTAGATTTGCCGGAGCCATTTCGGCCAGCGAGGGTAACGCGCATGCCTTCATACAAAGACCAATTAATTTCATCAAAGAGCTGACGATTGGGGAGTCGTACTCCCACGTTTTCGAGAACGATCTGGGCATCCATTTAAATGACTACTTCGAGTGATTTGAAGTGTCTTGGGTACCGAAAGAACCCGAATCCGGCAACTGAATGTCGGATGGAGATACGGTGCCAAAACGAATGGCGGCACGCATGCGACTGGCCAGGGAGTCGGAAGGTCCGGAATCCATATTTCGTCCATCTCGGAAGAAAGGGGAAACCGACGCGAGAGAACGCCCGGCGAAGCGGGAAGGAGACGGCGCGGCCGGCCGTCGGCGAACTTCCGCAAATACTTTGTAGACTTGCGACGCCCGGTCGAACAAATACCGGTCTGGCTCCTCGCCCACCAAATCAGTGCAGCCCAGAGCCATAGTAACTAGCGCAGGAATGAGAAATGCCCCCCGCATGTATCCCCCAAACTTAAGGGGATGCAGGCGGGGGGCCAATTTCCTGGGCCCCGTGCTGGCTTCTAAAGTATCGACAAACCAGCGAAATTTAGGACAAGCCTGCGCACTGACCCGACCGCCGTGTCGTTCTCCAAGACGAATCCTCGGAGAATACACTTGGGCAGCTATCAGCCGCGAAGCTTGCCTTGCCTAAGATTTAGTAGCAGCGGCGTCCGCACCGTCCGCCGAAAACCACGTTGGCCACAAAGCGGCCAGCACGGCGCACGGGACGAAAACACCGGCCACCCCAGCATCGATTCGCGACCCGGCAAGGGCGCACAACGCAAGGACGGCAAGGTTGGGCGTGCACCATTCGAACAGGAGCCGCGGCTACAGGCGCAGGCATTGGCGCGTAAGTGCGGATAGTCACAGACTTATAGTAAGTCGCGTGAAAGCTACCGGCGAAAGCTTCGGCCGGGCTAATAAACGCAGTTACGGCGAGGCCGCTAAGAATCACACTACGAAAAAAAGAACGCATGGTCCTCTCTCCTTCAAAAAACCACGGCGAATTCCGCCAGTGGACAGCCGGCGGGTAGAGCAAGGCCTGTGCCCAGACCCGCTGACCGCGAGGACCTGTGTAAAACGACTTAAGGGACAGAAACGCTTAGACAGCTGTCAAATGTTTAGACAGAGGCATTCGGAAACCCAGTTGAGGGAGGGTTCGAAATTAACCCACTAACAAGTCTGCACTTGGAAGGCTAGGAAGGAAAAGAGCACGAAGGTAAATGAGGCCAACAGAAACAACACGCCCAGCGAGGCAAGCCAGCGGCGTGCGGAGCGGTACCAAAGGCTTGAGGCCGCGAAGTGAATGCGAGATGCGTATTCGGTGATGCGTTCTGTCAGGCTCGTGGTTTTCATGGAATTTTTTTGTATGCAAATAATATTAATCGAGCGTGTTGTCCCTTTCCAGGCTTTTAAGCGGATCCTGAAAGGGGTGCTGAATCCAGAAACTCACCGGTGCGGATTTGGTGGACATTGCGCCATGCATGCCACGCTTGGCGGTTTACCTCGTGAGGAGCCTCCGATGAGGTGAACAAATAACGAAGCTGTTTTTTCCGAGTTTTTTCCAGACGATAAATGTCCCAAGCACACAACCATTGGGATGCGCGTACCCGAGCAAATACGGATACACGAGCAGAGGCACTCGCAAATGGCCGCGAACGAGTCGGGGTTGATCCACCCAAAGCGGTTCACACTCTTTGAAGTGTTCCAGCCACTTCTTAAAATCGGTCGGCTATGGTGCGCGACGGAATACGAATCTCCACTCGATGAATAGCTGATCTGTTTGAATCGTTATGCTTCACTGCGATCCCCCGCGACCGACTTGGTCGAAAGTCTGTCTTGAATCGCGTCTAAAGTTTCAAATGGCAAGACGCTATCAAGATTCTTTTTGCCATTGTCTTCACCTGGATTTCTCTCGTCAGTGGTGAGGCTCGCGAAAGCTTTGTTTTTTTATTTAATTTGTTCAGCGCGTAGGCGCATCAGTCGTTAACATTCATCGCTCCACTGCGGTCTCTTTGCGACGCAAAAACACGCGACGGGAAAAGGGATCGAACGTGTCCAAAAAAATGCACGATTTCCAAGACTTAACTGACGCCAATTTGAAAGGCGTTCCCGTTTTGTGAAACGCGAAGGAACCACACAAGAGAACTTTGTTCCGAGAAATGGGGCGGGTACACCGGGGCTTTCTTCGAAGCGCTGGTTCCAAAGGGCCGCAGGCTGCTTATTGCTAAAAAATCAGGATCTTCAGGAAACGAGTTAACTGTCGAGATTTACAGCTGAACCGCAAATTACAGCTCCGGACGGGGCCTTGATCCGCTTCCACCGAAATGCCATAACCCAAGTCGCCGTGAATCTTCTAGATATAACTGAAGACTTATTGGCACTGGATGCTCTTTGGCGCTCCATCTTATGAATTCGCATTCGGTGCCCACCGAACTAGGGATCGCACACCACATTCAAGTGGATCTCTCGGGGCGTTTATCCAACCTCAAAGCTGACTTACGGCTACACCACCGAAGAGCCGGGTACTTCGGACGGCGCTTTATTGAGCATGGTGAGAAGTTGGGCCGACCCGGTGTGTTTGTCGATGTGGGCCCTGCTTGGCGAGGAGTAACTGTTTTGCCCATTCTGGCACAAGGGCACACGGTCTACGCGATCGACCGCGAGCGTGAGGAACTGCACGGCTTAGCGTGGAGTGCCAGAAACTCTTCGATAGGGGAGACCGGCAGACCAAAGCAGATTGTTGGCGCCGTAAGCTACATCTGGTCCACGGAAATTGCCCGACCGCTTGCCGTTGGACGACAACAGCGTGGATGCCATGATGTTGGGAAGCGTGCTTCACTTTTTATCCGGACCTCAATAGCGAAGGCGATGGCCGAAGTGTACCGCGTGCTCCGGCCCGGCGGTCGGGTTTTCATTGAGGCTCAGACTCCATTCATGAACGGACTGAAGCAGTTTCTACGGCACCGGCGCACATTTATTTACGACAACGGTAGGGCGTACCCGCAACTGCGGCGTGTGGCCGTGGCAAATTGACAACACACAGGGACAGCAGCCGCTTTTAGGGCGAGTGCAGTACGTAAACTTGTTCGACATGGAAATCGTGCGGCGAGTGTTGAGCGAGGCTGGATTTGTGGTGAACCAGAAGGATGTCGGTTTTTTGCTCGTGAGGACTACCAGACAGCAAGACATGGCACACAAAGCAAACGGATTTGCGGCAGCGGTTTGCCAGCGAACTGTCTTACGAGGTTCGTTTTGAAAGTGTCGGCGGTATGGGAGTGAAGCCATTGCGGCCGGTAGGGAGGCAAATTGAAGGTTCCTCCGCGCATAGATGACTTGCAGCCGGATTATCTAATTCGTGATTCTTCCATTCCGCTGACTCAGTGGAATGATGTTTTCTCCGCTCTTTTTGAAAAAAATCCCACTCCTATGTTCATTGTGGGATCCAGCGAATGCTCAGATTCTCGACCTAAATGAATCCGCAGAGCGGCTTTTCGCGCGCGGCCGCTCTGAGTTGGTGGGAAAACTTGCGAGTGAGCTGTGTTCTTTCTCGGCTCCTGAAAGTGGAGTGTCCGCTTGCAAAGTGTTCGCGGGCAGTCACCGAAAAGAAAACCGGAGAGTTATTGCACCTCAAGCTGGAATGTAGCGAGTTTCCGCTTCGAGGTCGGCTTGTCTGTCTGTTGATTATTACCGACATGAGTGCGCAGCGGTCAGCGGAAGCCGCTTATTCCGAAGTACAACGCAAGTACCAGAATCTTTTCGAAAACTCGGTCGAAGGTTTTTATATCAACGTTCCGGCGGGACGGTTTGTGGAAGTAAATCCCGCGTTCTCCAGAATGTTGGGTTACGATTCGCCCCAGCAGCTAGTAGAGGAAATTACCGACATCGCGACTCAACTTTACGTCAATCCTGCACAGCGAAAAGTGCTCAGGATCTGCTTACACGGCGGGGGTACGTCAAAGCGGTTGAGTTTCAGGCCAAGCGTCGGGACGGCAAAGTCATTTGGCTGTCGGTGAGTGCTCGCGAAGTACGGGACGGCGACGGCAAAGTTATTTACTACGAGGGGCTCGCCGAAGATGTAAGCGAAGAAAAAACGCGGAAGCCAAACTACGCGAGATGAACCGCACACTGGCTAACCACATGGCACAACTGGAGCGTTCCAATACCGATTTGGAGCAGTTTGCATACGCTGTGTCTCACGATCTGAAGGAGCCCTTGCGGCTTATCTCAAGCTATTTGACGTTGTTAGCGCTTCGACACCAACAGGCAAGGACACGGAGGCAAAGGAGTTTCTAAGTATTGCCGTTGAAAATTCCAAGAAGATGAAAGCGCTCATCGAAGATCTGCTCGCCTATTCCACAATTGGATCCAATGAGTTCCAATATGAAGACGTCAATTCGCTCGACGTTGTCGAAGAGGTGCTGAAAGAGTTCCAGGGAGAAATCCGTCGGCGAGACGAAGTCGTTACGGTGGGCAGTTGCCGACGATTCGCGGTGTTCGATCGCACCTTTGCGAGTTCTTCCGCCAGTTACTGGAGAATGCGCTGAAGTTTCGCCGTGAAGATGCCGAATGCCAGATTGCGGTTTCCGCTAGTAGAAAGGACGATCACTGGTTGTTCGAGGTGCGGGATACCGGAATCGGAATTGATTCGCGGATCGTAAACAAAGTGTTCCATATTTTCTTCCGCGCGCATCCGAAGATGGGGTACGAGGGCAACGGAATCGGGCTTGCGATTGCAAAAAGATCATCGAGCTACACGGCGGCGCATTTGGCTGAGTTCCACTCCGGGCGAGGGCAGTTCCTTCTTTTTACTGTGCCGTTGGCTGAGCGGTAAGAATGTTTTCTGCGGCATCCAATTGCGAAGATTCACCAATAAGATGAAGCACGTCTCCTGATTGAAGAACAAAGTCGGCATAGGGTACAGGTCGTGCCCAATCCCTTCCGAACACGGAAACAATCAACGCCCCGGTCACGGCCCGCAAGTTTACCTCAGCAACTGATTTGCCCGACGCCGCCGAACCCTCTTGCAAAGTCATGGGGCGAATAAGTGACAGAGTTTCCCAACCCGGTAACTCGACGGTGCGTCGCAGGCTGTCGGAGAAATTGGCGTTGGAACGGTTTAACTGGTGGTGGGCCTCGTCGATAAATTCATGCAGTTGTCGCGAAGAGACGCCGTACGTTTTGAGTGCGCGTGCGAGGATCTCAATGGTTGTTTCAAATTCCGCTATTACGAGATCCGATGCAGCGTCTGGTTTGAACTGCTCCAGCTCTCTGAGGTACTGGATACGTACAATGACGGGAATCTCGGGGCGGACGCGACGAATGGTCTCGACGATACGCCGCGTGGTTTCAGCACCCGTAACCGAAATGACGACCAATCGGGCCGAGTGAATTTGTACTTGTTCGAGAACTTCCAGGCGAGTGGCGTCGCCCCAGAAAATCGGTTCGCCCTGGCTTTTAAATTTCTGCACTTGGGAAAAATTCATTTCCAGGATCTTGTAAGGAACTTGTAGCACCCGCAGTGCGCCCGCAAGATTCTGCCCTGCCCACCCAAACCCGATGACAACCGTGTGTGGCGCCTTACCCGTCTCATCTTTTTGGATGCTTTGCGCAAGCTCCTGACGCAATGGAGATTGCTTCTCATTGAATCGGAAAAACACCGACAACCCTGATTGCCGCCGCCAATCGGAATTCTTCGCGAACTTCTGAACGAAGGCGATATCAGCAGTGATAAAACCGACAGGCACAGAAAATACTGCAGCTCGGTTTCAGATAAAATGCCAGCGCGGTGCCCAAGCGTCGCCAGCAAAAAGCTAAACTCCCCGACCCTGACTGACAGCTACCCCAACCATGATGGCGAGAGACAACGGGAACCGCTGCATCCGCACGGCCAATGTTGCCACGGCAACTTTGATGACGAGACACACAAAACCCATGGCGACGAGCGACGGCAAATTCTGCCACAGGAAAGGCAGGTTCAGCAGCATTCCCACCGAAAGAAAAAGATTCCGAGAAAGGTGTCGCGGAACGGAACAATATCGGCGGTAGCTTGCTTGCCGTACGGGCTGTCACACAACAACATCCCGGCGATAAAAGCACCAAGTCCCAGCGATAGCCCAATAGATTCCAGTGCGAAACCGGTGCCGAAAATCAGAAACAGAACACAGAAAAAGAAAATCTCGCGGTTACCGCTTTTTACAACTGCTTCCAACAATCGTGGAACCAAGTAGCGTGCGGCCAGCAACACTGCGACGAAGACGAGCGTTGCTTCCGCAATCCAGGCGGCAGAGGGGCCGCTTGTCCCCGTGGCTTTGCGGTGCCCACGGCAAGCACCGGAATAAGCATCGCCATGGAATAAACGCCACGTCCTGGAATAAGAGAATTCCCAACGTGCAGTTTCCATAAGGCGTCTGGAGTTCACGTCCTTCTTCGAGCAACTTCAGAACCAGCGCGTGGAACTGAGCGAAATCAGAAATCCCATGAAGATTGCTTTTGGCCATGCCCACGACAGTGCCAAAACGCAAAGCAAGGCGACCACAAAAGTGGTTCCAATAACTTGTACCAAACCCAACCCAAAAAAGAGCCGTTGCGATTGCCTAAGCTTTCGAAAGAAAATTCTAAACCCACCGTGAAGAGCAGGAGCGTGCCTCCGAGCTCGGTGATGAGTTCGGCGCCAGGAACGCTCTCACCAATTCCAACCCACGGCCCGATCAGGGTGCCAGCGAATAAAAAACCCACGACCGTGGGAATCTCAAAGCGTGGCAAAGAGTTGCGACTGCGGTGGCGGAGCCGACGATGATACAAAGTTGAAGAGCGAGCGCGGATGAGTGCATAAAAGAAGTGTGGACTAAAGTTAACCAAATCTAACGACTCGCATGAAAATCTTCAACATTAGTAGGAATTAAGGTATGGTCCGGGGGAAGTAGTTTGGGGGAAATGAAGTTGGGTCGTAATCCTGCCGGTAGTAGTTCCTCGCCCGCGAGGACTTTGGTTCTTTCCAGCGAAGTCTGTCAAGAGTGCACCAACCCAGTTGTTAACTCTTTTCTGACAATAGTGTTTGACACGCGGCAGGATCGATTTCATCAATGGAATACAGGCAACTTTTCTTTGGTTGGAGGGTTCAATGATTATCGTGGAAAAATTCCAAGAGGTGGATTTTCATGTACTTCATCCTGGTGTTCGGGATGTTGTCCGTGGGATTCATGATCGAGCGCGTGATGGCGCTTTATGTTCGCTACAAGAGTCCCGCGCCGGATTTCCGTCTACGGCTTCTTGAGTTCATTTCAAAAGCAGACTTTCGTGGCGCCGAGCAATACGCTCGTTCCGTCAATCCGCAATCTAGCCTTGCGGTGATTGCCGAGACGGGGTGCCGACTTCGCGCCACTGCCGTCGGAGAAGAAGAATTGCAAGCCCGCATGGACGAGCAATTGAGCGCCGAAGTTGCGAAACTCGATCGCCGTACCGGATTCTTGGCAATGTTCGGAAACGTTGCGACGTTGCTGGGGCTACTCGGAACCATCAGCGGGATGATTATTTCGTTCGCGTCGGTAGCTGAAGCCAATCCTGCGGAGCGCGCCACGCTACTCTCGGCTGGTATCTCCGAAGCAATGAACTGCACGGCTTTCGGTCTTCTCGTTGCGATTCCGGCTCTGGTTGCTTACGCCGTTTTCCAAAATAGAACGGATCGTATCGTGACGGAGTTGACGCAAGAAACGTCGCGGATTTTCCACGATCTTCTGTTTCTTACCGAAACCCCAAAAACTCGTACTACTGAAAAGGCGCCTGCTGGTGCGGGCCTGGTGAATCCTCAGCCGGTAGGAGCGTAGTATGGCGGGGGCGTCGCCTACACCGCAGACAGAAGGCCGTCGCAGTCTGGACGCGGAAATAAACTTAGTTCCTTTTATTGATTTGCTGTCGGTGTGTATCTGCTTTTTGCTGATGACGGCGGTCTGGATTCAGATCGGCGCCGTGCAAGTAAAGCAGAGCCACGGAACCGCGGCATCGGCGAACGCTGGTCCTTATGAGTTGGACCTGAAGTTCTCCGGACCTGCTGCGTTTCAAGTAGCAATCAAAAAAGGAAATAAAACGGTAAAGCAAGCTGCATTCAAAGCAGACGATCTCGCAGCGAATCTCGCCGAACTCGATACTCAGTTGAAACAGTGGGTGGAAAGTTTGAGCAAGGGCGTGAAGCTGGAACCGGCGCAAACGCTGATTTCGGCGGCGATGGTTACTCCTAAAACCGGAGTGCCCTACGGCAGTCTCGTCGCGGCAATGGATGTCTTGCGGCAACATGACATTGCGAACCTGGGTGTCGTACCAGTGCGGGAGGGGAACTAATGTTACTCACTTCTCCACATTTGAAACCTGGCAGCTTTGAACACCATCTGGCCGGCCGCGGAAAAAAACGCGGCGGAAAGCGCAGTATGCTCCAGGGGTTGATGCTGACCCCCATGGTGGACATGTTCAGCTTGCTCGTAATTTTCTTGCTGCAGTGTTTTTCCACGTCGCCGGAAATGTTGGTGATCAACAAGGGTGTTACCCTTCCGTCGGCTGCCACCGGTAAAGAAATCAAGGATGCGCCCGTACTCGCCATTTCTGGCGAAGGCGTTTTCTTGGATTTGGAATCGGTGGGAAGCGTGGATCAAGTACTGCAGGATCCCAGCAATCTGATGAAACGTCTGTCGGACTTGCGCAAGAGATGGGTGAAATCCAACCCGTCGGGTGAATTCCCCGGCGAGATCACTCTGCAAGCGCACAAAGACATTCCGAGCACGACGATTTCGCAAATCATGGCCATGTTGCCGAGCCAGCATTACGGCTCCATTCAGTTGGCCGTCGTAGCAGGAGGCGCTTATCCGAAGAAGATGTAACCGGGTAAGCATCTAGAAGAGCATATTTGGGGGGGGGGTATTCATGAATTCAACTCTAGCGCGCCTTTGCTGGAGTGCATCTCTTAGCGCAGTTTCTCTTGCCGTCTTCGTGGTGGGAATGGTGTTCCATTTCCCCGCATTCGGCGCGGGAGAGCTGGCTCGAGATGTGGAAGCTTTGCGCAATTCGCTTCCCCTGAAGGATCCCGCTCGTCCTACTTTAACTCTTCGTTTGGCGGATGTGTTGTTTGATGAAGCCAATGCTTTAGGCGGCCAAGCGGAATTGTCTGTGGGAGATGAACAGAAGCTGGGTCACATGCGTCGAAAAGCGCTGACCCTCTATCAGGAAGCTCTCAAGGGAACGCAGTTTCACCCCCCGCTGCAAGGTCAGCTGGCTATCAAAGTGCGGTTTCAGATGGCGCGGCTGATGAGCGACTTGGGCGACACCAAGAAAGCTGAGCCTGTTTGGCTGGAGCTCGTCAAACAAGACGAGTTGCAGACGATCAAACGCGAAGCTGCGCTCCAACTAGCGGAGTATTACGACAAACAAAGCAACGCGGCCGCGTACCAACAAGCAGACAAATACTACCAGCTTGCCATTGAGTTGTGCGGTGGTGGTGATGTTTGCTCCTACGCACATTATCGCCGTGCCTGGTCGTTGCGCGATCAGCGCCGCATGGATGCCGCTATCGAGGAGATGCAGAAAGCGCTCTACGATTCCAAGGGCCAACCTCGTGAAGAAGCACTGCGCGACTTGATCACTTTCCTCGCCGAACAAGCCGGAGATGGCGAAAAAGCAATGTTGATGGTGGAAGAGCTGGTGACCAAAACGGCTCGCACCGAACTGTTCGAGCAATTGGCTGACGGTTTCTATTCTAACGGAAACCGAGTGGCGGGAACCCGGGTGCTGGCGCATGTGAATCAGCGGGAGCCATCGTTGAGCCGACAGATCCGCTTGCTCGAAGAATATTATGGTCTGCGTGACTGGGATCGCTTTCATGCGGTGCTCGATCAGGCCATGGCCATGCCAAAGTTGCCCGAAGGATTGGATCCCAAGTCCAAATCGTTGCTCAAGCGTCTAAGCGTTCAATTGGATGGGAGCGAATCAGCCGCCCGCAGTACGCACCTGATTTTCAAAAAACCGTGGAACTGTTCCTGAAGCAGGACCCCAAGAGCGAAGAGCGGCTTAAGATGCTCGAAGGCTGGTTGGCGTCCGAATCGGATCCGAACAAGAAAATGGATTTACTGAAATCCTGGGCTGTCTCGGAAGAGTTGGCGCTGCCAGACGCCACTAAAGTGGATTACCACATCCGGCGTCTGCGGTTGGCGGGTAAAGAAAAGAACAACAAGATTGTTGAGGAAGAAGCCGGCTACTTGGCAACCGTTCCTTCGGAAGCAGTTCGCCGCGAAGAATACCGCTACTTGCAGTCTTACGCGGTGTACGAACAAGAGCGCTATGATGACACCATTGCGCTGCTAAAAAGCTGGGTAGCTATTGGGACCAACCCTTCCGATTGGATGCTGCGGGGACAGCTGTTGCTGGTCGATATTCTGGTAAAGCAGAAGAAGTACCAGGAGCTCGTCGCTGAAACGACCCCGTGGATTTCCAGCGATGTGGTTGCCGCGGCCGCAAAGAATTCCAAGCAAGCTTCCCGTTGGAAAGACGGGTTGGCCTTGATGAATAAGGTTCGCGACGAATCGGAGTTTGAACTGGCAGCCGGCGGGGGAGAGACCGAGCCGGCGCTGGAGATCTTTGCACGACACTGTTTCTCCAAACGCTTCTTGCCCAAATCCTGCGACAACGCTCGTGTTCTGGCAGTGAAGCTGAAGAAACAGCCGACTCTAATAAAGATTCTCAAAGAGCAAAACCGCGAAGAGGAGCTTGCCGCGGAGTTGGAAGCCTCGGGTTTCTTCGACGAGAGTGCGGCCGTGCTGGAAAAACTAGCGGGCAAAACGCCGACCGTGGATCAGTTGCTGAAAGTTTCCCTGCTGTATGAGCTCGGTGGAGATGATGCCAGCCGAGACCGCGTGCTGAAGCAGATTGTTCAGCAAATTTCTCGCGAAAAATCGATGGGCGAGAAAGAGCCCTTGATCCGCCAGACGTTGGCGGATGCGGGCATGTTGGATGTGACTGCGTTGAAGTTGCCGTGGTCGGAAAAAACGCGGCTCCAATTGACTGACAAGTTCTATACCGAAGGCAAAGGCAACAAGGACATGGAGAAAGTGCTTCTCTCCAGCATGACGTCCACGGGCCCTGCCTGGGCTGGGCTGGTATTGGCGGAGCTGGAAAAGAAGGATGCCGAGCAGCGCAAAGTGAATTTCTACGGCGCCCAGAGCAAACGCAAGTTCCAGCAGCGGCTGAACAAGCTTCAGGCGTTGGATGCGATGGTGGAAAAGTATTTCCCTGGCGCGGATTCCGCTACTCGTACCCGCATGGCGTCTTTGATGGTGAAAAGCTACAAAGACCTGTCTGCGGAAATCTTGGCTGCCCCGGCACCAAAAGATCTGGCGCCAGAAATGGTTGCCGAACTGCAAGCGGCTCTACAGCAAATGGCGCAGCCTTTCCAAGAGAAAGCGCAAGGCTACGAGAAGATCGCTCGCGAGCAGTTGGTGGCAGTAGCGGATCTTGGCGAGCGCGCGGCGTTGGAAGCACTTCTTTTGCCTGAAACCACCGTCGACAAAATCGTGAAGGCTCCGGTGGTTGCGGCTGCTCCAAAGCCGGCTTCGGCGGCCGAGGCGCTTGGCATTCCACCGGCCACCAGCCAAGTGGCATTGCGCCAGCTGCACGAGGATCCTACTTCGCGCGAAGCTTTGAAAACCATTCAGGAGTACTACGAAAAGTCTGGCAATGTGCGTCTGTCGTCGTATTTCCAAGGTCGGATATTGAATTTGGGTGCTGAGGAGGCAAAACCGTGAACAGAGTGTTGGGGTTCAACGCATTGGGGGTACTTGCTGCCATGTTCTTGGCCGTGGGGACTGCATGGGCAGCGGAATCTGCCGATCCGGCGGACACGAAAGGCGCCAAAGTCCGCTATCGCGGCGCCAAGGAAATCAACTTCGAGAAGTTGCTGATTGAAGGGGAACTCAAGCGCAAGCAGATCACCGTCGTCACGGGAAATGCTCCCGACGGTACCGACGGGCTTTTGAGGTTGCGTGAGAATTTCCTGGATCGCGTTGCCATGGATGCGGGGGAGGAAGTTCCATGATTGCTATTGCCACGATGGACGGAAAGCTTCTGCGAGCGATTCCCGAAGGCGGCGATGCCACGTACGGGTTTCACCAGTTGTTCGGCTTTATCAGCGAAAAAGGCTGTGAAGAGCGTTTGGAAAACCGTAAGCGCCACGGTTTGCGAACAGGGCGCGGTGAATGGTTCTGCCGATTCAAGCTGCAGAACACGCGTGACAAAGAGTTTAACGTATCCGGTGTTTCCGATTGCTCGGTTAAACGCGCCAAAGACGGCGCGTGGGAAATTGTCAGCGAGGCTGGAAACTTTCGCGTCTTGCGGCAGGCGGACGTGGACCAGGCGCGTTTGGCTTTGCCTGCGGAAGAGCAAGATTTTGGTCTTAAGCGCAGCTTAGGGATCACCGCGGTCATCGGCCTTCTGCTTCTGGTGTTGCTCTCCATTCCGTGGACTGGCGTGCAAGAAGAAGAAAAGCCTGAGGAAATTCTCTCGGTAAAAGTAGTGGAGCCTTTGGATGCGGTGAAGGTGCCGCGTTACACGAGCCCTCACGCGGAGTTGGCTCAGAAACCTCAAACCGAAGGCGGTAAGCGCGGCTTTACCCAGGACTTAGGGTTCTTGGGAATGCTGGGCCAAAAGGATCTTAACAAAGCGATCGGCGGCGTGCCGACGCACATGGCGAACGCAAGCCCTGGCGCCGGACAAGGCACCGATAAAGGCACGGGCGGTGAAATGCTCGTGGGTCTGGGGCAAGGCGTGAAGCGCACGACCGTTGGAAACACCGGCTTGGCCGGGCTCGGTGGCGTGGGTGGTGGCAAAGGCCCTGGAGGCGGCGCCGGCGGTTATGGCGATAGCTTGGTGGGTTCGGGCACCGGAGCGGGAGTTGGCGATGGCAATGGAAAAGCGCTTTCTTCCCTCGCACTGGGCGATGACATGGTGCTGGACGGTGGTTTGGATCCTTCCGTGATCAAAGCGACCATCGGCAAGTACCTCAATCAGATCCGCGCTTGTTATGAATTGGGACTCCGCAAGAATCCAGGACTGACTGGCCAAGTGACCATGTCCTTTGAAGTGGCGGGTACCGGAAAGCTGAATTACGCCAAAGTATTTCAATCGACGCTGGGAGACGATCAAGTCACCGAATGCATTTCGCAAAAAATGGTGACCTGGCAGTTCCCCAAGCCTCTTGGCGGAGTCAGCGTAAAAGTGAAGTACCCGTTCTTGTTACGGCCGGTGAATTCGTAATTGGGTAAGGAGAGTTCGACGTGAAAAACTGGAAGCTTAGTTCGATAGCGATCCTCGTGGCGGTGGCGGGTTGTAAGCAAAATCCGCTTCCCACGGATGGCGCTCTTTTCAAACAGAGGCCACCCGCAAAGCAAGCGGTTCTGCCGCCTTTACTTCTCGAAATGCCGGAGAGCGTGGAGTTCTTTGAAGGCAAAGTGGGTGAGTTCGATATCAAGGCGACAGTACCTGCGCCGGGCACCCCCGTGGTCTCCATCGAGGGGCTTCCAGAGGCAGCCACCTTCGATGCGGCGACTGGAAAAGTCACTTGGACTCCCGATTTTGACGATGCAAACGACGAGCGCGACGTCCGCGCCGCAGAAAAAGCGTATCCGCTGCGTGTGTTTCTGCGCAGCTCCGAGGACAACCTGACTTATGTTCAGCGTCCCCTCGTGATTTTGGTTCGGGACATTCCCCGCAATTTCAAAATCAATTATCCAAAGCCCGCAACGCCTCCGCCGCCCGTTACGCCAGTCTTTCCAGTAACGCCTGTCGCGGCAGCCGTGACGGAGTTGATGGAAGAGGGCCAGACGCTGGAACGCGAACTTGTTATTGAGTCGGAAGACTTTCCCAAAGGTCCGTTTGATGTAAGAGCTCAGGGAATTCCCGAAGGGGCTTCCATTAAATTGGCAGGCGACGGAACAGATCCAAAGAAATACGTATTCAGCTATTCGCCCAGCGCACTGTCGGTGGATCTGAACACGGTCACCATGGTGGCTGAGCCTTCGGTGACGCACAATGTAGAGTTTATTGCCACCGATCCTGCGGGACGCATGGCGCGTTTTACCGTAGCTTATCGGGTCAAGGACAAGCGGATGGATCCGCAAATTGCGGCTCCCGAAGTGGTCGAACAGGGCCTCAATAACATTTACTTCACGTTCCGTGCCGATGACCTGAACGGTGAAGTCGCACCAAAAGTGACCGTCGACGATCCGGGTTTCGGCAACTTTGTTCGCAAGCGTGAGAAAGAAATGCCACGCACGTCGAACAGCAATCCCTGGTCTTTGTCTTCGATTCACTGGACCGACGTTCCGGCTGAGAAAGCGGGCGGTTCGCATGAACTGGTGTTCCACGTCTGCGTGCAAAAGAGCCGCAACAACTACGAATATTGCAAAGATTCCAAAGTGAAAGTGAATTTCACGCGGCCCGAGCAACTGCCTCCGCTCGTCGATCGCAGGGAGTTCCCTGTCGGCACGGTGAGGTACGTGAAGCAGAACGAGAAGTTGAAAATTCCGCTGCCCGTGCGCGGCCAAGAGCGGCCCACGCCTGCTAAACCGGCGGTCACGATTACACCAGCGGAAGAAGGAATCAGCTGGAGCGCCAACCAACTCTCACTGGAAGTAAAGACGACAGGTCTTAAGCAATTCGTGCTCGTTGCGAAAAGCCCCTTCGGCGGCTCGGTCTCCGAAGGATTCCTGGTGGAAGCCCTTCCGTGGAGCTGGAGCAAAAACCTAATCTTGGGAGAGTCTCCATCGGCCGAGGAAGTGAAACGCATTCAGTCCTTTGTGGCTGAGGCGGGTGTGGCGAATTCCGCTCTTCAATTGAGCGAAGCTCGCACCATGGCACTGCGAGAGCTGTTGGTTGTGGGAACCACGGGCCTTTCACCCAAAGAAGTCGTGGATAACGTCGAGCAAGCGGCTTCCAAAGTGAAGAATGCCATGTTCCTCACTCCTTTGGTGGAGACGCTCAAAGGCAGCGTGTTCAACGAGCTGAAAGACTTGAAAGTGTCTTTCAAATCGCGTGTTCGCAATTTGGCTGACTACACGTTGCAAGTGACCGGAAGCCGGCTGCAGCAGCCTGCGGACGCCATTAAGCTGAACGGCGATCTGTCCGCTGAGTCCAAGGAGCCCGTTCCGTTGGATCTGAGCCAAGTTGCCAGTGGCAAATGCGAACCACTTCTGAAGTTGGTGAATAGCGCGGTTACCCCGCCTGAGGAACTAGTTGTGGCGGCTGCTTGCGAGCGCAAATCGCAGGGCACTCTGGTTATATCGGGAGTGGAATGGGCCGACATCAAGCTGGGATCGAACGATGGTGGTTTGATCAAAAAATGGATGAGTAATTTAGGGTTGGTAAATCCATGAAAACAAACAATTCGAAAATCAATGTCGCGGTTATCCTGACGGTACTTTGGGGTTACGTTGGTGTAGCAGCACCCACCGACCCCGCCGCTACGGCTCCGCAAACCGAGCAAGTGCAGACGCCACAGCCTGCCTCTGATGCCGCGGCAGCAGCCCCGGTGCAAGAGCAGGCGCCGCAGAATGCGCAGGCAAATGCCGAACCGTCTTTGGATCAGCAGTTGGAAGCGCTGCAGGTTCCGACCAACCAGGCACCTCCTGGGGTTTCCGAGGAAAAAATGTATGCGGTGCAGAGCCGTTTTGTTTCGCTGCGGCACCGCCATGAACTGACTTTAGGTGGTGGTCGGAATTTTAACTCCGACAGCTTCGTTAGTTCGAACAACATCGATCTTGGCTACCGCTTTTATCTCAGCGACCGCTGGTTCTTGAGCGCCAGTGGAAGCTACGTCTTCAACGACTGGAGCAAGGGAGCCGATCGGTTGATTGCGGAAGCAAATGAAGCTGCAAAGAAAGAAGGCGCGCCGCCCGGCAGTGTGAACGCCTCCACTTTGGCCGATGTGGCGTTTGCTCGTTATCGGGCAGATTTGCTGGTTGGCTACCACCTGTTCTACGGCAAGTTCCGATTGTCGATGGATCAAGTTTTTTACTTCGATCAGTACGTGGCTTTAGGACCCGGTTACGTCGATATGGCGCTAGGGAACCAGTTTGCGGCCGTGGGTGAAGCCGGTTTGGTTTTCTGGTTCGGGCGCAATGTTTCCATGCGCTTGAGCGTGAAGGATTACTTTGTGCGTGAGATTCGTACCAAGAGTGCGAGTTGGGCTCACAACATCATTGGTGGCCTTCAAGTAGGCTACGTATTTGGGGGATGAGATTCATGAAACGCCTCGCACTTTGGACTTTATTGGTTGCTCTACCGGCAACCGGCATAGCGGCACCTGGTGGCGCGGATACCCTGCTGAACACGTTGGGCAAAACACCTACGAACCAGGCACCTCAGCCGGGAGCAACGATTGCGACATCCCAGCTTAAGGATCCATTCACGATCCAGTTTTTCTCTCACTACCAAGTGCAACAGGATCTGCCATACGACGTGCGTGCTTGGGTGACGCGTATTCTCAACGGCGACTACCAGCATGCGGCGCACCTGTGGAGTGCGATGCAAAAGCAAGTTCCCGAAAGCTTTCGGGTGCCCGCCGAAGGAGCTTATCTCTATTGCTTGTGGAAGATTGGTTTGGGCCAGACGTTTTTCGACGAATGGACCGACCGTTTGACCGCCAAGAGCTTTATCGATTCGCCTATCGCGTTTGCGTTGGATCAAACAATCGCTTCTGAGTTCAACAAATGGCTGGTCGATCAAGGGATCCAGGTTTCCGAGTCTCAGAAGGCTTTGATTGAAAAACTGGATGTTCGCCGTGGCGGACATGTGGCAACGCTCAAAGCATACGTGGCTTTGCGCAGCGGTGCCGCGGGCCTCAAAGCGTTGGAAATGTTGCAAGTAGACCATCCGCTGAAGGCCCAGTTGGCGCAATCGGTAGCACTGGGGCTTGCACGCGCCGGTGACCTGGCTGGTGCGGGAACCGTTTTGAAGAACCATGTGGAGCCCGCGATCGAGGCACTCAAGGACAGCCGCGCTCTGGCTCGGCATTACTTGGAAGTGGCGCGTTTGCTGTACCAGGCCGGTGCCCTGGATGCCGCAGCCGACTTTTACCAACGTATTCCCAACGGCGCGGACGATTACTTGAAAGCGCGGGAGGAATTGGCGTGGGTGTGGTTGCGCATGGGCCAAACGGGAAAACTGCGAGGCGAGTTGCAAAGCTTACGCGTGGGCTTGTTTGAGGATCGGTTTGCGCCGGACGTGTATGTCGTCCGTTCGATTTCGAACCTGAAGCTTTGCTACTTCGCAGAAGCCGAGAAAGATCTCAAAGCATTCGTGAGCACCAATAAAGTCTGGGCAACCAAGATTCAGGAAGCTCTGAAAAATGAAGAGCCTCCCGCAACGGAAGAATCGGATTTCTTTGTTCAGATGGCTGGCCGTAGTTTGAAACGCCGCGCTCATGAGCGTGACGTGTTAGACACCTTGGCTACCCAGAGTATTACCGCTGTTTTGCCCGCGGTGGGGCCCCAGCAACATTGGGAGAAAGCCAAAGGCCGCGCGATCGCTGCTCTGGAGCGTGCCAAAAAGCAAGTGGCTACCGAGAACCGACGGCAGTGGAAGAACCGCAGCCGTGTGCTTGCTGAAGCCATTCGCAAAATGCAGTTCGTGAAAGTGGAGCTGTACAGCCAGGTCCGTACACTGGCGCAAGAAGCCGGCGGGAGCCAGAACGAGCAGTCCAAGAGCTTGGAAAAAGACACCGAAGCGCGGCTCAACTCGAGACGCAGAACATGCTCAAACAGCCAGTGCCGGTGAAATGGTGTTTCCGTTCGATGGTGTGATGTGGCCCGATGAGCTGTTTCACTTAACATCCGTGGCGCAATCCAAGTGCCAGGCCAAAGCAGATCCCGCGGTCCGGAGGTAGTCGTACTCATGTTTGTTCGAGCTATTAGTAGTTTTTCGCTCGTGACTCTTGCTCTGTTGGCCGGGTGTGGACGCAATACCGACTTCCTTTTCACCAAGAAAGGGAGTTGAGTCTGAGCCACAAGTACCCGCACCCGTTGAAGGAGATGCAGGGGAATAACAAAGTGGACATTCTCTTCGTGGTGGACAACTCGCCTTCGATGGGAACCCACCAAAGCAAACTTGAAAAAGAACGCCGATTTGTTCATCGACAAGTTTGTTCACGGAAGCCGATTGGATTGGCGTATTGCTTTGGCGTCCACCGACGTCAAAGACCAGCCCTACATCGGGATGACGCCCTCGACTTTGTTGGACAGGCGCGCGCCTAAACCCGTGGATCTGTTTCGGGATGCGGTAGGAAAACATGGGCTTGAGTGGTGACTCCACGGAGCGAAGTTCGCGGGCGCCATTAAGGCACTGGCGGATCATCCCGATTTCATGCGGCCGGGCGCAACCCTTGCCACCATTCTGATGACAGACGCCACGGAGCAAAGCCAGATGAGAGGCGATGCCTATGTGCAAAAGCTGCAGCAATTGAAGCCCGCTCGCGGCAACGTGATTGTGTACGGAGTGCTTGCGAACAAGGACTTTGGCTGCGACACGCGGGGTGAAGAAGACTACGACTACGCTACAAGCCCGTACTACGAGCTATCGAAGCCACCAAGGGCAAGGTTTACAAGCTGTGTGAGGACTTCGGTGCGTCTTTGGCGGATCTTGGCGATGACCTCGTCACTCGGGTGGACCGGCCATTCATCCAATTGCAAAGCCGGCCGTACCTAAAGACTGTGCAGGTACTGCACAACGACGTACCTCTCAAAGGCGGGCCGAAAGAACAAGGCGGCTTGTGGTTCTATGATTTCGATCTGAACCGGGTCGTGTTCTACTCGCTGGAGTTTGCTCCCGGCGACAATGAGTCAGTGACGATCGTCTACGATTCTCACGTCCACAACGTTCCGCTTAACAAACAGCGTTGAAAAGCCGCACTTCATTTTCGAAGTGTTGGTAGCGGTCGATAACAGATTCCTAGCCATGGCGCGGCTTAGGGTAGTTTCTATCCACGATTATAATAAGATACCGACTTATGGGGTTAAAGCCTTAGAAGTCGTAAGGCATCTTTTTGTGAATCGGGGGTGGTGCAATGGACTTCGAGCGCGTTTTTTTGGGTGTTCTTCGCGGCCGTTCTAGTGCCGCGTGTGGCCGCGATACTCAATTTATTCACCATCAAGTAGAACAGCAGCCAGAGTATTTCTCGGGCATTCACAAGCTCAAAGAGCTTCAAGGTGAAAGCAAAGTCGATATTCTTTTTGTTGTGGATAACAGCGGCAGCATGGGCACATACCAGCAGGCCCTGATCAAGAACGCCGATGCGTTTATCAATGATTTTGTAAAGCACGGTGGTCTGGATTGGAAAATGGGTCTGTTGTCGACAGATGTCATGAACAACCCATTCATCGGATTTGCTCCGGGGAACGAGCTGACGGTCCGCACGCCGGACAATATAAAGCTCTTCAAAGACGCCGTGGGTCGTTTGGGCACCGGTGGAGATGCGATTGAGAAAAGTTTTGCTCCCGTCATGAAGTGGATTCCCAAGTACTCCAACTTCTTGCGCCCAAACGCCATGCTTGCATTGATTTTTGTAACCGACGCGGAAGAGCAGAGCAGCATCAAGGCCCAAGACTTTATCGATTTCTAACCGTCTCGAAAACAACCATTAAGAAAGTGGTCAGTTACGGGGTATTGCTTCCCAGGATTTGGGTTGCACCGTAGGGGATAGCACTTGGAATTATGCCGGCAGTCCTTACGAGCCGGTCATCAACGCTACCAATGGCAAGACATACGCTTTGTGTAAGGACTTCGGAAAGAACCTGGCCGATTTGGGCAAGGACTTGTACACGCGCGTGGCGCGTCCCAGTATTCGCCTGAAGTGGCGGCCACAGCTGAATACCCTGAAAGTGAACTATTTGGCAAACCGCTAACTGGCGGCCCCGCGGCTTCGGGTGGGCTGTGGATTTATGATTTCGATATGAACAGCATCTTGTTCCACAATCTGGACTTTGCTCCGGGCGAAAACGAGGAAGTGGAAATAGTTTACGAAGTCGCCAAGTAGGCGCATTCGCACTCCCCGTGAATACATGTGGATTGGTGAGTTGAAAGGGCTCTGCCGTACGGGCAGGGCCCTTTCGTTTTTAATGTCTAGCAAACAGACGGGAAATGGCGTGGCAGTTAGGCCACTTAACGGCTTTGCAACTTTTGTCCCATCAATAGATAGACACCTGTATTTGCTGTGCGCACCTGTACAGAGTTGACGGTCCGAGCGGCGGACCTGCTGTGTTTTCGGTGTTTTAGCACTTGATGTCGGTTGCCCCGGATCTTGGCCGGCTGATTGCTCTACTAATAAAGCAAGCAGTCAGTTGGGGGAGGGGACAATGGATCGGGCATTACCACTTAGAATTCCTATTGAGAATTTCATCGTGACGACGGACGAGCGATTTCCAAACAAATACCGTTTGATTTACTTCGATCCTCGTGGCCAGAGACATGAGGTACTGGTGCGTAAGCAATCCCATCGATGCGGCCATCCAGAAGTTGGACGGTAAGCCTAAAGCGATCTCCCGCAGTTCCGGAGGGCTCGCGGCAGCGCAACCGTATCAGATCGTGATTCACCACCATGTGGCGGACCCTGTGAAGATGCCGCCAGAAATTCGAGTCAAGGTGCGGTTTAAGGAGTTCGCCCCGAAACGAAAGCGGAACGTGGCGCAAGGTTCGGTGGTCACGATGACCAAGAATATTCTGCCGAGGAGATTCTCGACGAATTACCTACGACCTGAATTCATCGCAGAAGTTTCTGATGGATTTCGGACAAGGCTGCGTACCTGTGACGGTGTTCGGATTTGTCTCGGATCAGTCGGGTGAGAACTATGCTCTGTTCGTGGAATCCGAAGCCATCGAGCAATCCATCCGCGAACCCAATGGCCGCGTGGTAAACGCACCTCGTTACCGTGCGCCCAAGGATCTGCTGCGGATTGTGCGGCGATGGGGAATCGGCGGCCGAGGTTTTTGAGAGAGCACGAGCAAACGCGGAGCGCCTGCGATCGATGGGATTGCCCGTGATTCCCGACTCTCTGCCAAGTGGGCCAACCTATAGCGATGCCCACGGGATTAAGTTATGCCGCGCTGTGATTTGTTGCGACGCTCGGTTCATCGCTGGAACCGCCAGGAAGAAGATCGCACATTTGCGGAAATCGAGGTTCCCGACGAAGGCTGCGTGACATCGGACTTCGTCATGTACATGGAACCGATTGAGTTTCTGACCGCTCCTGAACCGGCTGGAAGTTGTACGTAAGTAGCACGTTGCGTAAATGCTATCGGGCATCGGCATCCAGCCAGAACATGACTGCCTCCGGGGAGAGCCCAAAAGGGCTCTCCCTTTTTTTCTTTCATCCGAAAAGTGTTTTAGGGGAAATCCGTTTGCATATCCTAGGGATACAATCTTTTGCTGTTGTGCGTTACCTGGAGTCGCTGGGTACGCGCGGTCTGCAGCTTCTAGAGTCGGTGGGTGGCCAAGCACTCGTCGTCGCGCGCACGGCCCGCGAAGCGTTCAATCTAACAGCTCCGCAACGGACGTACTTGCGCCGAGTGACGGCAGTGCAAGTGTACTTCACCGGATGCGAAGCCCTCGGCTTGGTTCTGTGGCTAGGATTTTCCGCGGGCGCCATCATCATTTTCTACACGTCTCCGAGGCCTCTACTTTTCAGAGCTCGCAAGTCAGCGTGCGGCTGTTGTACCTGGTTGCGGTTAAAGAGATTGGCCCGCTTCTGTGCGCACTGGTCGTCATTGCGCGTTCGGGAACTGCAGTCGCTTCCGAAATCGGATCCATGCGCGTGGGAGGAGAACTGGAGTCCTTACGCGCCATGGGTATCAGGTCACCTTACATTCGTGGTGTTGCCGCGAGTGCTAGCGGGAAGGGTAAGTGAAGTAGGTCTGGTAACGTTCTTTGGTGTTGTGGCACTAGCAGGTGGTTTCTTGGTCACATTGCTATATCAGCCCATGACCGTCTCCTATTTCATTTCCGGATTATCGGCGGAACTTGGGTCATCCGACTTCCTGCTTTTGTTCCTCAAAGCGTTTGGTACGGGTGTGATTATTTTCTCTTCGGCCTGTTACTTCGGTTTGAGGTTGAGAAAAGTTCCCACGAAATCCCGCAGGCTGCGACTAGAGCCGTAGTGTCGGCAATTGGCGGTGGCTGCTGTGGTGCGTAGCACTCTCCATCATTCATTTAAATTTTAATCGCTAAAGGGGCGGCCGCCCTATGAAACTGTTTACCAAGTTCTACCGCGCCGGTGTGAGCAAGCGAGTGCCACGCTTGCCGCGCACGCTGCCACCTTTGCCTATGAGCCCAAGCAGCCAGTAGTTCGAGAATTGACGATGAAAGTTCCTCAGTCCGGCGTGTACAGGATATCCGGCGCCGTGGGTTCGGGTGTATCGACGTACTAAAGCTTCTTTCGGGAATCCTTGCGCCCCAACAGGGCGAGGTTACGTGGGGAGCCTTGCGAGTGGATTCGGAGCAAATGTCCCGTGATGCCCACTGGCGGCTTTCGGTGGCGTACGTGCCGCGAAGTGGCGGCCTTCTTGCAAACCAGGATCTGATTTCAAACTCAGTGCTGCCACTGGTTTACCACGGTTGGCTCGATGCCCGCGCCGCACGAGAACAATTGGAGGCCTACTTACAGGGGTCAGGAATGGAAGAAGAGTTCAAGCGCCTTCCAGCATGGACTTCGCTTCGGGCCCGAAAAGCCGCGCTACTGCTGCGTGCGTTGTTGCCGCAGCCTCAGTTGTTAATCGTCGACGAACCGATGGAGGGCTTGAATGCCGATTCGTCCGATTGGCTGCTCAAACTGGTGCAGGAGCACCGTGCTCAAGCGGGTTTGCGGCTTGTGCTCATGGGTTCGCAGGATGCCAGCTGGGACAAAGTGTTAGGCGCTACGGAGATAAAATTGGATAGAGGTCGCGTGGTGGAGACGGCATGATGGTGAATTCGACTCGGGAAAGAAAAGCAGCTCTGTTCGTAGGAGCCGCGCTGCTTATCAGCTTATCGTCGATAGTGGTGTGGTCGGCGACGCGCGGGTGGTGGAGATCCAAAGTGCGTTACCGCGCCGTGCTGACTACCGCCGAAGGTGTTCGCGAGGGGACACCCGTACAAATGAGTGGTGTGCGGATTGGGACGATCAGCCGTTTGCAGTTTGCCGGCGATGCGAGCGTGGAAGCCGAACTTTCTATTTACGAAGACTACAAAACGCTCATCCGCTCAGACAGCCACGTGCACCTGCTTCGTCCCTTCGTGGTGGGTGATAAAGTAGCGGTGGTCACTCCGGGCACTCAAGCAGGATCCGTGCTGGAACCTGGATCGACTTTGGTTTCGGATGAAGTCATTGGTCTGACCGAGCTTTTGAACGGTAGTAAGTTGCTGCCGTATATGCAGACGTTGGAAAACGTTGCAAACGAAGTGCGGCGATTGGCCGATCAAATGGTTGATAAAAAAGGCACCGACAGCTTGATTCGCATTCTTCAAGCCATGCCCCCCCTCGTGGAAAGACTTGCAGCGATGGCAAAGACATTTGATAAAAACGCACCTGCTCTCAGTAGCGATTTTGGAAGGCTCGTCGGCAACTTGGCTGAAATGACCGATCATGTGAAGAAAGTCATGCCGGTGATTGCTGATGTGGCTCCTGAGTTTCCCAAATCCTCCCGCCGAGTGGTGGAAGCGCTGGACGAAGCTGTGGTCGTGCTGAAAGCCATGCAAAAAACTTTCCTGTTGCGAAGCTCCGTGCGTGAAGTGCGCGAGGAAGAGGCAAAAAAAGGCAGCCGGACTCCTGCCAGTGAATTGAACACGGGAAGCGCGATTGAGTCGTCAAAAGACTAAGGCAAGTAGAGCGGTTTCTGTGCCGCGAACAGCCCCTGTACTAAAGTCTGCGGCAAAGCTTGTGGGATAAAAGCAGTGGCTCCCACTTGGCCCCTAAACGCAAAGGAACCTAAATCCGCTGAGATTCCGATAAGTACCTTAAGCCCATTGGGGTCGAGAATAGTGGCAGGAGCCCCATTGGTCTCTTCTGCTTTTATGCCGTCGACGTAGAGCGTGAGCCGCGACGTTCCCGCTCCTTTGGATTCGTAAACCGCCACCACATGTCGCCAACGATTCTGAAAGCCCCAACTGGAGTAGTTAGCCGCGACCCGCGCGGAGTTGCTTGCCGTGGAGGTGCCGTCTTTGGAAATCTCAAATTGCAGCGCGGTGGCCGTTAGATAGAAATAATACGCGCGATTATTGCTTTGTGGATCGTAGCGTCCCAACAAGATCTGTGAGCCTGGCTGAGCACTCTTTACCCACATGGAGATCGTAAAGGAAGCAAGTGAACCTCAGCTCATCGGGGTACCCAAATCGATGTAGGATTGACCATCGAGTTCCACGGAGCGGCTGTGCCATCCGCCTTGGGTTCCATTTGAAAGAAGAAACTCTGTCCATTCAAGTCGCTGACGGTGTTACCGCCGCCATCATTAAATGGAATCAGAACGCTCGATTGGTACAAAGTGACGGGGGTCACACTGGGCATTGCAAGCAGAGTCCCGCCGTGTCGCGCACCCAAGTGTAGACGAGCTTTGTGCCGTTGCCGGAAGAAAGCAAAAATTCACTCGGTGGGGTGAGGCTCCACCCACCCTCTGGGCCTTGTCCGCCATTGCACTCCAGGATCGGCGGGTGGTTTGCGATTCCGAAACGCACCAGCTGGAGATATCGTTAGTACTCGGCCAAGTCGTAGTGAGGGCTCTGCCGAAAAGCAATGGCACCGGTAAGAAATCCGTCGGAAACCTTGGGTGTGGGGCTGGTGGGGACGGCGGGCGTGTCAGGATCCGAGTAGGGCGATTCGATAAATGACTCCGCGCAACCTGCCAGCGGGAAAGCAAAAGCAAGGATCGCTAAACCTATTTGGTACCGCACCGACCTTGGCATCGCGCCCAACCCCCTCATGAGTCTAGCGAAATATATGGAAGAGAATCTCGGCAAATTTTTGAAAAAAATGACATATTTCACTTTATTACATTCGTTTTGCATCAATCTGTGTCACTTTTGATTACCAGCCTGTCCGTCCAAGCAAAGGAAATTTGGACCAATCATTTTTCGGTGACGAATGCGCCGGATTGGGTGACCGAGACAATGGTCAATTACGCCAGCTCCCGCGTCCAAAATTACCTGGAGTGGATGTCCGGCGAATACCGATTCGGTTTCATTCCGATGCTTCGACTTTCCGGTCCACTGGCAAAGTGGGACCCAGAGTAAAAGCGTACTTCTAAAAAGTGACAGTACAGATTCATATCGGCCCTGAAGTTACCAAACAGAATTTCGAAGCCATTCTGGCTCATGAAGTAGTGCACGTTGTTTTTAGCCAGAAGTACGGGGCTGCCATTCCCATGTGGCTGGAGGAGGGCCTTGCCAACTATGTAGGCAGCCGGGAACCCGCGGATAGAAAATGGCTGTTGCAGCAAACCTTTCCCAACGTGACGCAGCTTAAGCACCCCGCGACGGACCCCACGGGCAGTAAACTGCATTACCAACTCTCGACCGCAGTCATAGAAATGCTCGCCGAGAAGTGCGATTTAAAAGATCTGCTGCATTTGTCCGTGGGTAGAAAAATGGAGACTTATTTAAAGACTCTTTGCGAGATCCAGGACGTTGACGCTGTCTTCCGCGAATGGCTCAAGACGCCATCCCGAAAAACCAAACGCAAGTGGTTCTAAAGGTGCCAGTCTACTAGTGATACCAAAAGGTAGCGGGCTTCGGACGTGGAGCCAGGCCCGATACCTTTTGTTACCAAAAGTAGACTGGCACTTTTTAATTTTTGGCGACGGTGCCGGGGCCGGCGAGTGTGGCTAAGTCGGCCAGGACGTTGACGGCTTCTTCGAGAATAGCGCCGGGTTCTTCTTCCTCTTTATCGGCGAGCTCTGGATCGGAACTTTCGCCGCCCGTTTTTCCGGGCTGTCAGCATTCTTCAAGCGTGTCTTTTTGCCTTTGTCTTTTTTCTTTTTGTTCTCTGCGGATTTTTTCCAAGTGTCGGCAAGTTTAATCACGCCCGCGTTCTTTTTGTTTTCTTCAATGTTCTTCTTGATCTCGGTGAACTTCTCGCTTTTGGCGACCCGCGCCGCGGATTTTCTCACTGAGTGTCTTTACCCAGCTTTCATTGATGGGTTTCCACATCTTGCCGGGCTCAGTGCCGTTAGCAGTGGAGGAGACGAAAGCCGGAATGGATTGCGCTGGAAGAGCATAGTCCTGGAAGCTCTCGCCTATATCCTCGGCGCTGAGAACGCTTGGGAAAGTCACATCAGACGGCACACCACCCAACTGAGTCGACTGGCCGCCCGGAACAAAGAACAACCCGGTGGTTACTTTCATGCCGCCGATATCCATGGGAAGATTCACAACGGCCTGCACGGAGCCTTTTCCAAACGTGTGGTCCGCACCGACAATCACCGCACGCTTGTAGTCTTTAAGCGCGCCCGCCAAAATTTCTGATGCCGAGGCGCTCAACCGGCTAACGACGACAACCAACGGGCCGTCGTATTCCAATTTCTTGTCATCGTCTCTTAAAACATCAATTTGGCTGTTGGTGCTCTTGGTTGCGACCACGGCGCCTTCGTTAATGAACAAGCCAGAGATGTTTACCGCCTCGGACAGCAGCCCACCACCGTTGCTGGAAAGATCCAGAACAATGCCTTGAACGTTGTTCTTTTTGGCCTGGGTCAGCAATTTACGGATGTCCTCGGAGGACGAGCGAGTTCCTTTTTTGCCGCCGCCGTAGAACGAAGGCAGATCAATGACGCCGAGTTTTACCTTTTTACCTTCGATTTCGCGCGTCTGGTACGTCAGCTTAGCTGCTTGTTCCTCAATGTTGATTTTGTCGCGGATTAGCTCAACCTCGAAGGTTTCGGACTTTTCACCTTGTCGCAGGATGGTCAAACGCACCAGCGTGCCCTTTTTGCCGCGGATGAGTTTCACGACATCTCGTAAGTCCATGTCTATGACGGACACGGGCTTGTCTTTCTTTCCCTGCGCAACGGCGAGGATTTTATCCTTGGGCTTGAGCAGCTTGCTGCGCTTGGCGGCGCCCCCTTCGATCAGGTTTTCGATAACAGTGAATCCGTCTTGCGAACGAAGGCTTGCTCCAATCCCTTCAAGCGACAGCTCCATGGAGATTTGAAAGTCTTCCAGACTGTCCGCCGAAAGAAAGGAAGAGTGCGGATCCAGCGCCGAACAGAAGGCTTCAATGAATAGTTCTAACTCGTCTTTCAGTTTTCGATCTGTGTTCCGCTTGGTGATGAGCTCGTAACGGTGGGAGAGGTTCTTGCGAGCTTCCGCAAGTTTCATGTCGCCCAAAAGGTAGCTCGACATTTGAAAGTGAACCACTTTTCGCAAGACATCTTTTTTCTCCTCGGGAGTTTTTGGATAATCGCGCTTTTTCGGATCGACCACCCAAACCGTTTCCTTATCCAACTGGTACTTGGGTCCCAAGAATTCCTTTACAAAAGCTTCGTTCTCTTTGGAACGATCGACGATCAGCTTGTTGATAGCGGTCAACTTCTCGCAGTTGCCCTGGCGCATCGTCTGAAAGACCGAAGTCAGATCCTCTTTTATTTTGGGAACGTCCGACGCCATCAACGTTGTCTTGGATGGGTCCAGCTTCTCCACAAACTGCTCCACAGTGCGCTCTTTCAGCTTGGAATCGAGCACGTGGTATTGGTAGTGATTGCGCAGATACAAACTCATGATCTGCGGTACCAGTTCGCACTTCAGATCCGCGCGTGCGGGTAGACTCTGCAGAGCAACGAACACGATAAGAGTTTTTGCCAGTGCCGCGAGATTGGCGGCGGTGAATGTTTGCGAACGCTTCGGCTGCATGCAGCTCCTTTATGTGCGAAGTGGGGAGAGCAAAACGAATTCTAGATTCTTTTCTACTTTGTTATCGGCGGAATGAAACAAATTCCTTAATTTCACACGTTTAAGCACTTTTGGGGCATTGCGCAAGTTGGGAAAAACGAGCCGGCCGGCAACGTCGCTGCGCTGCCGGCCGGCCCCCGGGGGGGTAGAGCACCTTTGCAATCAGGGATAAGCGGGAGGCTCCACGGAAACTCGTCCGTACTCTCCCACTCGAGCAAGCTTGTGGGCGGTGTCACACGCCATGCCGCCGTATGTCATTTTCTTGGAGCCGTTGCAGGACTGTGTTGGGCAGTAGCTGTACTTCAGGGCGTCTTGCACGGGAACGAACTGCCCTGTTTGGGCGTTGCGCACCAGCTTCATTGCCTGCACCCAACCCACATGTTCCGCTTTTGCTCCATGTTCCAGAAAGTTCTTATCCCCAGCCGACCAAGCGCAGATCATCGATCGTGCGGCGAGTTGTTTAGGGGACAATGAGGTTTCACTTACAGGGGGCCCGTACCCAAAATAAGCAAAGCCTTCATCTACTCCGCGTGGGCCAGGGTAGGTACTAATCTCAAAGACACTCGTTCGAGGAGACTGCAGGCTGGCAGACCAACTGGCTTTAATGTCACCCATGCCCGTTTTCGTTGTTCAATTCCGACAGCATGTAAAAGACATTCTGTAGGTTACCTTTAGTTAGGCGCAGCGTGCCGTTTGTATCAAATGCTTGCACTGGAGGTGCGGTGCTCGCGTCCAGCAAGTACGAGCTTCGAAGTTCGTAGCGCGTCTGGTCGTTCCGCACTTGGTAGGTCACGCTGAAAAGATACCAAGCCGCTCCCCTTGGGATGGTTCCCCACACTCGTCCCCGCTGCCCTTCTTCATTCTTCTCGTGAGATAGCGATACCTCGACGGGAGAAAGCATGGCCGACTCCCGCAGCAGCGATGAAAAATTCCAGAGATATTTTGCCGTCGCTTTATCGGCCGCGAGCTTGGTGACTTGCACGCGTGTGCCCGCCAGCCCTGTCGCTGTCTGGCAAAGAGGTGCCTACAGTTTCGCCAGGCAGAGCGGGAAGAATGTGTCCCTGGTCGTGTAGTTCAGCCGCGGCCGTATAGGTTAGGGCGAGGGCCTGATTGACCAGCCCCCCAAGTTCCAGAACTTTGTTGTTCATGGTTGCCGCTGGGCAAGCGATCGGAACTCCGTCGATAATTTCCAGATCCGATACGAAACCTGTTTCCCCGCCACGAGTGGAGCTATCCAATCCGCCGTCGGGGTGGTTAGTGAAAGGCCGTCCCTGGCCAAAGCACGTAAGTGGCGTCGGTTTTACTTCCAGGTGCATTTGCCGCAGTGCTTTTTTTACATTTGCCTTGGCCATGCCCCGAATGATTTCCGTGGCTTGCGGTAACGCCGAGAGTTGGGTCTCCAAGGTTTCGGGCCCTTGTTTCCAGGCGTTTCTGGATTGTTCGCCCGGCGCATTCCACGCTGCGTGCTGGACCCACTTTGATTCCGTGCTGCTGGCGCTTTTTTCGTCGCGCCACTGAGCAGCCGTTGGTGAGCTGATGGCAATAGATGGAAGCGCATTTACAAAAAGGTTGGGACCGTGATTGCTCGTGCAGCTTGCGACGAACAGCACTCCAACCAACGCAAGGACTGTCAGCGAGTATCGACGAGAACTCAAATTTTCCCCCGTGTTCGCTGATTATAGAAAAACGATTTTCAAAAAGAAACTTGGTTTATCGACGAAAAATGCCGCAAGGTTACAGACGAAAGCGTCATGCGTAGGGCAAGGCCTAGCGTTGCGCAATACTCTGGCCGCGGAGCAGCCAAGAGCATAGCCTGGGCTTTTCACCCAAAAGGTCCTGCAGGATCTCTTTGGGGGAATGTTGAGCGTTTTTTTCCAGAAGTGCTTTGCGAACGTGGGCACCATAATCCGCATTGAGCGTGCCGTCGGGCAACAACGTTTCGGACACCATTTTCTCGGCAATGGCTTGGGCCCAAAGGTAAGTCCAATACAACGTGTCGTAGCCTCCCGCAACATAGCTGAACGAACTTAGAATCGACTGGGTTGGGGCCAAGCCAAACATGTGCTCGTGCATCCAACTGGTCTCCAACGTGGACAGTTTTCCAACAGTGGCGTTGTGCATTCTTAAGTCGAGTGCCGAGTACACAGCGTGCTTTCTCATGTTGAGAAGTCTGTAGAAGCGTCGCTGTTCGCTCCACTGGCGTAAAGACTCTTCTCCCAGTGATTCACCGGTTTGCCAGTGCCGGCTTAAACTACTCAGGATGGCCGGCTGCTCCGATAGCAATTCCAAAAAGGTGGATGGAACTTCTCTAAGTTCGCTCAATTCCGAAGAGGTGGCAGTAGAGGTGTAAGCAGACTCCGTCAACAAGGTGTGGAAGACGTGCCCCAGTTCATGAGCCAGAGTCGCTACGTCGGAGATTTTTAGCAGTGCTGGTGTGGTTGGCCGTGGCGGTTCAAAGTTAGCAATGAGAGTTACAAAAGGCCGCTGCGCAAATCTCCGTGAAGGCTGTGCGCGCGGCATGCTCATGTCCAAGCACCAGAACCACTCGTCTTTGCCCTCTCTTGGAAATGGATCGATCGCAAAAGCTCCCAGCACTGACTTATCCGCTGCGTTGAGTACGCCGAAGACCTGCACGTGTTCGTGCCAAATGGGAGCCTCATCCAAGGCAACGACTTCGACGCCGTAAAGTTTTTCAATAAGGCTGAGTAGCTGGGGCAGAACATGGTCGTAAGGAAAATAGTTCTCTGGATTCTCCGGAAGAACTCTTCGGACACGTTGCGCAGCTTCGTAAAGAGCGTCGGCGTCGCTGAAAGAGGATTTGCCGCGGGTGTGGCCCAGCTCGATGTCCCTTTGTTGTCTGGTTTGTTTCAGTAGATTCATCAGTTCTCGAGACACGACACCCGGGCTTATCGATAAACCTTCTAATTGGTACTCAGCCCAGGATTTCTTGCCCAGTAACTTTGTGATCTCTCGCCGAAGAGCCAGGATCTCACGCAGTACCTGCAAGTTTTCGGGCATGCCAAGCCGACGAGTGGCCGCCAGAAGTTCGTCGCGAGTACTTTTGTGCTTGGCTTCAGTGAACACAATCAACGATTCGGTGTAAGACGTTGGCGAGATCAGAAACCTGTTCTTGTCTCGAGTGAGTTTGGAGAGAGATTGTTCGGAAACGCCTTCTAACTGTTTGTGAGTGAATGCGAGTTTGGAGCTGGCCTGTGGAGAACTCTCAGAAACTGTTCTTCCTTTTCGTACAAGCGCTCCCACAGCCCGGCTAATTTTGATTGCTGAACCAGCTCAGAAATATTTCCGACGATTTCAAAGTCATCCTGCAGCCTCTTAGCAAGTAACTTCTGCTCAGGGCGTAGACCGTCAATTTGGGACATGGACTGAATGCGGGTACGCAACTCGGAATCTCTCACCCATTTTAGCGATGCTTTGTGAATACGTTGCATGGCTTCGGAAGCAGAGTCATAGAGAGGACCGTTTCTATGCAAACCTTGCACGATTTGAAGGGTTGCGTTGATTTCGCCAACTTGTTCGTGGATCGCATCGAGCGCCGCCACCGTTGTCTGAAAGCTTAGTTGATGAATAGGGCGGCTCTTGATGCGGTCAATGGCCGCTTCCATCTGCCGCAATGTTTGTAGAGAAAGCGACTGGATCTCTTCTGCGGAAGTGGGAAGCAGTGGAAAGGTGACGAGAGTTCTTGCCTCCGCGGCCTGCTGCTCGAAAGCCTTCCATGCCATTCTGTCGATAGCAAAGCTGGACGAAGGGAATGCCAGACACCCCGATGAAAACACTAAGAGTAGACCGCGCAGGCGGCCGATAAGTCCCCCCAACATTTTTCCCCCCAAAAAAAATTACACCGGAGTCTCCACCCTCAGGCTGCGGCCTTCGGGCAACTCAGCGCTCCGCTCCGTACGTCGTTGAATCCAGCGGCTTTGCACATCCGCATCGTCCCACCAACCTTCAAACTGCTTAAGACTTGGAACTTGGCTCTCCAAATGAGCCAAGTTTTCTGGCCTCAGCGAAACTAGATTCGTGGGGGTCTCCAGTATCTCCACGGCGAGCTCAAACTGATCTTCAAGCTTCTGAAGCCGTAGGTTCTGTTCGAATCTGCTTAACGTTTTACCGACCCCCATTGCGTAGGCTTTGCGCAAGAAACACGCGGCTACGAGCTCTGTCGTCGGATCTCCCGGGAACGGCAAAGAGCGGAACTGCGGTATATGTTCCCAAAGCGATTTGAGGATCGGATCTTCGGCGTGGTGCAAGAAGCTGTGATCCGCAACTTCCTGCAGAAAAGTTTTCCAGTTCTTTTTCAAACTTCCAAACTCCTGCACCATCTCGCTGGAATTCAGAGGTGCCCGGCTGCGCACCACCAGCGCCGCTCGCCAAGTGTGCCCGTGCGGAGTCATGCAAGGAATAGAAGCGGATTTTGTAAAGCGATGCGCCGCCTCGAACCGGTATTCAAAACGCAGGTCAAACACCCTTATGTTTCTAGGCTGGGGGGCCCTCAAGTGCAAGCGACCGAGCGGAAACTAAACACAAAAAAAAAACAGGCACCCGGGGGTGCCTGTTTCTAAACCAGACTGCCAGCCAATTACATTCCGGCTTCGTCGGTCGCGCCTTCGGTAGGGGTGTTGCCCATGTCCGGAGCCGTTTCCGTCGTAGTCGTCGTGGTGGTCGTGGTTGCTTTTTTGGCGTTCTTCTTGGCTTCTTTTTTGGCAGCTTTGGCCGCTTTTTTATTGGCAGCCATTTTCTTGCCCTTAGCTTTCGTGGTCGTCGTTTCCGTCGCCGCTGCGTCGGTGGCACCTTCGTGGTGATCCGCGAACACGGGAGCCGTCAAACCGAGAGCAAACATAGCTGCTACGAGGATGGATGTTTTCACAAGTCTCTCCTTATATAAGTGGTGTCGTAAACAACGCCTCATGATAGCAGCACTTTCGCCTGGGGCAATGCGGATCTTGCTGAAAACATGGGCCTTTTTGCCGCTTTGCACTACAGCCTGAATTCAATTTGTGTACGGTTTGCATTCGAAATGGCTGTCCAGAAACGAGACAGGCTAACTAGGCGGAAAGTCAGCAGAACAAATTGTACTTGGGCGATTGTGTGAAAAGTTTGCTCACCTGACGGGTTTTTCTACGCTCGTCTACTCTGGCCCCACTCTTGCTCTTCTAAGGTTCCAAGGATGTCACGTATGAAGATGCTTTTATACTTTGCTCTTACTCTGGTTTCTTTGCTCGCCACTGCTTGCGCGGACTCTATTCCTGACATGAATGTGTCCCCCGGCAGTATTGATGGTGACATTCAGAATATTGAGATTGAAACGACTGCGACGCCCGATGCGTCCAACACTGTGGGTGCAGGAATGGACGGCACTAGCCCGTCAGGGAGCCCCCAAAACCCCTCTTACCCTGAGGGCAACAGCGCGAACAACCAAGATTCGCCGGCCAATCCTGCACCTAACAGTCCTGCACCAGGCAGTCCTGTTCCAAACGCTCCCGCGCCCCGCTGTGTTCCTCAAATGCAGATGAAAGAGGCGTTGATTTCCGTGTTCTGGTCTCGTCGCAACGGCGAAGCTGCTGCGGTCGAAGTAATGACGGTGAAAGTCACGGCGGCCGATGCGGCCGAGAAGTTGGCCGGTATGCAGATGAAGCTTCAGACGTACAAAGAGCTTCTGCGTACGGGCTGGGGAAACATGCAGTTAAATGTAGCGCTCTGTCAGGACGCAAACAAAGACGGCCGATGTGGCAAAGACGAACAGAGAGTGGAACTGTTTAGCGTGCGCGCCCCCACTTTTATCGGCTCGCGTTACCCGATGCAGCTGGGCAAATCGAGCCTTCAGGGTGGCGACTCCAGTTCGGACGCCATGGAAGATTCTTCTTCCGAGGAAGACGATTCGTGCGAAGCCAAGCCTTTGAAATTCACGTTATCGGCATCCGCTCAGACGGAGCGCAACTGCCACATCAAGATCAATAGAAAGTACAACACTCCGGTGGTCTTAAAGCTAAGCTTCTAAAGCGTTATTCCCATAAACATTAAGCTAAACACTCCTCCGGCTTTGCGCCGGGGGAGACGTGTTTTTGGACCATTCGAATGAGGTCCTCGAAATGAAACGGCTTGGCCAGGCAATCGTTGGCGCCGCACTGGGTGACGCGATCTTTTTCCGTGCTGGTCAGTCGGGCAGTCAGGGCCACGATCGGCACTGAGCATCGGTTTGCCCGCAGCTCTTGAATGGCCCGATAACCGTCTAGTTTGGGCATTTGTAGATCCATGAAAATGAAATCGTATTTTTTGGGAGAGCGCTCGCTCCAGCGCCTCTTGGCCGTCGCAGGCAAAATCCGTGTTGGCGGAAGCTAGCGACAGCGACAACCGAATGAGTTCCCGCAACTCTGGACTGTCCTCAGCAACAAGAATGGAAACGCCGGCTAGTTGCCCCTTGAGCAGCAGCGCCGGACCGGCTTGAGTGGAAGACAGCCGGGTGGCACCCGCTGTGTTCTCCAGCCCGAGTCCCGTCGACAATGTTATCAAAAAACTCGATCCCCGACCTGGCTCTGACGAAACAATCGTCACGTCTCCGCCAAGTCGTCGCGCCAGTTTGCGCGCCAGCGCTAAACCCAGCCCGTGCCGCCAAAGTTGCGCGTAGTGGACGAATCACCTTGAACGAATGGGTCGAATACGCGGCTTAGCTGCTCGGAGGACATCCCCACACCCGTGTCGGTAATGAGAATGTGCACCATTCTCGGCACGGACGCTCCCGTCCGCGGGGTGGATACGTCCACCCAGATAGAACCATGAGCAGTGAACTTAATCGCATTGCCAAGAATGTTGCTTACGATCTGACGGAAGCGGGTGGGGTCGGCGATAACGTGATCCACCGTGTTCTGCGCAACACGCATTTGGATGCTGGTACCGCGTGCGCGAGCCGAATTCTCCAACGACTCGACAATGCGTCTGACCTCACTCGATAAGGAGAATTCGCACAGGTCGAGTTCTATTTTCCCGGCTTCGATCTTGGACAGGTCCAATACGTCGTCAACAAGGCTCTTTAGATGTTGAGCGTTTGTCTGAATGCGACGGATAAATTTTGCATTCTCGGTATCGGCTACGCGTCCGCCAGTTCCCAGAATTTCCGCATAGCCGAGAATCGCAGTCAGAGGTGTGCGAATCTCATGGCTAATCGTGGCCAGAAAGTCCGACTTGGCCGCATTGGCCCGATCTGCTGTCTCTTTGGCGTGTCGCAACTGCTGCCGAGTCAGCCTCTCGTCGGTGATATCCGAACAGCATCCGATAAAGCCTTCGATATTGTCTCTATTCATAAGGCGGGGCACGCCCTGTTCACGCACCCAGCGATACACCCCATCATGCCGAAGCAGTCGGTACTCTAAGTGAAACGGCTGCCTTGTCGCCTCGGCTTGCTCGTACATGTTCAGACACCGCTTTTGGTCGTCTGGGTGCACAATAGACAACCACCGGCGGTCCATGAGTTGCTCGGCGGTCAGTCCGGTGAATTCCATCCAACACCGATTGAACTCGGTTCGGTCGGCTGGAGCGCGAGAGAGCCAAATCAATATGGGAGCATTGTCCGCCATTTTACGAAAGCGGCTCTCGCTCTCCATGAGTTTGTCTTCGAATCGGTTACGGCTGATTGCAAAAGCCGCGGAGAACAGTGTGAATAGCGTAGAGAACGTCAAAAATATATCGAGCAGAACGAGGGAGCGCTGCGGGAAATCGTGCAAATAGTATGGCCCCCCTCCGCTGAACGTTGCTGGCACCGCGATCGCCGCGAGAATTAAATTGCCCACACCCGCTCGCACCGGATCGAATCGAACCGCCAACCACAACAAAAAAGGAACAATTAAAAAAGTAAGAGGCAGCCCCGGGTTGATCGGAGGATTGAAAACGCAGAAAGAAGACAGCGCGACTCCCAACAACCCAATCAAGAGTTCCACTCTGCGGTTCAATCCAACGATCGGACGTCGTTCTTGCCAGCTCATCACAGGTGGGAAAATTAAGTAGAGGCCCATCAAATCGCCCAAAAACCACGTGAAGGTTCCCCACAGATAGTCCGACACGGATGCAATGTTGCCGGCCGCCGCGAGCATGGTCAGACCGGTTACAGCGGGAATCCCTGCGGTGAGGGGTAGTATGAACGCCAACAAAAAGATGAGACGTCGCATGCTGGCATAGAAGTCCCGATTCGGTGCCACCCACGAACAGAGCATCATCGCAAGGTGCAAGCTGACGACAACCGAAGTTGCGACGGCGAGACTGCCAAAAAGAGAATGAGTCGAATTGAGATTGAAAGCCCACACCCCCAGGAACAACGGAAAGTAGGCGGCACGGCCAAAGAGCCAAACCGAAGCCAACGCAATACCCGCCGCCAACCACACCGGCGAAACGGAGCCTTGGAACGTCGAAAAGTACTGCCCAAGTCTAGCTGTCACTAAGTAGCAAAGAAATACGCCTAGCTGGACCCCGAGCTGTTGCATGCTTGCAGGGAAAGGCATCGGCGGACGATACCGGCTTTATTAACCGCGTCCAAGTGGGACCAGCCAAAACGGCTGTGTCCGCAAAGCGATCGAAAGCGGGAAGTCGCTGGAAATTCAACGTTCTACAGGTGGAGCCGCCGTGCCGGAAAAGTTCTGCGTTGGCGGGATGGCTGCCGGACTGTTTTGACGGTTGCTCGCTTTGGCGGGCCGGCGTTCTCGAGTGGCCGCAGTCGACCGGCCCGGCCGATAGCCAGCACCCGATGAGATCCGGTGGACGAAATCCCGGGCATCCGTCTGAGCCCGCGACCGGCGCGCCTCAAGCGCTGCGGGTGGTGGGGTTTCGGGGATGAGGGCATCGCACCCTTGGCCAATCAAGTCGGTACGTCCCGCTTGTTCCAGCGCTTCGCGTACCATGAAGTAGTTTTCTGGCTTGAAGAACTGCATCAGAGCGCGTTGCAATTTGCGGTTTCTCAAGTGGCGGTCGACGTGCACTCTTTCTCGAGTCATCGGGTCGATGCCCGTGTAGTACATGCAAGTAGCGATATCAAAAGGTGCGGGAATAAAATCCTGCACTTGATCCGGCCGGTAGCCGTTTCTCTTTAAGAACAAGGCCAGCTCAATCATCGCGTTTAAATCGCTGCCCGGGTGGCTTGCAATGAAGTACGGAACCAAAAACTGTTTGGGTTTGCCCGCTTCTTCCGACGCCTTTTTGAAAGCTTTGGCGAAAGTTCCAAAATTATCGATGGCGGGTTTCTTCATTCTCTTGAGCACTTCGGGGTGTGTGTGCTCGGGGGCAACTTTCAAATGCCCGCCCACGTGGTGCGCCGAAAGTTCTCGCAAATACTCAGGCGAATTCTGCGCCAGATCCATACGCACGCCGCTTGCGACGAAAACCTTTCGAATTCCTTTAACTGCCCGCGCCGATCGCATCAAATCTATGAGCGGCCCGTGATCCGTGCCCAATAGCTTGCAAATGGTCGGGTGCACGCAGCTAAGCCGCTTGCACTTTTTTTCCACTTCCGGCTGTGTGCAGCGCATTTCATACATGTTGGCCGTGGGGCCACCAATGTCACTGACAATTCCCTTGAAGTCGGGTTGCGACGACAAATCTTCAAGTTCCTTCAAAACCGAAGTTTTGGATCGCGACTGGATAATGCGACCTTGGTGAGCGGTAATCGAACAGAACGTGCAACCGCCAAAGCAGCCGCGCATGATCGTGACCGAGTCCTTGATCATTTCAAATGCCGGGATTTTTTCCGTGTACGACGGGTGCGGACGACGCGTGTACGGCAAATCGTAAATAGCGTCCATTTCGGACTTCGCCAGCGGCAGGGCGGGCGGATTGACTACCACCGCGCGTTTGTCATGGCGTTGCACCAGTGTCTTGGCATTGAACGGGTTTGTGTTCAAGTGAATGAGTCTTGTGGCTTCGACAAAACTCATTTTGTCCGCCACGACTTTTCAAAACTGGGTATCTCGGCAACACCTTGTCCAATAGCATCGGGCCAAGCGGCGGAGAGCGGTTCAGCGGGGTTGGCGAGATCGACCGGGGCACTCTGGGAAACAAAATCTTTCTCGCAGTCGGCCACTTCGCTGGCACCCAATGTGAACGCAACTCCGCGGAGCTTGCGCAAGTCTTTTACCGTCGCACCCGAGCGAAGCATGCTTGCGATTTCAACGATGACTTTCTCGCCCATGCCATAGCAAACGATGTCAGGCTTTGCGTCGAGCAGAATGGATTTTTTTACCGTGTCGCTCCAGTAGTCATAGTGAGCCAAACGCCGGAGACTTGCTTCCACGCCGCCTGCAATCACAGGGACACCAGCAAAAGCTTCGCGTGCGCGCTGGCAATACGGCAAGGTGGCCCGGTCCGGGCGCAACCCAATCCGTCCTCCAGGGGAATAAGCGTCGTCATTGCGCACTTTTTTGTTGGCCGTGTAGTGGTTAATCAGCGAATCCATATTTCCGGCACTGACACCAAAGAACAAGCGAGGCCGTCCGAACTGCCGCCAGGGTTCGGCACTTCTCCAATCAGGTTGGCTTAGGATGGCCACTCTAAACCCGTGCTTTTCCAGCACTCTTCCCAGAATGGCCATGGCAAAACTGGGGTGATCGATGTACGCGTCTCCGGTCACGAAAACTACGTCCACCCAGTCCCATCCTCGGGCCTTCATTTGTTCTGCGGTCATGGGAAGCATGCCTTCAGATAGCAGACCGGGCCGGTGGCATAAAGGGTTTCGTCGTTAATCGTCGAATTCAGCCTTGATTTACCCCAAGCAGTGAGGCTACTTCGGCTGAATGACGAAAATGCTTTCCCGAAATGGTTGGGGGAGAGCGGTTCACTTGGCTGTAATCTCAGCCATTCTCATCACCCATTGCGTGCCTCGTTCGGTGCAGGCCGCGGACCCGCCGGTTGTTTCGGTACCGGGGCTTCCGTTTGTGCTTACCGATGAACGTTCGGCCGATGACCTCGCCGAACAACTGGCTGGGCAAGTGCGCGGTATCCAACGCCAGGCGGGTTTGCCGTCGCAAGTGGGTTGGCGGGTGCGCGTCCGCTTTGTGCATGTTGAGGGACAGGCCGAGGACGAAAGAGTCCGGCGCATCGTCACCCTGTTAAGCCGCCAATCCATCCCCATAGACGGGGAGATCATCAGCAAGCAGGAATTTGATGCCCGAGCAGCTCAGATACAGGCCGAAGCAGCTTCTGAACCGCACCATCCGCTGTCTGTACTTCTGGAGCGTGGTGAGATTCCCAAGCAACCGTTTTGGACTCGGGTGCGGTACAAAGCCGAAAAACTTTTCGGGCTCGCGAAAGGTTTTACGTATTTTCAGTTGTACCTGGCAAAAGCTGTGGGATACGGCAATGACCCCAGAGTGGAATTCGTCGACAATCTGCCCGAAGCGCCGTGGAAGTTGTTCCACCCCAAATACGTTCTCGACCATTTGTTTTATCTGACGTGTGCTTCTTCCGCCGCTTACTTTCTTACCAAGGCCCGCCACGCGGGCCAACCAGCCGAAGAGTGGATGAACTGGGACGGGTTGGGAGCTCCAGGCATCGCCCTATTTGCGTGGGTGTACCTTTACTTGGTTTGGTTCAGATACATTTCGCTGCTTCGGTTCATGGGAATCACTCCCTACTGGGTGACCGGAAACGATTCGGGTTCTCAACTGCAGGCAAAGGCAGAGCGCGCCAATAACTGGTTCTTCTATTTTGGCGCAGCGCTGGGGCCCGAGATCTTCATCAACGCTCTGATTTACTATTTGATTCTTAACGGCCAACCGTTGGGCGGCTGGAGTTGCTGGGGGCCAGCTGGGCGGTGCTGCGCAACGCCGGGTTGTCCGCGTTTGCATCGCAGCCGATTGAGACCGTTGTCGGAAAAGTGGATGCCGCCCAAGCATCTGAGGAAAACGCAGCAAAAGTGCAACGCGAGATGGCCGAACAGCTCGAAAGCCACGGCGAACACAGCCGGGCTGGCGAAGCCGTCCGATCGGCGAGTCGACACCGGGTACGAGGCTGGATGCTGTGGGGCTTGAGCCGTGCGTTGCGAGGAGTTTGGAATCTGCGGCTCTTCCCCGAGATGAAGAACTTCGATCTTCAGCAACGCGAGTCGTGGGTGGGCAGTGCTGCTTTTTTGGTCGTTGGAGTTGCAGGCATGTTGGTGGAATCCGTGCGCGAAGGCTGGTTTGGCCGCGGGCGGCTGAAAGTGTCTCCGGAAGCGAAAGCGAATCCGGCTAGGTGCTCCGACGTGATTGTCATCGACCTCATCGAAGAAAAAGTGCGGCAGACTAACTAGCGCGGATTTTAAAGTAATCTCGGGGGACGTGCTTGCGAATCAAATCGTTGCAGTCCGGGGCATTGCGTTGGTTGAAGATCGCTTGGGGCAAGTGCTCGATATTTCGACTTCCAGCAATTGTTCCTTGGGTTCGATTCTGTCGGCTTCTTGCAACACGCTCAAATCCGGAATCGCGTAACCGTTATCGGCAATCCAGTGCTGCGCCACAAGAATGACTCTCGACAGTTCGGATACTTGCTTCCATTTGCCGTCTTCGAGAATCAGCAATTGGTATGGGTTATTTGCCGTGGGTGACTCAACAAGTTGGAGCTGACTTGGGGCGTGAAAACTTTGTCTTTCGCACGGTAAGCGCGAAGGCCCGAGTATATTTGCTGCACTTGCGATCCGGTCAAAGCAAAAATGGTAGTGACATCAAAGTAGGGGTTCATCCGAATGACGTCGCCTTTTTTTAGCTCACCCCGTTCAATGGGCTCCTCGTTGCGGTACGTGGAGCTATTGAACATGGCGACGACCGGTAGACTTCGAAAGTTTTGGTGCTCGCTCTGCAGTACCTTCTTACCGTACAAGGCAAACGCGTCGCAGATTAGGCTTCCGAGCTCTGTGGGCCGGCTCTTGAAATCGCGCCGCGTGTCCGTCGTGCCGTAAACAACTCCCAATGTCTGGTCGTGGATGGTCTTTGCTCCATCAAGCACGGGGCGAACGTGGTTGCGAATGAACTCGAAGTCGTCGTTCGTCAGGTAGTGACGAAGTGCGGAGCGCTCATCGCGAGAAAGATCCTGGGGCCGGTACAGTTGTTGTCGGACAACCTGGCCGTTGGCATTGAGTTCCACCGCGCGGAATACATACTCGCAGCCAGAGTCATAAACGGGATAGCCCTCCACCGTTTCTTCGATTTCCAAATGGTCATCGGCTGCAAATATCATGGGAATCTTTAGGTTCCGGATGCTTTGGTTGTGAAAGCTGAGTGATGAAATCTGCCGAGCAATCACTTGCACGCGCTCAAATTCCTCATGGAACGCGGGGATCACCCAATCAACTTGATCTTTGGCGGCGTTCTCCAGCTGGAGCCGGATTTCGAAAGAAAGTTGATTGATGCCACTGAATAGAGCCGGCTTGATGTCTGGATCGTAGACTGCGCGGTGAAAGAAGTCGTCGAGGGTGAGCCCTACAATGCGAAGGTTTTTTTTGCCGTTAAAAAGAGGAATGTCTCGATATGCCTGTAAATGGCGCGAGAGCGCAGGGGCGGGTCGAAGGTTGGCCGCGAGCGGAACCACGCCGTAGCGATGACTGGTGAAATCGGGTGGGGCCGCGGCCTGGTGCCGTTGAGAGAAACTCCGTTGTCAGAAATTTGGTCTGCGCGATGAACAGCCTGCGGCCGTCGGAGCCTCGCCAATCGAGTGCCTCATGGTTGCCCAGTCCCCACACGGCGGGGATGTCGCGGGCGAGATGGCGCAACAATTGAAAATTAAGCCAACCATCGTCGTAGCTGTAGGCGCTGCGGGAGGAAATATCGCCATTAGCAATCAGAACAATGTCCCCGGTGGGGTGGAGCTGTCGAAACTCGGCGATGCGCTTTCGGATGAGAGCCAGGAAGGGTACGACACGATCGTAGCGAGAGTGACTGTCGGAATATTGAATAATCAGAACGTTGGGTTCGGCGTGGAGGATCGATGGCAAGGTGAGCAGTACAAACACGTACGCGAGAAGTCTGCGCGCCCACTTACTACCCACCCACTTACTGAGGGAAAAAAATTTCATCAACCGTCAGGAATTTAAGTTTGATTAAACTAGGTGCCGTGCAAAAGCAAATGTCGGGAAAACTTATCGGCTCACTGTTGTTGAGCTGGCTGAAAAGTCCGTGAGCTTTCCAAGTTTTCCCGACAAGGTGTTCGCGGAGGTGCTACCCGACGGAACTATTCCACAATCGGATCTTCGTCGTCCTGTGCATCCCCGTAATCGGCATAGATATTTACTTCGCAGATGTCGTACAGCGGCCATCTTCCCGGAGCGATCTGTACCGTGATGCCCAGAATATCGGTGCCTTGGCCTTCATTCACCGAGTAGTGGTACTGAATGCTGCTGCCCTTGCGCGTGGTGCGCTCGAGTTTCGTGGGTTTGATCTTTGCCGTCTTCTTAGCTTTGGTAATTCCGCTATTCGTCACGGTGCATGCTTCGTGCATCGACACCATGTAACCGACGATGAACTGAGAGCGGTTTCCTTGCACGCTGTAGCTACCCGACGTGTTTCTGCCTTCGTCCAAAGTCATTTTGCCGAAGAATTGGTAGTTGTCCTTGTAACCGGTCTGATTGAAGTAAAAATAAGCGATACCGTTTTCGTAACCGGCATCTCCGCGAGCGACCATTTTGTTCCAAATGCGGTCGCCGTATAGACGGCGGTTTACCATTACCACCATGGAGTCATTGACGCCGTGAGTGCAACCTCGGTAGCCGTTCTCAACGGCATACACTTTCTCAAAGGCAGCGCATGCGACCGCCACATCTCCCGAAGGCGCCACTACGTGCACCACACGGTTACCCACGTCCATAAATCCCATTTCAATTTTGTCGGCGTGGGCGTTTACAGAGAGCGCCAGCGTTAGCGCGAGTAAACTTCCGGCCCTTGTACTCAAACTAAACATGAGTTCCCCTTTTTGTGGCCCACCCATCGGGCCGAGCGCTCACTGCGGAGTCCACATCCACTTTAGAGTGCGACGCGAGTGGCACGGGAAAGAGTAGAGCGATGCATTGGTTTAAGTCATTGCCCGGAGCACCACAAACGACGATAAAAGAAAAGAATGAGGGAAAGCATCATGGATTCGGTTTTTGTAGGTGGAGCGGAAGGCTACTTGGGGCGTCATTGTGCGGCGCACTATCTGCGCGCCGGCAAGCAGGTTGTTGGATCGTGTTGGAAAGATGCTTTGGGCGCGGAACTTAAAAGTTGGCTTTCGGAGCAAGGAGTGAGCTTAAAGAACTTTCACTTACTGGCTGCCAATTTATCCAACGAAACCGAAGTCACGCGTCTGGTGCGTGAGGTGCATGCCAAGCTTCCGAACCTTTCGCACGTTGTGAATTGCGTGGGTGGCTTTGAGTGGGTCAAAGTCGATCAAGCGACGCGCGAACAAGTCGATTTTTTGTTTCAGGCAAACTTTTATAGCAACTGGCTGCTGCTCAAACACTGGGGGCCCGCTTTGAAGAAAGTCGGAGGCGGACGTATTGCTTTGATCTCCGCTGCCGCTTCCACCGGACCAGTAGCGGCGGGCATGGGTCCTTATACCGCATCGAAAGCGGCTCTGAATTGCGTTGTTATGGCAGCGAATGAGGAGTGGAAGGACTGGGGAGTGCGCGTGGGAAGTGTTTACCCAACCATCATCGACACCCCCCGCAACCGCGCCGATATGCCCCAAGCGGATTTCAGCCAGTGGATGCCCGTGTCGCAGGTCGTACAGAAGATTGATAAGATATTAGCCGAGTAACGAACAAGCACTGCCTCGGACACATTCTCTGAACTACAAAACGCACATCCTCGAACACCGTGTGGGCGAGCACTCATTTGAGTTGGAATGCCTGGTGGATCTCGATGAAACCGTCGACACGATGTTCGAAGAGTTGGAACGCCTCGGCAGCCAGCAACTTCTCGAGGAACTTTGCCCCTATTTTGGAGTGGTGTGGCCGGCCGCTCAAGCGCTGGCCAGCTGGATGACCGAGCAAGACAGAGCTGATTTTCGGGGCAAACGTCTGTTGGAACTGGGTTGCGGTTTGGCGTTGCCGAGTTTTATCGCCGCCACCTACGGCGCCCGCGTGACCGCCGCTGATTTACACCCCGATGTCCCGCGGTTTCTGGAGCGCAACCTGCGCAACAATCCGGGAATCCAAATTGCTTTCGAGCCCTGGGATTGGCGAAGAGCGGCTGTGATCCCAAACCAGTGGGATTGGATTGTTGCCAGTGATGTTCTTTATGAAAGGGACTACCCCGAAGCCTTAGTTGGCTTTCTATGCGGTTACCTTGCCGTCGGTGGCCGTGCCGTGATCTCGGATCCCCCAGCGGCCCTACACAAGTCGATTCGAAGAATTGCTTTTCGACAGCCCGCTTAAAGCTTACAAAGTCGCTCGTTCAGTACCGGGTGCCAAGCAAACCTGTGTGCTGTACCTAGTGGAAAAGATTTAAACCCAAACTGCTTTAGAAAGTTCTCTGTCGGTCTCCATGTTAAATGCCTATCGTGAAATCTTTGCGCTTCCGCGTCCGGTGTGGATGCTGTTTTGGGCCGGTGTCATCAACCGGATGGGCAACATGGTTTTGCCCTTCCTCGCTTTGTACAGCAACCAGGTACTGGGATTGTCGGTCGGAGAAGCAAGCCTTGTTGTGACGACATATGGGGTTGGATCTCTCGTCTCGGGATTTATCAGCGGCTGGTTGTGTGACCGGTTCGGCGCCATTTACATTCTGATTGGGTGCTTGCTTAGCGCCGCGGTCCTGCACGTGAGTTTGTCGTTCATCCACAATCCCCTTCTGTTTGGAGGCATTGTTTTTCTGCTAGCGCTGGCGGGCGAATCGTTTCGTCCCAGTTTGTTAACGTTGGCAAGTCAGTACGGGCCGGCGAATAAGCAGCGGCAGACCTTTGCCTTGGTGCGCTTGTCGGTGAACTTGGGAATGAGTGTCGGGCCGGTGTTGGGTGGCTTCGTGTTCGTGTACTCGCCCACCGCGCTATTTTGGATAAACGGGGCCTTTGCGGCAACGGCGGGCTCGGTCATGTGGTGGGCGCTATCGCGGGGAATTTTCGAACACTCCCGGGGGATGGCGGTCAGCGAACGTCTGAGTTTTGTGAAGTCGCTGGTGGTTGCGTATTCGGACAAGCGCTTGTTGTGGCTGCTCGCGGCGGCCGCACCGGGATTGCTGGTGCTCTTCCAACATGAGTCGGCGTTGCCGCTTATTCTCGTCAAAGATCTGGCGATGACCGAAGCGGATTACGGCATGGTGTTTACCGTAAACACTTTTTTGATCATCCTTTTTGAGATTGGCCTGGTGGCAAAGACGGCGCGCTTTGAACCCGGTAAAGTCATGGCTTTGGGGAGTGTGCTCGTCGGAATTGGATTTGCGCTGATTTCTTTCGTGCGTAATCCGTGGACGCTGCAGCTTACTACCGTGGTTTGGACTGTAGGAGAAATGCTCGTTTTTCCGATGGCTCTCACTTACGTCAGCACCATTTCGACGAGCCAAACTCGGGGTAGCTTTATGTCGGCGTATGGAGTGATGATTAGCGCCATATTGATTGTGGCTCCGCCGCTGGGGACCGGGGTTTGGCAAGCCTCAAGCTTGCAGGGATTTTCTGTGTTCTGTTTGCTGTCGGGGCTGGTGGGAGCGATCCTGCTGTGGAGGGTGCGCTGATGGATTGGGGCTCTGGGTGGGTGGATGCTCACTGTCACTTAACCGACGACAGGATTTGGAGCGACAGCTCCCGCATCCAAGCCGAGTGCAAAGCAGTGGGAATTACCGGTTGGGTGCTTGCCGGTTACTCGCCGGCGGATTGGCAGCGGCAGAAACAACTCTTGGCGGCCCTTCCACATCAAATCGTTGCGAGTTTCGGACTGCACCCTTGGTGGGTCTGCGAACAAGACGAGGCAATATTGGAAGGTGCTCTCGAGTTGCTTGGCGAGCAACTACAAACCGTTCCCCTATTGGGAGAAACCGGTTTGGACTATGCCCGTGACCGCAAACCGCTCGCCGACAAGCAAAAGCGGCTCTTTGAGCGGCAACTCAAGCTTGCCCGCCATCACGGTAAACCCGTCGCCTTGCACATCGTGCGCGCGCACGAAGATGCGATGAACCTTTTGCAAAAATGGGCCCCGCTTACAGGGTGGGTGCACTCGTTTTCTGGTTCTGTGGAACAGGCAAAGCGCTATATGGATATGGGGCTTTGCATATCGCTTGGCGGCAGTGCCTTGAGCCTTGCTGTCGACAAAAGGATGCAGTTGCTCGAGGCCATTGCGGACGACAAGTTGTTGGTGGAAACAGACGCCCCGGACCAAACGCCGCGCCTGCCGGAGTTTGCCCAAGCTGCTTTCAACCACCCCAGAAACCTGGTGGCTATCGCGCACCGAATTGCAGAATTTAGCGGTAAACAGGGCGTACGTTTGCTAGAAAACAGTCGAAAAACCTGGAAAGAATTTTGAAGTAATGGAAACCCAAACCCAGATCGAAACCCAGATCGAAAAGCTGTCCGGCGGCAAAACCAGCAATGTGCGTACGGCCGCGGAGGCCGAAGTCTATCGCCTGCACCGCCGTTTCGACCGCATGGGTCGGCTAGTCGGCGATGCGCCCATGGCTGCGCTGATGAAGTCCCACGTGATGGTCATTGGCTTGGGAGGCGTGGGCTCTTGGGCCGCCGAATCGCTTGCACGCTCCGGCGTGGGTCGCGTTACCCTGGTTGATTTTGATGAAGTCTGCGTGACCAACACCAATCGGCAGCTACATGCTTTGTCCGGAATGGTCGGCTCCAAAAAAGCGGAAGAAATGGCAGCGCGTCTAAAAGCGATTAATCCCGGCATGCAGGTAAATCCGATTGTTAAATTTTATAATGCCGATCACTGCGCTGAGATTTTTGCCGAGCGGCCCGATTATGTTATCGACGCCATCGACAACATTACGGCGAAGTGCCACTTGCTTGCCTACTGCCGCAAGCAAGCCATTCCCGTAGTTTGTTCGACCGGCTCCGCGGGACGGCTGGATCCATCGAGAATCAAAGTGGCGGATTTAGCGCAAACCGAAATCGATCCGCTTGCGCGCGAAGTGCGGAAAATACTACGCGCCAAGCATGGTTTTCCACCGGAAGGCCAGACTTTTGGAATTCCCGCCGTGTTTTCGGTGGAACCCCACCGCCAACCCTTTGAGCTGACTTACGATCGCGGCAAAGGCTTTCAGTGTGTATGTCCTCAAGGAGACAATGATTACCACACGTGCGATGACCGCAATGTTATTCTGGGCAGCGCCAGCTTTGTAACGGGTGCCTTTGGTCTGTTTTGTGCGTCGGTTGTGGTGCGGGCGCTGCTCGACAAAGCAGCCGAAGCGTCGCACTAAAGGGTCATTCTTTGTGCGCCGGCACCAAGGGAACGGCTCGCAGTTTGCGTTGGCGTTGCGGCAAGTAGTTGCGCGGCAAAACGTCGAAAGCTTCCTCCCGACTCGTCAACAAATTGAAGCGCACCAAGTGGAAGAGCGCGGCGACGCCGTCTTTCCAATTGATCTTCTTTCCCTGCAAGTAAGTGCGCGGGTAGTAATGAATGGGTAACTCAAAAATGCGGGCAGACGTTTTTGCAATGTACGCCGTCAGCTCGATTTCAATGCCAAATCGATCGAGCGCAGTTTCATGGCCCGAACGAGATCGGTTCGAAAAATTTTGTAACACGTCTCCATATCCGTCACGTAAATGCCGGACAGCAGATTGCTCAACGTCGTTAGAAATCGATTCACGAAATAATGGTACGTGCGGTGCACTTGCGTGACGCTTTGTTTGAAGCGGCTTCCGTAGACCACATCGGCGCGTTCGGCCAGCAACGGTGCCAGCAGGTCGGGCACATCGCGCGGATTCGTATTCAAAATCAGCATCCTGGATCATCACCAGTTCACCCGTGGCTTGGCTCAGGCCCTGACGGATTGCCGCTCCTTTTCTCGGTTTACAGGCAGGAATAGCGTTTTGACGTGGTAACGGCGCGCGATGTCTTCCAAAATTGCTTTGGAACCGTCGGTGGAGCAATCGTCCACCAGGATCCATTCCCGCTCGATAGGGCAGGGCGTGTTGAGGAGCATCTCCCAGGACTTCACGTAGGGACGGCTCTTCGTTGTAAACAGGTACAATAATCGACAATCTTGGCATTTGCGGCTCCCACGGCCAATATCAACGGCCGACAGGATAGCAGCGAATGAATCGGCTTTTAACTCTTTTTCTAGGGCCTTTAGGCCTGTTGGTGGTGGTAGTCGCCACGGGGTGCGGGGATGCCACTGATATCCGCGTGTACCACTCGGCCGCCGTGCGTTTTGTACTAGGGGGATGGTCGGCCGTTTACGACGCCCAGGCGTTGACTCCGTACAAGTACCACCCGTTCACGGTGCTGTTCTTTGTGCCCGCCGCGTTTTTGCCTTTTGCCGTGGCCAAGTGGGTATGGGCGGGAATTCAGGCTGCCATGCTGTGGGACAGTTGCCGCCGGCTTGCCACGTGGGGTGTGAGTGGAAAATCGTTCTTCGTGGCGGTTCTGTTTTTGGTCCACGCCCTGACCTGGCAGCTCAAGTTTGCCAACGTCACTTTGGGCATGGTTTGGCTGCTGGTGATTTCAGCACAAGCAGCCGCGCCCAGCCAGACGCCAAAACGGCCGGCTTGGGTTACTGGCCGCGGCTCTCAGTGTGTTGGTTTTGTTCAAGCCGACGTGGGCCGTGGTCGCGGTGGTGGGGCTTACGTCCATCGGTTCGGCTTCCAATCGGAAGTGGAATCTATCGACTTTTCTCTTTTCAATTTTGTGGTTGGCGGCAGCGTCGCTATTGGTTTGGCTCGCGGCGGGAACTTCGGCTTTCGAAAGTTGGTACCACACGTTGGGTGATCCCTTGCACGCGCACAATTACCCAAAGAACGACAACCAATCGTGGTTCGCGCTTGTTTACCGGTGGCGTGAGTCTATCGATGTCACTCGGTGGTGGCTTGCGGGAAGCGTTGCATACCTGACTGCATACTTGGCCGTGAGTTGGAAGTACCGACGAGAACCCTGCGGGTGGTTGCTGGCCAGTTCTGTGCTGTGGTTGTGGGTTTCGCCCCTATCATGGATTCACCACCAATTGGTATTGCTACCGGTGCTTGCGATAGTCCTTGGCCAAGGACGGCGCTCGCCTAGTCAGCCGGCCGTAGTTTGGTGTCTTGCGCTGGTTTGGCTTGCGTTGAATGGCACCGGGGAATTGTTTTGGGGACGAGCTGGATTTACGGCCATCCACCAAGCAGGGGTGCCACTAGTGGGACTGCTTGCAATGCTGGGCGTGTTGCCATTTTTTTACCGGTCTTTGCTCCAGTCTTTACACCGCTAATTACGGCGAGTGTGAACTCAGACACGTTTGCGGCTCACACCGGTGAGCTCTCCAGACAGGCGCCCGCTTTTCAAAACGAAGATCCGCAGTGTGCAAGTAGAACTCTGGAAGGCTCTCATATACGACCAGACATTTATGCAGCACCGGGCTCGTTGGAGTCGCGGGACCTCCGCGGGTAAGCAGGTGCATGGCGGAAGTGGGAGAGCCCAGGCACCACTTGAGATGGAAAAGCTCAATCTCTTTTTCAGATTTTAAATCGACGATATCCACGTGTTTCGGTCGGTAGAAATACGCTTCCATTCCGGTGAATTGAAACGGGTGGGGCGTGGAAAGTTTCGCCACCAGAGCCTCGTTGGGGGTGGCATTGAAAATTTTCTTTTGCAGAACGATTTCTTTTCTTGTGGGAGTAAAAACAAAGTACACGAGCGCGATCAAGTTCAGTGCTGCGAGTACTTTGAAGCTGAACCCCGTTAGTCCTCGTGCCAGTGGAAATGCACGAAGCCATGCGGACGCTTTTTCCAGTGGTCCTGAGCCGTGATCCTTGGGCTGGGCCGCCATGGGCACCAACAAAGGAAGGAGCATCGCGATGGGAAACAGAAAGCGGCTCTCTTTGTGAGCGAGGAGCGAGTGCACGAGCATATACGCCAGCGTTACCCATGTAAAAAGATGCCTAGGCCAGCGAGCCCATGCCAGAAATACGGCGAAGGTAAGCAACAACGACAGCGGAAATAAAAAATGCAGTGAGGGTAGGTACAGGTAAGCAAAAAACGGCGAGGTGCCAAACGCGTGCGATTTTCCGAGAACCAGGTTTTCGTGAAAATAATTCCACAGAGGAAACGTCCAATACCCATAACCCCATCGGTCCACCAGCAACCCAAACATAAAAGGTAGCCATGCCGAGAAAAAGAACAGGGCCAAGTGGCGTTTAGGCATGCGTGCGCGAAAAGCAAGCCACAGAAATAGACCCGCGGCGAAGACTCCGGAAGGAAAACGGAACAAAGTCGCCAGCCCCATGAATAAGCCGCTGGCCGCAGCCAAACGGGCCGTGCGTTCTCCCCAGTTGTAGCGGATTGCCGCATTAAGTGCGAAAAACAAGAACGCGGTGGTGAATGTTTCACCAGAAGTACGAACGCTTAGGTAGGGAACAAACCATAGCAGCGCCTGCAGCCGCAGCACCCATGGTTGGAGCGTCGGGTGAAATTGCGGAAGGCACACCCAGCACAAATAAGTAAGTGAGCTCCACGTAAGCAACCCCGTCAGCAAGCGGAATTGGATGGCCCAATAGAAAGGGTTATCGACGTGCAACCACTGGTTGAGCCGACAAATTACATAGTAAACGCCTGGCTGCGCCCACGAACGCATGGCCGCCGGGTACTCCCAGCGCATTGCCGATTCGGGCGTCTTGCCTAGTTTTAAACTCACGAACTCCAGGATCTGGGAAGTGCTCGTCGAAGTGGTGAAAAGTGGCGCTGAATAACGCCGCAAGGCACATCAGTACAAAGCTAAGGCCAAACCAAAAAGCCGGCTTGTCCGATGCTAACCCCGTCTTGGTTTGCTTGATTGGGTTTTGCGACACCATTTCTTTCCAACAGTTCAACAGAACATCCCACGTTGGCAGCGGTCTCGTCCACGGCTATTGCAGAGCCGCTCCGAGCCGATTTTGTCTAATGCTCTATGGCCTGTCAGTTGCAGGACGTAGGTGGCTAAACTCCAAACGAACTTCGAGTGGAACACAACCAAGTATCGAAGCTGGGGATGGGAACTTTTATGAATGGGTCGCCTTGTCCGCTCCTGATGGGTTTAGTTTTCGGTGCCCTCTTTTTACCGAGCTCACTATGCGGTTCCTCAGAGGGGTTCGACTGGCGTGAGGCGAAGCATCGCCTGTTCAGTGCCTGTGAGCTGCCTTTAGCGGAGTACACCTTCAATCAGAACTCGGTAGCGCACTCCTGGGATTGGCTCGTTAGCGATCAACCGCAAGACCTCAGAAGCATTCTGCAGGAAATAGACCTTGTGGCGGATCGGCAGCGGCTTCACCAAGGAATCTACGAAATAAGTCCGGCGGGCTACCTGCAGTTTGCCGTGGCGCAGATGGAGCGAGTCATGGCGGATTCTCGAGCCGCTGGCCGGCTTGCCGGTCGAGGAATGGAGATTGGCCGTTTTCCGCTATCGAATTTTCCGCGGCGATGGCTACATTTGCGTTTGAGGCATGCGGGGGGCAGGCACTTCCTGAGTGTGTCTGCTACGGCTGGAGTGAGCGCCTCGTTGCTCTCCGATCTCAGTCGCAATGCTTTAAAAGTTTTCCTCGCGGACAGCGTTTGTTCCGTCGATTTCACTTAACTTCCGAACTCTCGCCCCGACGAATTGGCGCAGCCTTGGCTGCCGTGGCGGCGATGGCAGGCGCAATGGATGCAACTTCTGGGGAAAATCTCATGGACGCATTTTATCGGGAGCAGCACCGGCGTCTGCGCGAAGATGCCCACGATCGAGTTTCGCGAGTCGCGTCTGAACCCGAAGTGTCTTTTGATTCTGTAGTGGTCGACACAGAGGCGTGGCGAGTGCGTGTCACGGGTGTGTGGGAATATACGCTGGCGGTGCAACCTCGAGGGGTCTTGCGCATCGTGGACGCACGTGTTTCTCCAAGCCAACCATTGTACTTGGAAGTGGAACCCCGCGGCGACGTTTCTCATGACGTGGTTGCAAAGCTTTTGGACGAGTTTTCATTGCAGTTGGCGCAGATGTCGGCACAATAATTTGTGAATGGCCTTGGAGACCGCATGACTGCTCACCGTCTTCTGATGTTGGCGACCGTACTCGGGATGGGGTTTTGCTTACACGCTCAGGGCGCCTGTTCGTTCCCGCGCGAGTTCGACGTCAAAGAAATTTCCTACAAGATAGAGCGCATAGGGGCCAGTCTGACCGTAAAGCTTAAGTTTCCTCAACTCTCGACGCTGAGCTGCGATGAGGAAAAAGTGACTTTTGGAACAAGGTGGAGTTTTCAACTTCCCGCCAATCAGGCCGTCCCAGGTGGAAGTCAGCGACTTGAACTCGGTCGTCGTGCAAAAGTTCGGAATCTTCGGAGAGCTGAACTTGAAGGTAACGCCAACATGGGCGGTGCTGCAATTTTTCAACGCGACGTTTGAAAAGAGCTTAGCCGACTATCGCTTTGTTTCAGCGGAGCTGTGGAATGACGGAACGCTTCTCAAGACGCCGGCACTCTCTGTGGATGATTCCGGCACTTCCCGCAGGCTGCCGGTTACGCTCGTGAAGTACTAAGGCAAAAGAAGATTCATGCTGAACCAGCTTTTCTTATCGAGCCAAGTCATGGTGGTTTGAAACCCTGCTTTTCGGGCCAGGTTATGGAACTCGTCCAAAGAGTACTTGAAGGCGTCTTCTAGGTGGATGGTTTCCCCATTCTTAAAATGAATTTCTTTCCGGCCACGGTCACTTCCTGGTTTACACAGCTGACAAGATACATTTCGACGCGGCCCTGTTTGGGGTTGTAAGTGGCTAGGTAGCGAAAACTCTGAAGATCAAAATCAGCGGCGTATTCCCGATTCAGACGCTCCAATACGTGCAATTCGAAGCGGGAGCTTAGCCCGGACGAATCGTTGTAAGCCTTACGCACGACTTCGGGATCTTTTTCTCAGGTCCACGCCAAGGATCGCGGCACCCCCTCGACCCACCAGCTCGCGGATATTTGCCAGCAGGGCATTCGCGGCGACCGGCTCCATGTTTCCGATGCTGGACCCCGGCAGAAAGAACACGCGGCGCTGAGTGCTGGGAAGGCCAGCAGGAAACGGGGGGCGCTTTGCGTAATCAGTACAAACCGCGATCACCTCGATCTGTGGAAACTCGCGCGCCAGAATTTCGGTGTTCTTCATGAGCACTTCGCGCGACAAATCCACCGCCATGTAACTGGCGCCTTGGCCAAAGTGTTTCAGCAGCAGGCGCGCGATCTTTGGGGTGCCGACCCCAAACTCAAAGACGAACGGTGCTCTTCCCAACAGTTCCGCGATCTCGGCTCCGTACTTTTCAAGCAGTGCAGTCTCTGTCCGAGTGACATAGTAATCTTCTTCGTCATCCAGGGCCTCGAGGATCTCCAGCCCTCGCGTGTCGTAAAGCAACCACGAAGGCAGCCTTTTGCGCCGTGCCGTAAGGCCGCGCAGGATTTCGTCGAGCGAGCTCTTGTCAGTTCCGTCGAGATCGAAAATTTTTAAGTTCGTGAGCATCCTGACTCCAAGTTTCTGGCAAGGCGGATTCCGCCAAAATGCCACCTGTCTTGCGGTGCCCGCACGTCGCGGTGATTGGGTCGCAATCGGGAACTGGGTGTCGCAAACGAGCCGCCTTTCAGCACGCGACAGCCGTCCCGCGCCGCGTGAGTTGTTTCTCCCTCGTAGCGGTGTGTGGTCATCTCAGTACTGGTCCACTCCCATAAATCGCCGAACATTTGACGGACACCCTCGGTTTGTGTGACCGCGGCAGCGGGATAAAGATCGCCATTTTCTAAAAAATTTCCCTGCACTGCCGCGTTCTGCGCGGCAAACTCCCATTCGGTTTCCGTCGGCAAGCGGGCGCCACTCCAGCGTGCGAATGCTTCGGCTTCGAAATAGCTCACATGCGCTACGGGTTCATCTGGTACCAACCGGCGTGTCCCTCGCAAGGTAAAATGTTGCCAATCACCGCCATTGAGTTCCCAATAGAGCGGTGCTGACCACGACTGGTGCTGCTTTTGCAGCCACCCCGCTTTACTCCAGAGCGATTCAGTCTCGTAGCCACCATCGTCGATAAACTCCAGATACTCTCGGTTGGTCACCAAGCGACTAGCCAGTTCAAACGGTGCCACGACGACAGTGGAGCAGGGCCTGCCCCAACGCGAAAGCACACTTTGTTGGAGCGTTGCCGAACAGCTTCTTCCCCCATCAAAAGAGATAAACTCGAGCGGGGTTTGCGTGCACGGCTGGACGGAAACCAAGTGAATTTCGTAGTGAGGCTGAACGGCAGAGCAGTGGTAGTTGTGCTGAATATCCATCAGCAGGTTCTCCTGGTGCTGCTCTTCATGATTGATGCCCGTCTGCACCCGGTGGATGGTTTCCGGTGAAACGGGACCTCCCAGCAGTTGCACCAATGCATCGTCCACGTATTCACGGTAGAGCAATGTTTCTTCCAAAGTGGGCCGCGCCAAGCAAGGGTAAGGGGCTTGGCTACGGTGACTAAAGACCTGCCGGTATTTCGGATGTAAACCTGAATACGATCGAACGAAGGGTTGCAAAACAAACGTTTCAAAAAACCACGTCGTGTGTCCCAAGTGCCATTTAGGGGGACTTACAAATTCGCCGGACTGAACCAAATAGTCGTCATATACCAGAGGCTGACACAGCTCGATGGTTCGTTCTCGTGCCTCAAGGTACGCATTCTGAAGTTTTTGAGCTGTGTGTAAGCGCTCGTACATGGCGGTCCTTTCAATGAAGACAGACCGGTGTGCAAAACGCAGGCCGACTCTTGTTCGGGCAAAGGAATGAACTGAAGGTTGGTTCTAACACTGGAACAGGCGTTGCAATGTTTTGGTCGACGTGGCGTTGCTTGAGGAGAGGTGAGCTATGTTTCGACTCATAAGGGTGCTGTTTTTGGCGGCGTGGATTGCGAGCTGTACCAATAGCGAGCAACCAGCAGGCGGCGGTAGCCGTGAAGCCGGCAATGACGCTGCTGCCGGAGAAGGCGTCGGTGCCAATGAGCCGCTTCGCGGGGATGACCACCGAAAAGCAGCAGAGTCACAGCCAAACCCACCTTCTAATCGAACAGTACCTCCTCCCTCGGACGTTCCATTGAATCCCAACCCAACTAACCCAGTTCCGCCGGTGCCACCCCGTTAATCGAGGCAAGGTTGGCGTAGCCGCAATTGGACTTGCACCCACAGCGGACGCGCGGCAATCTGTCGGGCTCATGAACAAGCCCAGCAAGTACGAGCTCTACCAACGTGCTGTCCAGGACCCGGCCGCGATGGCTGACTTTCTATCCAACGTGTACCGGGAGTGCGCGGGCCGGTGGCCACATGGTTTGCGAGAGGATTTTTGCGGCAGCTTTGTTCTCTCTGCCGAATGGGTGAGCCGTGGTAGCAAGAATACCGCGCTGGCCGTGGACCTCTCCGCCGAGCCTTTGCGTTTTGGCCAGCGGCAGGCCGCGGCTCTGTCCGCCGAGCAAAGGGCGCGCCTTGAGGTGATCCAATCCGATGTTCTTGCGATGAGCTCAAAGAAATGGGACATCATCGCGGCTTTAAATTTTTCGTATGGCGTTTTCAAGCAGCGGCAAAAGCTTAAGCGCTACTTGCAGCTGTGTCGAAGCCGATTGCAGCCGAAAGGCATCGTGGTCTTGGATGTGTTGGGTGGAATTGAAATTGCGAACGAAATGCAGACACACGCTGCGTTTTCTGACTTTGATTATACTTGGGAGCAAGTCCGCTTCAATCCACTGACGCGCGAAGCCCTCTTCCATATTCATTTCTTTCCGCAAGACTCCAAACCGATGCGAAAAGCTTTTGTTTACGACTGGCGGATGTGGACCGCGAACGAGCTTATTGATTTGTTGGAGGAGACGGGATTTCGGCGCCACTTCGTCTATTGGGAAGGCGCAGGCCGGGTGGAGTACAATCTCGGCAAACCGGGAAGCAAAGCCACTAGCACCGGCCCACTCGCAGGTGAAAGCTGGGTTGCTTATATCGTCGGACAGAAATAATCCGACTTAGCACGCCACCGGTGAAGCGGCTCACTTTGCCCGCTTTCTTAAGCCACGGAAAAACAAGATTTCCGTTCGATTCTGAAGCAGAGCCAGCCGCCCTTCGCGGAACAGTTGGAACCGAGGATCCCAACAAAAGCACCACGCCCAGTGCCGCAAGCACTGTCGGTAGTTCGCGTAACGCTCCGTGCACCCAAACATCACAGGCAACTGCCAGGCTTGTTCCCACAAAAGCGCCCATGGCGGCGTACAGCTGAGTGAGCGCCACGCGCAGCCGGTCGCTGCGCTCTTCCAGCACCGTAAGCTGTTCGGAGAAATGCTGGCTGCGTTCGGGAACAAAATCCAACCCAGCCGCGTCGCGCCGGAGCGAGTCTAGTTTTTCATTCAACTGGCGGATTCGATCCACAACCCGGGAGACGCGGTTGGAAGTGGAAATGATTAACGAGCCGGCCGCCGTCATAAAGATTGCCGGCGTGATCATCGCACTCAGCGTTGGGTATCGAAAAGAAACCGTGTCGGCGATAACAGGAAGATCCATGTCTTGGTTCTGCCACTTCTTTCGGTGGAACGCCACCCATGCGGGCTAGTTTCCCGTCGCTTCGCCTAAGACTCGCTTCAGCAGTGGCGGCGGCACTGGCTTGGTGAGGTGCAAGTCGAACCCGGACGCTTTCGCCCTCTCTTTGTCGACGGCGCGCCCGTATCCAGTCATCGCAATGAGTACGGGGTTGAGGTGTCGAAAATCGTTTCGAATGCGACGAGCCACTTCATACCCATCGACTTTGGGCAAACCGATATCCAACAGCACAACGCGAGGTTGGATTTCGCGAAACATCTGAAGAGCCATTTCGCCGTCGGTTGCCACATCCACCGGGTAACCCCAGCGGCGAAGCAAAGCCGATAACAAAAGCGCCACATCCGGAGCGTCCTCAACCAGAAGCGTTTTGGCGGGGGTCTCTGTTTGAGCCGCCGTGGGCGGAGCGCTCACCATCGCCAGACGCGACGGTGGCGAGGCAAAAGTCAGCGCCTCGGGAAATGTGTTCCCCGCGGCCTCTATTTGTCCGCGCTTCTCGGCGATGGGGAGTACGACACTGAACTCGCTGCCGGTGCCGAGCCCGTCGCTGGATGCCCGTATGGTACCGCCGTGCTGCTCGACCAATGTTTTTACCAACGTAAGCCCAATGCCCAGTCCGCCGCGAGAGCGGTCCAGCGTGCTTTCGCCCTGGACGAACAGCCCAAAGATTCTATCGAGCACTTCTTTTTCCATACCAATGCCCGAATCCTTGATGCGAATCGTAACCTCCGTTGCCGTGCACGAAACCAGCACCCAAATATGGCCTCGCGGATCGGTGTACTTTACAGCGTTCTGGATCAAATTGATGAAGACTTGTTCCAATCGGGTGGGGTCGGCAAACACGATGATGCCGGCGCTCGCTCTCGGATCGAAGTGGAGGAAATGCCCGTTGCGCTCGAATTCCTCTCGGAGCGATCGGATAGCGTAGGCCAGCACATGGCCCAGATTGACCCTCTGGCGAGCCAGAAGAATCTTGCCCTTGGTTACGCGCGAGACCTCGAGCAAGTCGTCCACCATGTGAACCAGGTCCTGCAACCGCTTGCTCAGGGAGTCCAAAGCTTCTTCTTTCAGTTCAGGGCCCAGTTCCGTTTGTCCCAATAGATCGACAGCGGCGTACATCGATGCGAGCGGGTTGCGGAGCTCGTGTGCCAGCATCGCGAGAAATTCATCTTTGCGTTTGTCGGCACTCGCAAGCTCTTCCTGTTTGCGCCGAAGCGAAGTCTCAGATTTGCGCCGACGCAATACTTCTTCGCGGAGCTCTCGATTTATCGACGATAGTTTTGCCGACCGTTCCCGGATGAGTTCTGACAGCATGCTGCCAATGGCGCCCACCAAAAAAATGTGGACCAGGCGGATAAGCAGATCGCCAACGGGAAACGGAGGGCCAGGGTGATACAGGTAAATAGCCGTGTACATGGCTGCATACCACGCGGCCGCCAGCATCGTGGGCTTCATGGAAAACCGCAAAGCGACAGTAGTGATCGAGGCGTAAATGATGACGAAGTACGACGAAAGCATGCCGCCAGTCGCCCATACCCAGAGCATCACCGCGATGCCGTCGCACACCGAGATAACTACGTTTGCAAAGTGCTGTGGCAAATAACGGTGCGGTTTTCCAAAATGAATCGCCAGTACGTATAGGGTAATGGCCGCGAGTAGAGGGGGCGCAACCGCCCGGTCAACGAGATTCCAATCGGCGAAAGCCGAAAACACCGCGATGACCGCAAACACACACGTGACCCGATAAGGCGATATCTTTTGTTCCACGTCGATGTTGCGCGGACGGAAGGCATCGGCAAACGGAGGCGGAGACGGCTGGGCAAGCGGCTTCGATTGAAGGTGCGTGATTTCGGACATCGATTCTTGACCCTGATTTCCCGGATATTTAAAGAAATTTGAACTGCAAGGCGAGAAGTTTACTACTTGAGTTAGCTAAGTTTTTTGCTGTCCGGGCTGCCCGAATGCCGGGCTCGGCGCTTGTTTTCGGCTTCCGGGCTGTGCTAGTGCTGGAAGTTCATGTTTGGTTTGACTTTCAAGGGGTGGGGCTCTCTGTCGCTGGTTTTTTGCCTCACAGTGGTGGCACCCTCGGGCTGGGCGAAAGGTTGGGCGGTTGTCGTCGAGGGCTACTCGTCTGGGGCTCTCTACGTCGAAGAGTTAAAGAGCCGTGGCTACAAAGTGGCCCACGTGCAGAGTTCCCGCATCGTTCCGCCTGCTTTGGCCAGCAGTTTCAAGCCGGAATCCTATGACTCTCTGTTGGTTCTGACACGGGACAATCACGACCAAGTTGTGCAACAGCTGAGGCGCTTGGGGGCAAAAGCAGTCTTCATCGGCACCGAGAGTGGGGTAGAAGCGGGCGATTGGGTTGAGCGGGCGCTTGCAGTTGCCAGGAAATTTCCAGGACACCAGCTTTATCCGTCGTGACAAGTCTTTCATGTACCAGGCAACGGGGACTCCGCACGCGGTGGTGCACAATGTCGCTTCCGCCCTCAGAGCGGTAGAGGAGCGCCGGTTTGGCTGGCCGGTTATCACCAAGCCCCGGTCGAGCGCGGGTTCGGAGTTCTTTCGGATTTCGCGTACGCCCGAGGAACTCGCTCGTCACATCAAGCAAGCTATTGGCCGCACCGACATGTTCGGCGCGCCTATCGGGGATCTCATTTTGCAGCCCTTAA